>CM062294.1:142832740-143432740 GCA_031216915.1 Pictodentalium vernedei | reverse complement strand
GTAGTCGATTTTAACTGGAATAGGGTAGCAGGGAGAATATTGCCCCGACAAACACCCAATTCTTGCTCATGTGGATCAGATAATGTTGACCAATACGAACATGCAATTGACGTTCCTTTGAACTTTAAAAAAAAAATATTATGTAAAGGAGGAATACGCATGGATCAGTACTGTTTCTCCTTGGGAGTCGCTCAGAACAATGCGACGAGGCAGTGTCCCAGTTGGCCTTTTTTAATGGTCCATCGGGACACTGTCGCATTATCTACAGGAACCATGCCTTCCAACACAACCTAAAAGTGGTCACTTCCTCACAAGACATCTTCAACCTTCCAAGATAAATCTAGGAAGACTAAAGGACATGCAGTTGTGAATCAACTGAAGAGAAAGAAGCAGGCGCGGGTTGCAAATAAATAAGTGTCTGATCCATCATTGGACACACACAAATCATATTTTGAAATGGGTTCTTCTACTGTTTTCTCTTTGGAGTCTTCTTTGCTGCAGGAGTTACCCGATAGAGGGCTATGCGCATTGAAATATCCCAACAAAATGTTTGGCGTTGGAAGTTTGGAAACCAGTTGCTCAAGGCCAGTCAGCTGAGGGTCTTATTTAGTGAAATGTAAATGAGGCATTATGTAATTTTCTTTCTAAAGTCAAGGGTACCGCTACAGCCTGTAAATTTCTTTGTAATGTAATATGACTGTGAATAATGTCGTTTCAGACTAAGACAGAAGTTCCACGAACATGGAGATCACATTCGACAGTCCAGGCCTCATGCGAAGTATAATGCTTAAAAACGGAATGATCTAGAGTGTCGGGTTTCTTTATGAGTGTTTCCTGCAAGCAAAAAGCGGACAGTCTATAGTTTTGCCTAAGAAGGATCAGTTCATCAGAATTCGCTCTAAAACCTCGAAAAGTACATTACATTTTATTGTATGTGGTTGTATCATCCATATTTGGTTGGAAATTTAGAGGGTGAACGTATGGTTGACATTGCCCTAGCAGTTTTATTTGGTGCGTTTTTACCTGAAAACCTACCCTGAAATGAATACAAACATAGTACATTGATTGGTAGATGTGTCATTCATCGGCGTCATCCTGAAAATCCATAAATTCAAATGCATCAAACATATTTTGTGTAGCAATGTTAAATAACATTTTGGGTGTTCTGTCCGATTGTAATTTCTGTTTTTGTTTTATCTTTTTTTCTGACTTTGACTCAGATCTCGATTTTTGTTCTGGTTTTGTTTTTGACTTTTGTTTTGGTTTATTTTGTTCATTTGTGTGTTCAGATTTGGGTTCCTCTTTCTTATCTTCGGGTTTAGAATTAGGCATATCTTCATTTTTCCCTTCTGTTCTCTCTATTTCTTGTGTAGAAGACTGGATTTGTGTCGAATTTGGTTCGACAGAACTGTTGTAAATGGGTCTACCAACTTAGGTAGAATGCCATAGAGCCAAGTAAATTCCGTCTGATACTCGGCTGATGCCGGTGTTTTTGTTTCAATATCGTTGAATCAGACAGAATTGATAAATTCATACCAGACATGGCTGTCACAATGTCTCTTTCCTCTTGGAAATTAATATTTTTTTTCACAATTTCTTTTTGTTTTGAATGAGTTTTTCTTTGTTCCATACAAGACCATATTTTGATGACGCTACGTGATTGTCCGGGCATATACAACATTTTAAAACATTTGTGCATGGGCCTTGATGTTGTTGACCACATTTGAAACATACACCCTTCACCCTGCAATTGTTCGGACTATGACCGTATTTTTTTTAACTTGAAACGCCGAAGTGAGTTTGGGATATACAAGTCCACTTTGGTGTCCATGTAAATATTTTAATTGATCGTGTCGCCTGTGATGACTCAAATATAAAAAAATATAAGTATTTGTTTTGATTGTTGTGTTGTCTTGTTTAATTTTATTTCCTTTAAACTTGTGGTTTTAATTCGATTGAAATTTCTAATTCATCCATACCTGTCAGTTCTTTTGTTCTAAATTAAAATTTAGAGTTTTTTGTGGGAAAACATTTACCTCGATGTCAACAGGTTTGTCAATTTTCAATGGATATTTTGCTTGCGTTTTCCTATTACATTGTATCAATAATGCACCCGATTTCAATTTTTAACATCTTTGACGATACCTACTGTACCCTTTATTGCCTTTTCGAAGGCAAATGGATTGATGTTCGTTATCACCTTGCCTTCTTATGCTGAACAGATGAATATAAACTTCGGTCAGTTTTGTGATGATGGTGCGCCACTGTTAGTATCTGAATCAGAGTCCGTTTCATATCCTAAGACGTATCCCTGTTTTTATTTTTGGTGTGTGTAGCTATATTGTAATGTGTATAGACTTTTTCTGCTCGCGACTCACACCTTTTCTTTGAGCCCGACGAGGGGGGTTTATGCTGCGGATAGCCAGCGAATGACACCAGAAGAACATAGGCAGAATACTAGACCCACGAGGGATTCAATGGATTAAAAACAGTGTCATTGCCATAGAGATTCAGTTTCAATTTATCTATTTATTACGGTTTAACAACACGTTAATAACCGAGGTCATATCGCGTCCGTGACAGGTTTACGGGTGGAGGAAGCCGGAGTACCCGGAGAGAACCACCGAGCAACGACGAGCAGCTGCCAGCTCCCCAACATCGTAACTCCACACTGTAGCACCGGCAGGGTTAGATTGGTTGAAGACATGCTCACCATATACGTGCAGTACGTCCTAGTACACGGCGTCATCGCGCCCCCATGTGGACAATCATGGTTAAGTGTCTTGCTCAAGGACAGAACGCAGGAGTTCGAATCGATCGCTCAGACGGCAACCCACCCAAGGATTAACCGGGCTTGACGTTGCTCAACTTTGGCGAGCTGACGAGAATCGGTTACCGCAACACCACCGCGCCCCTTCTGTTCCATTTAGATTAAAACAATTGACTGAAAGCGCTATGTATAGTATTGTATATGAAATAAGTTATCGCCCTCGAATTAATCGATGTTACCAAAACCAGCGAGCTCTGTTTGTATACAAATTGATGAATTTGATTGCTGCTGATGTCAATTGTTTGTTTGGAAATCTCCTTCTTCAGTTATCACGTACGTAGGGTGTTGCCACGCCCCCAATATATATCCTTGCGAGATAATAACGGATATGGTACACACATAAAATGACGCCCGTTTTCCCTTGGCGTAAGATTTTGTCCATAACGGTTTAATCAAATACCCATCAGACAAACGTTGACCCCAGTAATGAACGAATTACCGAAAATGTTTCGAAGACGCTATCAACATTATGAAGTGTTTGATTGAGGAAACTGGAGACACAAGCAAACTTTCAGCAAATGCACCAGGTGCTTCATTAGCTGAGCATTTACTTCAGCTCATTTTACTTTTTTCCTTTGAACAAATTATGAGACAATGCGGAGAGAACAATTTGCCATGATATTTTGAAGTAGATTTGTTTGGACCTACATGCAATCAGTCTATCATTCAATATACTTTATTCACGTTAATCACATCAGTGATACAACGCTTTATGGTGCACAGTACAACTCTTGACCCTTTACCCAACGTAACGGCCAAAACCGTCCAGGGCTATTCACAAAAATTGCCAATTAATTTTTATTATTTTTTCATTTTCTGTCTCAAAACATAGGATATGACCCCTCTTTCGAACATGCTCATCGAGCTCTTTCCAAAGAGGGGACATAACCTATGTTTCCGAGACGACAAAATATGAAAAATATTAGTTATTCAAGAATTTTGTTTGCAAGTGTCGTCTGCTTTTCATGTTAGGTAAATGGTTAAAGGAATTTTAGACATGGTTGAACAGTTCTATGATGATTTAAAATTTTATATATAACCATGTTATTGGAAGATGTCGATTTGAATGATTTGCCAAGTCCGACCACAGGGCCACACCGCCCAGATTTAGCCACATACGCCAATTTATATGATCATGGGTTAATGTTATTGCTAGCGACTGTGGCCGAACCCGGTCACCACGATCCACGGCCAAGGTATTCCACTCACACAAATTGAGATTGTCTTTTTTAGGCACTCGCACACATTTCCAAATCACTTGACAAGTAGATAATACACGAAGCACAAAGCACTCGGTCAGACAATAGTCGGGGATAAGATCTGAGACGATTGTCCGACCGAATTCCATGACCAGGTGTCTCATCTGACATAGTGCAACAATAATATTGGCACACTATAGAGTAAACTAAAAAAAACTAATGAGTAGACGGTGTGAGTAACTGGCCAAGTAAGGCAACAATCCCCCACTAGTAAAGTTGCCCGCATCAGAACGAAGCTCCTACGGAGACTCTACAGTAGCACACCAGTAATGTCGACTGACAAAACTGGATTAAATAAGTAAACACGTATTGACAAGTTTTCTGATGTTCTTGGGGGCGCGGTGGCGTTGCGGTAACTGCTTCTCGTCCATTCCCCGAAGATAAGCAACATCCAGCCCGGTTAATCCTCGGATGGGTGACCGTCTGAGCCATCGATTCGGACTCCCGGGTTGTGTCATTGGGCAAGGCACATAACCGCGATTGTCCACATGGGGGCGCGATGACGCCGTGTACTAAGGTGTACTACACGTCGATGGTGCGCATGTCTTCAACCCATCTAGCCCTGCCTGTGCGGCAGTGCGGAGTTACGATGTTGGGGAGCTGGCAGCTGCTCGTCGTTGCTCAGTTGTTCTCTCCGGGTACTCCAGCTTCCTCCACCTGTAAAACTGTCACGGTCATGATTAGACATTGTGCATCAATATGTGACCTTAAACACCAATAAATAAATAAATAAATAAAATAAATAAATAAATAAATAAAATAATTCTGATGTTCTAACTTGAGAATCGACTTGTGCAGAGTGTTGCTAACATATTTCCGGATTTGTACGGAGATCGGCTTGGTCTTGTATTTAGAGCAATAACTGATCGTTAGAGGAATGTCCGGTTACTTTTCCTTGAGTTCCCGATCACACTTATAAATCAAGACACACCAATTGTTCTTGGTGGTTATTCTTTCACGTAACAGCGATGGGAAGGCGAACGTTGTTTTCTGTATTACCCCTCATTCTATTGTCTTTTTGAGGTTTGCAAGCAACTTGAAATACCCGGTACAGCAAAGCACTAGGTGTTCAAATAACGACACGTAAATACCTCTGGTCCACTGTATATATCTAAATCCGTTCCTATCCTTGATTGCACAAAGGACAAAAACCGAACAAAGCATTTCCCGCGCTGGAACGCCGCGCCGCTACGCGGCTCCGTCACACAACCCAAGGAACAGGTTGTTCAAACTCACGAAATACCTCCATCCCGATTAGTACCTATTGCAGTTTGGGTCTGGACGTTCACTGACAGCTAACACAATGACCTTATTGACTTTTAGGGGTATGCAATCAACATGGAATAACTTATAGAACAGTAGATCAGGTGTTCGAGTGACGTTACGTAAATACCGCTGGACCACTGATAATACCTGAATCTGCGTGTTTTGTTGATTGAAATGTAGGATAGTTACCAACTTCGCTGTCGGTATGTCATTAATTTGTACAACCTGTCACGTGCTGTAACAGCTCACCGCTATTCGGCTCGGAATCACTCAACGCCCGGGGCAAATTATTCAAATTCACGAAACACCTCCAGCTCGATTGGAAACTACATACTTGTTTGAGACGGGGTATTCTAACTTTACCAGCAGTTATTGTTCCCATAAAATGGTGTTATTTTATGACAATAGATATTTTAAGTCTAGTCTGTATACTATTGTTTGGTAGGGTTAGGGTTTATTGATCACTATTTTCTGTGACACGTTATAGTTTAAATAAATACACTACATTATATATATGTTAGATATTAAGTGTGTTTATGGCAATACTGATTTTTGACACGCATTACATACATTAAATACTTATTAATATATTTGTAATATAATTTTTACATTAAATTAAACCGTCCCTTGACTGCATCAATGCGCTAAATACAGTTCTGCAGATTACGCCTTTTTGTACTCAATCGACGATATATTATGGAAAGGAAAAATATCAACTTTCCCTTAATGCAACTGCACTTTTTGTTATTTGCTTGAGCATTACTCATTTTGCAATGTTAAATTCCATATTCTAGCCCCAAAGACAGGTCGGAGGACCAACGACCCTGATTTCTTAGTTCAGTTTGATGGCAAAGTGGGAATACACCTTTGAGACATCGGCGATATTCAATGAAATAGTGGAATAAAGTGGCCCTCATCAGTGTTTTTCTTCTCATCTCTTTTGCTATTTGACTCTTTAAAATGTTTAAACATTTAAAATTTAAATATAAAAAAAGACTGAATAGCGATTTTTGCGTACAGGGCTGGCCGTTTTTGGCTGTTACGTTAGGTAAAGGGTTAAACGCATTTTGACCAATTACTATCAGCCCCAAGGAAGGGACAAACTGACCTAGGGGGCAATGATTAAAAAGATAGCTAAGTTGTTATAACAAGATAGCTAAGTTGTTATAACAAGATAGCTAAGTTGTTATAACAAATTAGCTAAGTTGTTATAACAAGTTAGCTAAGTTGTTATAACAAGTTAGCTAAGTTGTTATAACAAGTTAAGCTAAGTTGTTATAACAAGTTAGCTATGTTGTTATAATAACTTAGCTAAGTTATTATAACAAGTTAGCTAAGTTGTTATAACAAGTTACTAAGTTGTTATAACAAGATAGCTAAGTTGTTATAACAAGTTAGCTAAGTTGTTATAACAAGTTAAGCTAAGTTGTTATAACAAGTTAAGCTATGTTGTTATAACAAGTTAGCTAAGTTGTTATAACAAGTTACTAAGTTGTTATAACAAGTTCTTATACCTTTATTTAAATATATCCAATAATCTTTGGGTAATTTACTTTGCATTTGTTTTAGCTTTTTTGTTTGGTTTTCTTACATCCTTGACCAGACCAAGGTATATGATTTTTATTTGTCTCCTTTTGGGCTGAAAAGTTTATATTAGCAATATCAATATACGTATCCTGCAAAGTCACTAATATGACAATACGCAAGGCGTAAGAAGGAACCCCAAAGTATCCAACGCATTGAAATATTTCATTCCGCAACCATTACTCCAAAAACATGTTGGTTTATTCAGTCGAATTCCTGCAATTGTTTAATTTCAGCCAAACAAGAATACGTTTCACAGTACTAAATATTTTCCCATAGGCGACCATTATAACGTTCAGGCGAAAAAAAATATGGTCGCATCATTTTAAATTTAGCATTCAAATATTTTTTGTCAACTATAGCCCTTCAGACAACCTTTTAATGATTTTTAAACAGGGGTCATGCAACAAATAAAAGAAAAACTAACAGAAAGGGAAGTGCTGGTCACATGTTCATATTTCTCAGGGAATTCCCAAACAAAACACACCAATAGTCAAACAAATTTTTAGGTTCTAAAAGTGCTCAAATCATCCTCTTTATTCATCTGGAACATTCAAAAGTAATGCAAAATGTCAGTAGACTTCTTTACGGCAGCGTTCTGACGCCAGTTGATGTATTTTTTTTACCTGTGCTAAGTTGTTATAACAAGTTAACTAACTTGTTATAACAACTTAGTAACTTGTTATAACAACTTAGCTAACTTGTTATAACAACATAGCTTAACTTGTTATAACAACTTAGCTTAACTTGTTATAACAACTTAGCTAACTTGTTATAACAACTTAGCTATCTTGTTATAACAACTTAGTAACTTGTTATAACAACTTAGCTAACTTGTTATAATAACTTAGCTAAGTTATTATAACAACATAGCTAACTTGTTATAACAACTTAGCTTAACTTGTTATAACAACTTAGCTAACTTGTTATAACAACTTAGCTAACTTGTTATAACAACTTAGCTAATTTGTTATAACAACTTAGCTATCTTGTTATAACAACTTAGCTATCTTGTTATAACAACTTAGCTATCTTTTTAATCATTGCCCCCTAGGTCAGTTTGTCCCTTCCTTGGGGCTGATAGTAATTGGTCAAAATGCGTTTAACCCTTTACCTAACGTAACAGCCAAAAACGGCCAGCCCTGTACGCAAAAATCGCTATTCAGTCTTTTTTTATATTTAAATTTTATGCTTCCAAAACAATGGTTATGATCCCTCATTCGAACGAGCCCGTTGCGCTCATTCCAATGAGGGATCATACCCTGTGTTTTGGATGGAAAAAATGAAATTTTTTAGTTATACGAGAATTTTTTTCACGAATATCGTCTGCTACTAGCGTTAGGTTATGGGTTAATGTGTCCCACGGACGGAGCTACATTAGAAGCACTCTATCCAACAAAATGACAAAAACTTTAAAAAAGAACTAACTTAAATAAGGCTCACAAATTCTGAAATATCTTCGAGCTTTTTTAATAACGCCCTTTAAATATGGATATCGGGGGGTTCTGGGTGACACAATGCAATTTGCCCCGACCAGGCATCAAACTCACAACGTTTTGATTGCAAGTTCATTGTGCTTGGGTACGCCCTTATTTATTTATTTATTTATTTATTTATTTATTTATTTATTGGTGTTTAAGATCATATATTTGGGCACAAAAAGGCTACTTCATTGGGGAACTTAACGCTTGAAAATAGTCCTGTGATGGCTGACCAAACAATATGCGTAGTGAATGTGAAAAACAAACAAAGCCTAATTTCTCATGCACATAGTGGTCAGCCTACATTCCAAGGGTGGGCCAGGTTACGTGATCACTCAGTCACGGGAAAGCCAACCGTTTTGCGTCGTCAAAATTATGCAGTGAGTGTGAAATAGCAAACATTTCTTTTTTGTCTTCTGTTGCTGGTCTTCTCTAAGCAGGACCTACCCACTTGATCCTGAAAACGCAGCTCATTTTGAAGGCATACTGTATCACCTCTTGTATAACGTAAAAATGGAAGAATCGTGAAAAAATATTTTGTCTTAGACAGTAGCGGATTTAGACGGAGCGCATCCGGTGCGCGCCTCCTCTACTTTTCCCCGAGACATGTCGGTGCACACTACTAATGGGTCGAAAACACCACACACCTTTACACAAGCAGTTTTTTTTTCACGTTTTGAGAAATAGCCCTTACTATATCTTACTGAAACAATGTAAATATGGGCATACTTGGAACCGGCTTATTCAGCCGGTTCCAACGATATCCACATATTGTCCTACTAAAAAACTTTTATAAAATATATATTTCTGGACATTTTTGGCTGCTTTCCTGGGTATGGATTAAAAGTCACTTCAGAGTCCAGTATTTATTTATCTTTTCCCAGGAGAGCCCCCCCCCCCCCCCCCCCCCGCGCCTTTAGAGATGGGAGAATCGATCTCGAGTTTATCACGCACCCTGTTGTTTCATGCCTCAGTTTCAGACTAAGACACGCCCCTTTTCAGAAATCCTGGATCCACCCCTGTTAGAGGGGGCAACGACGGCCTATTCACGTGTAGCAAACTGTGCGACTTGACCTTTAATTATTTTGCCAACAAGGCCTTGTTAGAAAAACTAATCAAACTTTTATATAAAGATGGGTACACCTTATTAAAACATTACCAATATAAATTCACAGTACTTAAATAGTACTGTGAATTTAGTTACTTATTCCCGTTTCCTTATCCGACATTCAAAATTCGAAAAAAATTACCGGATATTTTGGTGTTGATGGGTGGCCCCCGAGGAATAAAGAAGATTGACACCTCAACCGCCCCAATCGGACCACATATAGGGGCCCTACTAAGGCCCCAAAAAGAGCCAGTTACAAAATATCACCAAAGCAAGTTAAAATCACGGGATATTTTGGTGTTGATGGGTGGCCACCGAGGAATAAAGAAGACTGACACCTCAACCGCCTCAATCGGACCACATTTAGGGGCCCTACTAAGGCCCCAAAAAGGGCCAGTTACAAAATATCATCAAAGTAGGTTAAAATCACGGGATATTTTGGTGTTGATGGGTGGCACCCGAGGAATAAAGAAGATTGACACCTCAACCACCCCAATCGAACCACATTTAGGGGCCCTACTAAGGCCTCAAAAAGGGCCAGTTACAAAATATCACCAAAGCAGGTTAAAATCACGAGATATTTTGGTGTTGATGGGTGGCCCCCGAGGAATAAACAAGATTGACACCTCAACCGCCCCAATCGGACCACATTTAGGGCCCTACTAAGGCCCCAAAAAGGGCCAGTTACAAAATATCACCAAAGCAAGTTAAAATAACAGGATATTTTGGTGTTGATGGGTGGCACCCGAGGAATAAAGAAGATTGACACCTCAACCACCCCAATCGAACCACATTTAGGGGCCCTACTAAGGCCTCAAAAAGGGCCAGTTACAAAATATCACCAAAGCAGGTTAAAATCACGGGATATTTTGGTGTTGATGGGTGGCCCCCGAAGAATAAAGAAGATTGACACCTCAAACGCCCCAATCGGACCACATTTAGGGCCCTACTAAGGCCCCAAAAAGGGCCAGTTACAAAATATCACCAAAGCAAGTTAAAATCACGGGATATTTTGGTGTTGATGGGTGGCCCCCGGGGAATAAAGAAGATTGACACCTCAACCACCCCAATCGGACCACATTTAGGGGCTCTGGTAAGGCCCCCAAAAGGGCCAGTTACAAAATATCACCAAAGTAGGTTAAAATCATGGGATATTTTGGTGTTGATGAGTGGCCCCCCGAGGAATAAAGAAGATTGGCACCTCAACCGTCCCAATCGGACCACATTTAGGGCCCTCCTTAGGCCCCCAAAAGGGCCAGTCACAAAATATTACCTGAGGTGACAAACATCGCCAGATATTTTGATGTTGGTGTGCGACACGAGAAGAATAAAGAAGATTCCATGGAAGGTTCCCTAAATATGAGAATATGAGGAATGACGAATTGTGGCTCACTAAGAATTTTCTCGTGACCCTTATGACCCTGAGGATATGTGGAATGGCAAGTTGTACCTCATTGCAGTCGGTTTTTCATATAATGAAAAGGGCATCCTGAAGGCCAGCCAAGTAACAGAAAGAGATTCCACAAGTGTATCTCTATGTAACATGGTCCGTAAATATCCCAAACCGGGGCCCAACTTCCTCTTCACAATTTACTCACCTTATCCTTACTTCCTTTCCTTCCTATCTCTAAGTCCTGGTATGCCCAAGGCCCTGCCTGATGTTTGCAGCCTTCTCCAAGCATAGCAATACCATCCATTTCCCTCCCACTTTCCTATTCTTTCTAAAATCTGGCATACCAACGGGCCTGTTGGTATCCGCTTGGTACGTCTTGCATGCCAGCACTACCCATTCCGCCCAGCTTCCCTACTCTTCCTAAGCCCTGATATGCCCGAGGGCCTACCTGATGTCTGATTGCTGCGCCATTCATGCTAACACTACCCATTCCCTCCCACTTCCCCTTTCTGTTGTCTACTTACTATGCACTCTACCACCACCCATTCCCTTCTACTTGCTTATTCTTCATGTAGCCATAACGTGCCCAAGGACCTGACTGATGCACGTCTGCTATGCCATGCGTACTAACTCCTGCAGTTGAATACCTGGGTCAGAGAGTAGTCAGAACACGCCACAAAAGTTAATTATAGTAAAAAAACACCGATCTTACTCCAAGTATGGGGATCTTTTGTTCTACCGGAGTACATACCTCATCAATCGAAAATACCCCTTATGGGTCATATAACACTTCGCGCGACTCTGTTTCGGTAACATGAAGTCGATGTCGGTGATTTGGGGTAACTGTCGAGCTTATTTTGGTAATTCGCAAGCCTCCCGTTGAATCGAACACACCCTTAGAACAGACCCCGTCTGTTTAGAGGCCATTGGGTCAAATGGCAACAACAAGCTAACATAGAAACCAAGATGGTAGTCTCCAATGTGCAAGCTCACTAAAACCACGTATCACTATCGGGATGAGGTCACAACATGCCCGCTCTCCTCCGCTTCTATGACAACCCACGTGACACCCACAATACCCCGCGGTATGCTGTCACTTCTGCGGTATGCCCCCCCCCCCCACCCCGAAGTCCCCCAGATGGGGCTCATTTGGCACATTTCATACTACTCAGAATAAATATAACGTGCGGCGAAGTGATAATACGCGCACACGAAATAATAATCCGTGCACACGAAATAATAATCCTTGTGCCCGGATTATTATTTTGTATGTACCGATTATCAATTCGCCTTCGCGGATTATTAACTCGTGTGCTCGGATTATTATTTTGTGCGCACGGATTAAAACATAGGGTATCAGGACCCCACCCCCGCTGTCCCAAAAGATGGACCTGTTATATATACTTACATTCATGGGAATCCTGTTCAGTGGCGGAACCAGAATCCTTTATAGGGGGAGAATTCCAATGGAGGGGGGAGCGATATGACGCGTGTATATTTCAAAGACCGCAGACAGGAAGGGAAGGGTGTAGTCAGGTGAATCACCCTCTCCCATTTGTGTGACCTGGCGGTGGTATTTGCGGGGGGGGGGGGGGTGGGTGGGTGGTGGAGACTGCAAGTAGGGGACGAGGGGTATCCTGAGTGGATAGCCGACATGCCGTCCCCGGGAGTGGAGGGCGGGGAGTCGCCCCCAGACAAAACAAAATCACTGTGCATTTGAATCAAGTTTTCTGGTGGCTTTTAGGGTAGATCGCCACATTTTTGGATGACCCACATTTTAGAGACAAGGTTTATAAACGTACATGGCTCATAAGTATCTGCATCCGAACTTGCAAAATTCCACTGGATTTATGTTTGTCAGGTGAGTTTGCATGTAAATAAAGAAAAGGGAGTCACTGTGTGCGTAAGAGAGGGTGGCTGGGTGTGACAGTTTTGGAGAGGGGCAAATGAGAGAGAGAGAGAGAGAGAGAGAGAGAGAGAGAGAGAGGAGAGAGAGAGAGAGAAGTGGGTGGCGGCAAAGACTGTGGTCGGGGGCAAATGCCCCTTCATGACCTCCTGCAGCGCCGCCACCGGATTCGGGACCTCTCCCCAAATTATAAATTTTTGGAGCTCTTTAAGCGACTCGGAAGCCTCCTAAGAGGAGGTAAGGCCATTGGTGGGGGCCGGTTATCCTTCCTCGGTAAATTTTTCACTTTTAACTGTGAAGCTTTGAGAGCGATTCTGGAGCCTAATGGAGGATGGCGAGGTCATCGGTAACTTGACGGTAAGGGCCTGAGTCTCTCTGAAATAGTCTCAAATTTCGAAGCTATATCAACAGTTTTGAAGTCTCCAAATGGAAGGTGGCGGGGGAGGGGGGTCGAAATCATATGTGGCAGTTTGTGTTTATTATGAAGGAGAGGCTATCTTCAAGCGAAATTTACGGCAGCGTAGAGCCGCCACACCGTAGTATATTTCCATGGATTCCTAATCTGTTTTTAAAGATTACTAATCTGTTTAAATAGATTACTAATCTGTTTTTACAGATTACTAATCTGTTTAAACAGACTACTAATCCATTTTTACAGATTAACTAATCTGTTTTTACAGATTACTAATCTGTTTAAACAGATTACTAATCTTTTTTTACAGATTAACTAATCTGTATTTACAGATTAGTAATCTGTTTAAACAGATTGACTAATCTGTATTTACAGAATACTAATCTGTTTTTACAGATTAACTAGTCTGTAAAAACAGATTACCAATCTGTTTTACAGATTAACTAAGTAATCTGTAAATACAGATTAGTTAATCTATTTAAACAGATTACTAATCTGTAAACACAGATTAGTTAATCTGTTTAAACATATTACTAATCTGTAAATACAGATTAGTTCATCTGTTTTTACAGATTAGTAATCTGTTTAAACAGATTAGTAATCTGTAAATACAGATTAGTATTCTGTTTAAATAGATTAGTAATCTGTAAATACAGATTATTTAATCTGTTTAAACAGATTATTTAATCTGTTTAAACAGATTACTAATCTATAAATACAGATTAGTTAATCTGTAAAAACAGATTAGTAATCTGTAAAAACAGATTAGGAATCCCTGGAAACATACTACGGTGTGGCAATCAACACACTATTTATGTCACAAAAACGATTTAGCCGAGGTGCACGGCGGGTGAATTTTGCCATACTTGTCAAATGGAGGAGTAGCTAATTCGTGTGCGTGAAATATGGATCTGTTTGTTAACAATGAAGGTATTTAGCAGAACGTTTTGAGGAAAGAAAACATTTATAATTTGAAGAAATAAAAATAAAGTTGTGTAAAAGCCCTTTTTAAAAAAGGGGGTTCATAATTTATTTTCAGTTACCGTTTCGTCAAACACATGCCGAGGTGATAATAAATATTAAAACCAACATTCGATTTATTAATCATTATATAGTATTAAGGCGCGAGAATGGGAAAATCATCGGCAATATTATTGGAAAAAGAGTACTATTTATATTAGTGGATACCAGTACTAGTACCAGATTTCTGCATGCCCTACCCCTTGATACCCACCCAAAGCCTCGGAACCATTAAGACTGGGGCCCCGCGCGCCCACTTCATCAATCTCTATGTGTGGGCTCCCTGTGGTGGACCGGGCCTGCCCCCTCCCATCCCCCCCCCCCCCAAAAAAAAAAAAATTCAAACTGTTATTTAGAGTTTTTAACCCTTATCTTCGCTCCGGAGGCACCAGAATGGATCCCAGAGCTTCTGAATTTAAAACAAAAAATCTGGGAAGGGGTCTCCTGACTCACAGCCGTGGGAAGAAAGCTCTACTAGTTGTTAATTCCGGTCGCCCACTTAACATATTGTATATGACACACAATAATGTGTATAATGGGCGATTGGAATGAATAACTAACGAATTGTTTAGGATTTGAAACTTCGACCCCTCCCCTTTCCCCTCAAAGAGGTGCCATCCACGTACTCCTCAAATTTTGGTTTCTCTTTATCCTGTATGCCACACAAAAACCAGAATCATTTACCACAATTTCGGTTACAATCAGGCTTGTCGGTACCTTTAACAACACATAAAAGGTCATTAAATGACAATGAAACAATGTATGCTATGGAATATATTCCTAACAAACAAATCGGTTATGTGAACCGAGTTCTTAAGATTCGAATATTCGTGGGACATCGCGTCACTTCGAGTATAAACTTATGGGTGGACGAAACTTCGAACTTTAAACCTGCTCTCTGCGTCGACTCGGCACCTTCAGTGACGATCTTAGGTAGATGCCTTCGACGTTCTAAATAACAGATTTTATAATTAGACACGCGCGCATTGGAAACTTGAAAAAGACAGCTATCCAGTACTTAGAGAACACTGAACATGGTCTCTCGATGTGCTACAAAACATGGGGTCCAGGAGGGACCATGTTTGAGTGTTGCTCTGAAATTTTATATACAGTCCGAGGTGTGACTGACTCGAGTACCGAGTACCGCCGGTACTTGGCTTCAGAACCGGTACCGCAAAAACGGTCCCGTTTCTGCGGTACCGGTGTCGTTACTGGTACCGGTTGACAAGCCTGGTTACAATTCTTGTGATTTTTTTACGCTCTCTTTTCCCGGAATTGATAACCCCGGCGCGTCCTGGCGCGCGATGTCTTTTAAATATTTTTTAGTAACACCCAGACTTGCCCACTGAATCCTTCCATTGAACGGCTCGCTATAAGTCCCTCACCTGAGGTGTCAATCTTCTTTATTCCTCGGGTGCCACCCATCAACACCAAAATATCCTGTTATTTTAACTTGCTTTGGTGATATTTTGTAACTGGCCCTTTTTGGGGCCTTAGTAGGGCCCTAAATGTGGTCCGATTGGGGCGGTTGAGGTGTCAATCTTCTTTATTCCTCGGGGGGCCACCCATCAACACCAAAATATCCCGTGATTTTAACCTACTTTGATGATATTTTGTAACTTGCCCTTTTGGGGGCCTTAGTAGGGCCCCTAAATGTGGTCCGATTGGGCGGTTGAGGTATCAATCTTCTTTATTCCTCGGGGGCCACCCCTCAACACCAAAATATCCCGTGATTTTAACCTGTTGTGGTGATATTTTGTAACTGGCCCTTTTTGGGGCCTTAGAAGGGCCCCTAAATGTGCTCCGATTGGGGCGGTTGAGGTGTCAATCTTCTTTATTCCTCGGGGGCCACCCATCAACATCAAAATATCCCGTGATTTTAACCTGCTTTGGAGATATTTTGCAACTGGCCCCTTTTTGGGACCTTAGTAGGGCCCCTAAATGTGGTCCGATTGGGGCGGTTGAGGTGTCAATCTTCTTTATTCCTCGGGAGCCACCCAACAACACCAAAATACCCCGTGATTTTAACCTGCTTTGGTGATATTTTGGAACTGGCCCTTTTTGGGGCCTTAGTAGGGGCCCCTAAATGTGGTCCGATTGGGGCGGTTGAGGTGTCAATCTTGTTTATTCCTCGGGGGCCACCCATCAACACCAAAATATCCCGTGATTTTAACCTGCTTTGGTGATATTTCGTAACTGGCCCCTTTTTGGGCCTTAGTAGGGCCCCTAAATGTGATCCGATTGGGACGGTTGAGGCCACCCATCAATACCAAAATATCCGGTAGTTTAGTTATTGATGCTTAAGGTCACATATTTCTGCACAATGGCTAACCATGACCGTGACAGTTTTACGGGTGGAGGAAGCCGGAGTATTCGGAGAGAACCACCGAGCAACGGCGAGCAACTGTCAACTCCCCAACATACCAACCTCCACACAAGCAGGGTTAGCATTGGTTGAAGACAGGTGCACCATCGACATGCACTACGCCTTAGTACACGTCACCGTGCCCCCACGCGAGCAATGGGGGTGAAGTGTCTTGCCCAAGGACACAACGCGGTTGCCGCAGGTGGGATTCGAACCGAGGACCCCCCCCCCCCCCCCCCTCCCCCATTAAACCATTATCTAACGCTAGTAGCAGACGATACTCGTCAAAAAAATTCTCGTGTAACCAAAAATTTTCATTTTTTGCATCCAAAACACAGGGTGTTACCCCCTCATTGGAATGAGCGCTACGGGCTCGTTCGAATGAGGGGTCATAACCTATGTTTTGGAAGCATAAAATGTAAATATAAGAAAGACGGAATAGCGATTTTTGTGTACGGTGCTGGCCGTTTTTGGCCGTTACTTTAGGTAAAGGGTTAAACGCATTTTGACCAATTACTCTCAGCCCCAAGGAAGGGACAAACTGACCTGGAGGCAATGATTAAAAAGATAGCTAAGTTGTTATAACAAGATAGCTAAGTTGTTATAACAAGTTAGCTAAGTTGTTATAACAAGTTAAGCTAAGTTGTTATAACAAGTTAGCTATGCTGTTATAACAACTTAGCTAAGTTGTTATAACAAGTTAGCTAAGTTGTTATAACAAGTTACTAAGTTGTTTTAACAAGATAGCTAAGTTGTTATAACAAGTTAGCTAAGTTGTTATAACAAGTTAAGCTAAGTTGTTATAACAAGTTAAGCTATGTTGTTATAACAAGTTAGCTAAGTTGTTATAACAAGTTACTAAGTTGTTATAACAAGTTAGTTAACTTGTTATAACAACTTAGCACAGGTAAAAAAAATACATCAACTGGCGTCAGAACGCTGCCGTACTTCTTCAAATGTTTATTGAAACAATATATTTCCCCAAGACTGCTTAGTTTTGGGAATTACATAATTTCCGAGCGCAACTTTTCGAGGCATGTAAATCTAATTAAAATATTTACAACAGTTATACCTATGAGCAAACCCAACCCTACCAAAGATACAGTTACCTCTTTCATGTGATGAAAGAGTCATTTCTGCAATAGAATTCAACTTTTGGCTTCTGTCTAGTCCAAAGCATGGGAAATTTGTTCTTTTGAAGAGAAATGTCCAATCTGTGTCAAATAGGCTTAAAAACTGTTATTGCCTCCGACAGAATTTCTACTCTGTTACCCAATAAGTTGGGAGGGATAAGAATTCACAGCTTTCTTTGAAACTACCCAAATCCCAAAATAAAACTAAAATCTGCATCAGCACACAAAACCTTTTCACAAAATCTGTTTTAATTAATCATACAGCAAGATAAATAGGGCCCCACCACCATGAAACAATATGTCAATTTTGTTTCAAAATTGGGGTTGTGCAGGGCTTATAGTTCCTCTAAATTTGGGAGAATCCATTTGGATTCTTGCGGAAATCGTTCGGAGAATTCAGACCTGCTATGGGCCAGGATACTATTAGGTCAGTATGATTGAACCCCTGTTGCATACTGATAATACATGTTAACCCTTTACCCAATACAGCTTTTTTAATTTTTACAACACCAACTACTGATTTTTACCCCCCCCCCCCCCCTCCCCCTGGGGCCCTTAATCGCTCACCTGACGAAGTGGTTCAGAGAAGTATTTTGGGTCAGATTCAGTTAGTCAAGGTTCATGGACACTACATAGGAATAATGTTATGAAATTATTCATAATTCTATTGTCCATGTCAGATAATTATTAGCATAGGTCTTCCTGATTGCTTCCAATTCTGACAGCTGTAGACAAGTACTGCCAAACTTCCAAGGGTTGTTGTGTCACTGCACTTTGAAAGGCAAATTTTATGGAAAAGCTCTAAGGAAAGGATTTGAACATTTATGAACAACCTCAAACCTAACCCACCCTGTCCAAATATTAAGCCACAGACCTGAAATGAACAAACTCAAATCTGCTCCCCCCCCCCCCCCCCCTTCCTGCGATACCAAATATGAAAGGGTTCTGACTGGCAGGAACCAAACTGGAACAAATTTACATCTGACCTCCCCAGAGATGTTGTACACCAAATGTTAAAGCATTAAACTAGTGGGTCTGAAGAAAAAGATTTTTAAAGAAATTTTCTCACGTTGCTTTGAGTTAATTTGCACTCCCATAATGAGCCCCTA
The DNA here is from genome assembly GCA_031216915.1 of Pictodentalium vernedei. Taxonomy (NCBI): domain Eukaryota; kingdom Metazoa; phylum Mollusca; class Scaphopoda; order Dentaliida; family Dentaliidae; genus Pictodentalium; species Pictodentalium vernedei. The sequence continues at coordinate 143,413,874 of CM062294.1, read as the reverse complement.
TATTAACCCATAGATTTGGCTTGAACAAACATGAATCTGACCCCCTTAGAGATGCTGTAAGCCAAATACGAAAGGATTCTGACTGGTGGATCTGAAAAAAAATGAGTTTTAAAGAAATTTCCTCATACTGCACTGAGTAGTTAAACTTTGGGCTTCAATAGATAGACCAAATATTAACCCAGAGACCTGATTCAAAGAAACTTCAATCTACCCTCCTCCTGCTCTCCTGCCCCCCCCCCCACCCCACTAGAAATGTTGCATTCCAAATATGAAAGCATTCTGACTGGTGGATCTGAAGGAGGTTTTCAAAGAAATTTCCTCATGTTGCACTGTTGATATTTGGGTGCCCATAGGGAGCCCAAATATCAACTCAGGGACATGATTTGAACAAACCTGAACCTATGCCTCCCACCCCTAGAGATGCTGTATACCAAGTATCAAAAAATTCTTATACATGGTTCTGGAGAAGATGTTTTTTCAATTTTGGAAAACAATTTATGCATGCTATCAGAGAAATGCTTGGGGCCCCCTGTGGGTGTGGCAACGTTATTTGAACAAACTGGAATTCATATATGATAAGGAACATGAATATCAAATTTGGTTCAATTCGGCTCAGTTGTTTATGAGGAGAGGTTAGTAATGCAAAGTTCACGCCGGACAGGATAGACTGATGGTGGACAGACAGAAAGTCATCATTTAAGCGCCCCCTGACTTACAGTCAGGTGAGCTAAAAATAAACAATATTCATCAAGCGTAATAATTATGGTTGTTACTAGAACCGGCTGATGAGAACCGGTTCCAATGACAGCCATATTTGTACAAATTTTATTGCCAGTGTCACAATATTTCAGGTCATGTTAGTGTTGTATTGATTAATTTGCTGCCTTTGTGTTAGGTAAAGGGTTAAACTGACTCAGTTCTTTTCATGTGAATCCTAGCAGCAATGTTACGAGAAGCTACATGGTTTCTCACTGGTTTTGTTGCACGGATCTCTATGGGAATCGATTCTCAGATTCTTATAAGCCCTGGCTGAGGCTATATAATCCACCAATATCAATAGAAAGTGCCATTTTATCTCAACAAATGATGTCAAGTATTCTTTTACCTAGTGATGAGGTAAATTATAGCCCTGGATGTAACCCCCCCCCCCCCCCACCCCCAAGCTCTCAGTATGCATTTTTTCCTAAAACAAGAGACCCCAGGGGGCCTGGGGGCACCCACCTGTACATGGTAACCTAAATATCAACCCAGAGAATTGATTTCAACAAGTTGCATCTATCTACTCCTCCTAAGAAAGGCTTATACCAAATATCCAAAGATTCTGACAAGTGGATCTAAAAAAATGATTTTTAAAGAATATTTCTCATATTGAACCTAGTTATAATTTGGGCTCCCACAGGGAGCCCATATATGAACCCAGGGACTTGGCTTTAACAAACTTGAATCTCCCCCCCCCCCCCTCCCCCTAAGGATGCCGCACACCAAATATCAAAACATTTCAACTGCTGGATCTGAAGAAGATTTTTAAAGAAAATTCCTCATTTTGAACTAAGTTACAATTCGAGCTCCCACAGTGAGCCCAAACATGGACCTAGGGACATGGCTTGAACAAACTTGAATCTAGCCTCCTAAGGATGCTGCATAAAAAATATCAAAAGCATTCATCTGCTGGACCTGAAGAAGATTTTTTTAAAAAATTCCTCATTTCAAACTAAGTTACAATTCAAGCTCCCACAGTGAGCCCAAATATGGACCTAGGGACATGGCTTTAACAAACTTGAATCTCACCCCCCCCCCCCCCCCCCCTAAGGATGCCGCACACCAAATATCAAAACATTCCAACTGTTGGATCTTAAGAAGAAGATTTTTAAAGAAAATTCCTCATTTTGAACTAAGTTACAATTCGAGCTCCCACAGTGAGCCCAAACATGGACCTAGGGACATGACTTGAACAAACTTGAATCTTGCCTCCTAAGGATACTGCATAAAAAATATCAAAAGCATTCATCTGCTGGATCTGAAGAAGATTTTTTAAGAAAATTCCTCATTTCGAACTAAGTTACAATTCAAGCTCCCACAGTGAGTCCAAATATGGACCTAGGGACATAACTTGTACAAACTTGAATCTCACCCCCCTAAGGATGCTGCATACCAAATATTAAAACATTCTGTCTGCTGGATCTGAAGAAGAAGATTTTTAAAGAAAATTCCTCATTTTGAACTACATGTAAGTTATCATTCGGGCTCCCACAGTGAGCCCAAATATGGACCTAGGGACATAACTTGAACAAACTTGAATCTCACCCCCCTAAGGATTCTGCATACCAAATATTGAAACTTTCCGACTGCTGGATCTGAAGAAGATTTTTAAAGAAAATTCCTCATTTTGAACTAAGTTATAATTTGGGTTACCACAGTGAGCCCAAATATGAACCCAGGGACTTGGCTTGAACAACTTGAATCTCACCCTCTAAGCATGCTGCATACCTGATATCAAAAGATTCTGCTGCTGGATCTTGAGAAGAAGATCTTCAAAGAAATTTGCCTGAAATGCACTAAGTTCAAATTTGGGCTCCTATACTTAGCCCAAATATGAACCCAGGGGGCTGATTTGAACAAACTTGAATCAGATCCACCCCACAATGTTGCATATCAAATATCAAAAGATTCTGCCTGCTGGATCTGGAGAAGAATATTTTTTAAGACATTTGCCTGAAATGCACTAAATTGGAATTCGGGCTTCTATAGTGAGCCCAAATATGAATCCAGGGGGCTGATTTGAACAAACTTGAATCAGATCCACCCCACAATGTCGCATACCAAATATCAAAAGATTCTGCCTGCTGGATCTGGAGAAGAATATTTTTAAAGAAATTTGCCTGAAATGCTTCTATAGTGAGCCCAAATATGAATCCAGGGGGCCAATTTGAACAAACTTGAATCAGATCCACCCCACAATGTTGCATACCAAATATCAGAAGATTCTGCCAGCTGAATCTGGTGAAGAAGATTTTTTAAGAAATTTGCCTGAAATGCACTAAGTTTGAGTTCGGGCTCCTATACTGAGTCCAAAAATAAACCCAGGGGGGTGGATTTGAACAAACTCGAATCAGATCCACCCTACAATGTTGCATACCATATATCGAAAGAATCTGCCTGCTGGATCTAGAGAAGAAGATTTTTTAATGTTTATCCCATTGCCTACAGTGTTAAAAAGTGTTTTCAAAGTCCCGAAACTGTACCCTATGATAAAACCGATGGCAATTGTTTTGACCAATCCTTTCTGTTGGTCATAAGGAAGCTTCACACCAAATAAAAATTCTCAGTGCCGTGGAGTTTTGGAGATATGGCGTTTTACTTTTTTCGATTTTTAGCTCCTGTGGTTTCCATGGGGCTACAGAAAAAGAAAATTTGGCATAAATTAGGTACTTATGACCCAATAAGCCCTCACATAAAATTTGATTCAAATCAGCCTCTCGGTTCGGAAAATATAAATTTTGGGCGGGGCCAAAAATTTTGCCCCTCCCATAACGACGCCAAATATAGCCCATCAAACTTCGCTTAAAGAAATCCAAGTCTACACCTTAAAAGGAAGCTGCATACCATATATCAAGTCTCTGCTACTGCTGGTTGATGAGAAGATTTTGGTGCCCCTTGGGGGCATGGCACCACCCAGGAGAAGGGGGCAACTTCATTTGAACAAATCTGAATTGGCATTAGGTAATAAACATTTACCCAACATTTGAATAATGTAAAGTTAACGCCGGACGTACGGCGGACAGAATGTGATCAGTAAAGCTCCCACTGAGCTTTGCTCAGGTGAGCTAAAAAAACTTTATTAATTTATAAATAAATTGATGGTGACATGAATTTCCCATTATTTTTTAATCACATTCTTCCTTCTGGACACATTTCACATTGTGTTTGATATTCTGCAATCTTTGTAAGAAAAAGCCTAAGTTTTCTCAGTTAAGGCACCTCGAGTCATAAAACAGTGATTTTTTCCAACAGAATGACCAATACCTGCTACTGTGGTGTCTCATGACACTGTTAAAATTCCTAAAATCATCAAATATTGATTCATTAGTGCTGTGCTTGTGCTGCAAATATCCACAAGTGCACTTTCACTATTTTGGTTTTAATCCCCACAGGCATGCATTCTGTCAAAAGGAGTGAAATTGTAGAAAATATGTTCACAAAGAGGACAAGTTACAGTAAAGTCGCCGTGGACGGGTTGTAATACACGCGTGGGCAGTGATGTCCACTCATGCATTTACCAGTCAATAAAAATCTTCATCTACAAAATTTTAATTCATGAAGCATCGGTTTGTACCTGGTGCTTCATTATTTAAATTTTTGATGATTATACCTATAGTTAGTGTTTGGCATCAAATATTATTGTATGAATTTGTATCCGTGGAAATATTGCCCATCCATGGAAAGTGAGCAGTATACTGCCACTGTACTGTATTTGTTTCAAGTATATAATATACTCTTTGATGTTTAATATACTTGTGATAGGCTGGGTCCAAAGTACTCAGTACTCATAGTATTCAAGTACCACTTTTTTGATAAAATACTCAATACTTGCCAGCCCAGATTTTTGTGTGTGTGTGTGTGTGTGTGTGTGTGTGTGTGTGTGTGTGTGTGTGTGTGTGTGTGTGTGTGTGTGTGTGTGTGTGTGTGTGTGTGTGTGTGTGTGTGTGTGCACTTGTCCGAGGTGTCAAACGGGGACAATCATATCAATACACACCCTTCTAACGGGGACATCCCGACAACGGGGACGTCCCCGGTTAAAACGGGGACGTCCCCGGTTAATTCTAGTACGATTTTCGGAACCGCGATGGGCTATATAGTTGGAAACAATCAAAATTTAGCTTAAAAAACGACTGTCCCCGCTTAACCGATATTATTTCATAAGCTGTGTTACACGCGTGTATCATACATGTACATAACCAAATATAGACGTCCCCAGTTCTCATGTAAAATACGGACGCCAACTGTTACATTCTGAAAGGTAAACGCAGACAGATAAATACCCCGGATCCCATGTGGAATACTAACCGATTCGCATTATATTTCAAATGCTAACCGCGGACGTACACATGTACATATTTTTCCGATTGTTAACTGCGGCCATACCAATGCAATAATATCAACCTCATTCCCCATTACAAATAAAAGAAGACGAATTGAGATGGAGTAAACAGGTTCTGCCTTACTGGTAAAATAAGACCCGGTCACCAATGACTGGGTTAGAAGCCGCTTAAAATGGGCAACATGGGCTCAAATTATGGGCTACACTTGACTTTTGACCTAGGTTGTAGTCGCCATTAGCCACAGGTGCATAAAAGTGACTTTAAACAGAAATAAATAAACAAATGGATTCAACGAAGCATAGGCAATGCCTGTTCGCCACATTAAGGACTTACGCACAACATGCGCAATACCCTAACGCGTCCAACGATGGTGTCGCTTGCTCTAAAAACACAGCGCATCTGCGAAAGCAAATACAGCAATGTCCGTGCAAAGCTTCCTGTTGCAAAACGCCTTGATACATCTCTACGAAATTATGAGCGTTTTTGACCAGGACAGCAATGCACTCTTTTTATAGTTTTTGTGCAGATTTTATTGCCAAAAGTTCGAAGGATACGCCTCAAAATAGGGACAAATTTGCAGTATTAAGCGTAATAATTGAAGGGGCAAATGACTTTCATATTTAAAACATTTCATATGAGACAACATAGAAACCCTACCGGTGACCTTTGACAAATAGTGCTTGTGCTCGGATGGAGGGTGGCAGATGGGGGGGGGGGGGGGGGGGGGGGTGGCATCATATTAAACATAATCCAAATGGGGACAGGGTGAAATGTGTAAGTCTTCTCTTAGACTTATTACGCCCATATTACCCCAAATTTACCAGTAAGCATTATATTCCAAATGAGAAGCGCGAATACGCATACAAACATAGTCTTCTGAATGTTAAATCCGGGCATGCCGGTACATCCTTTCATATTTCAAATGACAACAACGGACACGCACATATCCATAATGCTCTTAATGCTATCTGCGGACATTCCGAATAGCAAAATATTGTGAAAAAATAACAACGTTCCTTGTATGTAGTTTTGCAACTTTAGAGAGAACCTTGGTTGGAACGGTTTGTAACATCCTTGGACGAACGAGTGTGAGGGACACATCTTAGCTTATTATGCAGTTCTCAGAATGAATCCCACAAAACTAAAAGTAACACCAGGCTAATTAAAACTTAACACATACATAACCCTCCAAATTCCTCCATAGAATCACAACATAGGTCTGCTGATCAGATCACAGAACTAAACCAATTTCACAAACATAAAACATATCTTCAGCAACAACACTTTAATAATATCAACATAATTTAATGGAGAAATAAAACTAGACGAATTGAGGTCTCACATCAAATCTCGAGATGTCATAAATCTTGAAGGATTGTCGGTGCAAAAGTTACTGCTCCGGAACGTTTTGGTGCACCTCCCCGAAATTGTCACTATTTCTAACCTGGACGGCATTACTCTCTATTTATATTTATGTAGAGATTTTATGGACAAAAATTGGAACGATGAGCCACAAAATGGGCACAAAATTGAAATATCTTGCTTAATAATTGTAGCAATTAACAGCGTTTACATTTATATGGTTTTACACACCACCTCTGAATCCCTGTCTGAAACTCTGACAAACAGAATGGGTGTGCGTGTGTCCATGTGCTCACGTGTCGGGTGTCAAATGGGGACAATCAATATAAACAACCTCCAAATGGGGACAATTCGAACATCCGAAAACGATGATGCCCTCGTTGAAAAGCTCCTTCCTACAGCTCTATACGAAATTATCGGCGTTTCTATCCAGGACAGCATTACGCTCTTATCACATTTTTGTGAAGATTTAATTCTGTGATCTGTTTAGTTCTGTGATCTGATCAGCAGATCTATGTTTTGATTCTATGGAGGAATTTGGAGGGTTATGTATGCGTTAAGTTTTAATTAGCCTGGTGTTACTTTTAGTTTTGTGGGATTCATTCTGAGACTTGCATAATAAGCTAAGATGTGTCCCTCACACTTGTTCCTCCGAGGATGTTACAAACCGTTCCAACCAAGGTTCTCTCTAAAGTTGCAAAACTACATACAAGGAACGTGGTTATTTTTTTACAATGTTTGTGAAGATTTCATTGCCAACATTTCAAACGACCAGCCTCAAAATGGGTACAATGTTGAAATAGGTTTGCTTAATAATTGAATTGAATAATACCGTTCACATGTATAGAGTTTTATAGGAAACAACCGCCGAATCCACGTCTGAAAACGTTGAAAAACAGTGTTTGTATTTGCGTGTCCATGTGCTTATGTGTCGGGTGTCAAATGGGTACAATCATAATTAAGCAACCTCCAAAGAGGGGGAGCCAGAAAACGGGGACATCCCGGCTGAAATGCGTAGATCTCCTGTTAAAGTTATTACACTCATATTGCCTCAATATACCGGTCCACGCTATATTCCATTTGTGGACCCCGGCGTACTCAATACCGGCGTACTCAAACACATATTTTCTTAGTGTTAATTGCGGAAATGTTGACATTTAAATATCAAGGCATTGTAGAAACAATAAATAACCGTGCACCTACCATGTATGTAGTTTTGATTTAAGTTTTGAAATTTTAGATAGAACTTTCGTTAATGCCACTATCAATGTTCGTGAAACACTTGTCCAAAACGATTTGTAATACCCTTGGAAGAACAAGTGTGAGTAAGACATCTTAGTTCATTCTGTCGTTATCAGAATGAATCAGGCAAAAAGTATAAGTAACACCAGGTTTATTAAAACTTATCCCAAACATTACCCTGAAGATCCCTATACAACCTTTAATAATATCAACCTCATTTCTCATTACAAATAAAGCAAGACGAATTGAGATCGCATATCGAATCTAGAGATGTCATTCAATGAAGCTCTCCATGGGAACCCGGGGAAATGAAGCAATCTTGTTTACTGGGATAAATAGGTTTGGCCTTAGTGGTAAAATAAGTCAGGGTTATCAATGTCTGGGTTAGAAGCCCCTTAAATCGGCCCCATGGACACAAATTATGGGCTATTCTTTACGTTTGACCTAGGTTGCGGTCTCAATAAGCCACAACTGCATAACAATGATTTAAACACGAAAAAATAAATAAATTCAACGAAGCATGGGCAACGCCTGTTCGCCTGTTCCACATTAAAGACTCGCGCAATATTTCCTCAATACCCTAACGCGTCCACCGATGGTGTCGCGTGCTCTCAAACAAGGAGCATTTGCGAATGCTAATCCAGCATTGTCCGTGCAAAGCGTGCTGTTGGAAAACGCCTTGATAGAGCTCTACGAAATATCAGCGTTTTTAAACAGGACAGCAATACACTCTTGCTATATTTTTGTAGAGATTTTATTGCCAAAATTTCGAAGGATAAGCCTCAAACAAGGGACAGATTTGCAGTATTAAGCCTAATAATTGAAGGGACAAATACCTTTCATATTTAAAAGGTTTTATATGAGACGACATAGAAACCGTCTCACTAAACTCTGACAAATAGTGCGTATGTAGTTGTGCTCGTTTGAAGAGTGTCATATCGGGAGCATCGTAATAAACAACATCCAAACGGTAACACTTCTTTTACACTTATTACGATCATATTACCCCATGTTTACCAGTAAGCATTATATGCCAAATGATAAGCGCGAACATACACACAAACATAGGCTTCTGAGTGTTAACTCCGGGCATGCCGGTACATCCTATTAAATTTCAAGTGACAACCGTGGATATGCACATATCTATAATTTTCTGAATGCTATATCTGCGAACATTCAATACATAGTGAAAGAAATGGTCACGTTCCTTGTATGTAGTGTTGCAACTTTAGGGAGAAAATTGGTTTGTGCCATAACCAACATTGATAGAAATCTTTTTCAAAACGGTTTGTAATAATATTGGAGGCGCAAGCTTGAGAGACACACCTTAGCTTTTTACACAGTTCAGAATTAATCCGACAAAAAAAAAAGTAACACCAGGCTAATTAAAACTTAACGCAAACATAACCCTCCAAATTCCTCCAAAGAATCACAACATAGGTCTGCTGATCAGATCACAGAACTAAACATCACTAAACCAATTTCACAAACATAAAACATATATTCAGCAACAATTTAATAATACCAACATAATGTAATGGAGAAAGAAAACTAGTCGAATTGAGATCTCACGTCAAATCTCGAGATATGGAGAAATAAAACTAGATGAATTGAGATCTCATGTCAAATCTCGAGATGTCATAAATCTTGAAGTATTATCGGTGCAAACGGTACGCTTCCAGAACGTTTTGGTACACCTCTACGAAATTATCAACGTTTCAAACCGGGACCGCATTACTCTCTAGTTATATTCATGTAGAGATTTTATGGACAAAAAGTCGGACGATGAGCCGCAAAATGGGCGCACAATTGAAATATATTGCTCAATAATTGTAGCGATAAACAGCGTTTACTATTATAAGGTTTTATACGATACAACAGCTGAATCCCTGTCTAAACCCAGACGAACAGTGTGGGTGTACGTGTGTTTATCTGCTCACGTGTCGGGTGTCAAATGGGGACAATCAATATATAAACAACCTCCAAATGGGGACAATTCGAACATCCGAAAGCGGTGATGCCCTCGTTGAAACGTGTACGTCTCAAAGCTCCTTCCTACAGCTCTATACGAAATGATCGGCGTTTCTATCCAGGACAGCATTACGCTCTTATCACATTTTTGTGGAGATTTCATTGCCAACATTTCAAGCGACCAGCCTCAAAATGGAGACAACGTTTAAATAGTTTGCTTAATAACTGAATTGAATAATATCGTTCACATTTATAGGATTTTATGCGAAACAACCGCCGAATCCACGTCTGAAAACCTTGACAAACAGTGTTTGTATTTGCGTGTCCGTGTGCTTATGTGTCGGGTGTCAAATGGGGACAATCATAATTAAGCAACCTCCAAAGAGGGGAGCCAGAAAACGGGGACATCCCGACAGTGCGACTGAAATGCGTAGATCTCCTGTTAAAGTTATTACACTCATATTGCCTCAATATACCGGTCCACGCTATATTCCATTTGTGAACCCCGGCGTATTCAACCCCGGCGTACTCGAACACATATTTTCTTAGTATTAATTGCGGAAATGATGACATTTGAATATCAAAGAATTGTAGAAACAATAAATAACCGTGCACCTACCATGTATGTAGTTTTGATTTAAGTTTTGAAATTTAAGATAGAACTTTCGTTAATGCCACTATCAATGTTCATGAAAAGCTTGTCCAAAACGATTTCAAATACCCTTGGAAGAACAAGTGTGAGTGAGACTTCTTAGTTCATTATGTCGTTATCAGAATGAATCAGACAAAAAGTATAAGTAACACCAGGTTTACTAAAACTTATCCCAAACATTACCCTGAAGATCCCTTTACAACCTTTAATAATATCAACCTCATTTCTCATTACAAATAAAACAAGACGAATTGAGATAGCATATCGAATCTTGAGATGTCATTCAATGAAGCTCTCCATGGGAACCCGGGGAAATGAAGCAATCTTGTTTACTGGGATAAATAGGTTCTGCCTTACTGGTAAAATAAGACGCGGCTATCAATGTCTGGGTTAGAAGCCGCTTAAAATCGGCACCATGGATACAAATTATGGGCTATTCTTTACTCTGTTGACCTAGGTTGCGGTCAAAATTACACACAACTGCATAACAGTGACTTAAACACGAAACAATAAATAAATTCAACGAAGCATGGGCAACGCTTGTTCGCCTGTCCCATATTAAAGCTTCACGCGCCATTTCCTCAATACCTTAACGTGTCCACCGATGGTGTCGCTTGCTCTCAAACAAGGAGCATTTGCGAATGCTAATCCAGCACTGTCCTTGCAAAGCGTGCTGCTGCAAAACGCCTTGATACAGCTCAACGAAATATCAGCGTTTTTAAACAGGACAGCAACACACTCTTGTTATATTTTTGTAGAGATTTTATTGCCAAAATTTCGAGGGATAAGCCTCAAACTAGGAACAATTTTGCAGTATTAAGCCTAATAATTGAAGCGACAAATACCTTTCATATTTAAAAGGTTTTATATGAGACAGCATAGAAACCCTCTCATTAACCTTTGACACATAGTGCGTGTGTGCTTGTGCTCGTATGGAGGGTGGCAAATCGGGACCATCATAATAAACAACATCCAAACGGGGACAGTCGAAAAATGTGGACGCACCGGGTGAAATGTGTAAGCCTTCTGTTACACTTATTACGCCCATATTACCCCAAGTTTACTAGTAAGCATTATATTCCAAATGATAAGCGCGAACATACACAGAAACATAGGATTCTGAATGTTAACTCTGGCGTGTCGGTACATCCTATTAAATGTCAAGTGACAAACGCGGACATGCACATATTCATAATTTTCTGAATGCTATATCTGCGGACATTCTGAATAGCAATACATCGTGAAAGAAATAACCACGTTCCTTGTATGTAGTGTTGCAACTTTAGGGAGAAAATTGGTTTGTGCCACAATCAGCATTGATATAACTCATTTTTCAAAACGGTTTGTAATAACATTCGAGGAGCAAGCTTGAGAGACACATGTTACCTTTTTACCTTTTTACTCAGTTCAGAATGAATCCGACAAAAATAAAAGTAAAACCAGGCTAATTAAAACTTAACGCAAACATAACCCTCCAAATTCCTCCATAGAATCACAACATAGGTCTGCTGATCAGATCACAGAACTAAACCAATTTCACAAACATAAAACATATCTTCAGCAACAACACTTTAATAATATCAACATAATTTAATGGAGAAATAAAACTAGACGAATTGAGATCTCACATCAAATCTCGAGATGTCATAAATATAGAAGTATTGTCGGTGCAAAAGATACTGTTCTAGAACGCTTTGGTACACCTCTACAAAATTGTCATCATTTCTAACCGGGACGGCATTACTCTCTATTTATATTTATGTAGAGATTTTATGGACAAAAATTGGAACGATGAGCCACAAAATGGGCACAAAATTGAAATATCTTGCTTAATAATTGTAGCAATTAACAGCGTTTTCATTTATATGGTTTTACACACCACCTCTGAATCCCTGTCTGAAACCCTGACAAACAGAATGGGTGTGCGTGTGTCCATGTGCTCACGTGTCGGGTGTCAAATGGGGACAATCAATATAAACAACCTCCAAATGGGGACAATTCGATCATTCGAAAGCGGTGATGCCCTCGTTGAAAAGCTCCTTCCTACAGCTCTATACGAAATTATCGGCGTTTCTATCCAGGACAGCATTACGCTCTTATCACATTTTTGTGAAGATTTCATTTTGCGATCTGTTTAATGCTGTGATCTGATCAGCAGACCTATGTTGTGATTCTATGGAGGAATTTGGAGGGTTATGTATGCGTTAAGTTTTAATTAGCCTAGTGTTACTTTTAGTTTTGTGGGATTCATTCTGAGAACTGCATAATAAGCTAAGATGTGTCCCTCACACTTGTTCCTCCGAGGATGTTACAAACCGTTCCAACCAAGGTTCTCTCTAAAGTTGCAAAACTACATACAAGGAACGTGGTTATTTTTTTTACAATGTTTGTGAAGATTTCATTGCCAACATTTCAAACGACCAGCCTCAAAATGGGTACAATGTTGAAATAGGTTTGCTTAATAATTGAATTGAATAATACCATTCACATGTATAGAGTTTTATAGGAAACAATCGCCGAATCCACGTCTGAAAACGTTGAAAAACAGTGTTTGTATTTGCGTGTCCATGTGCTTATGTGTCGGGTGTCAAATGGGTACAATCATAATTAAGCAACCTCCAAAGAGGGGGAGCCAGAAAACGGGGACATCCCGGCTGAAATGCGTAGATCTCCTGTTAAAGTTATTACACTCATATTGCCTCAATATACCGGTCCACGCTATATTCCATTTGTAGACCCCGGCGTACTCAATACCGGCGTACTCAAACACATATGTTCTTGGTGTTAATTGCGGAAATATTGACATTTAAATATCAAAGCATTGTAGAAACAATAAATAACCGTGCACCTACCATGTATGTAGTTTTGATTTAAGTTTTGAAATTTTAGATAGAACTTTCGTTAATGCCACTATCAATGTTCATGAAACGCTTGTCCAAAACGATTTCTAATACCCTTGGAAGAACAAGTGTGAGTAAGACATCTTAGTTCATTCTGTCGTTATCAGAATGAATCAGACAAAAAGTATAAGTAACACCAGGTTTATTAAAACTTATCCCAAACATTACCCTGAAGATCCCTTTACAACCTTTAATAATATCAACCTCATTTCTCATTACAAATAAAGCAAGACGAATTGAGATCGCATATCGAATCTAGAGATGTCATTCAATGAAGCTCTCCATGGGAACCCGGGGAAATGAAGCAATCTTGTTTACTGGGATAAATAGGTTTGGCCTTAGTGGTAAAATAAGTCAGGGTTATCAATGTCTGGGTTAGAAGCCCCTTAAATCGGCCCCATGGACACAAATTATGGGCTATTCTTTACTTTTGACCTAGGTTGCGGTCTCAATAAGCCACAACTGCATAACAATGATTTAAACACGAAAAAATAAATAAATTCAACGAAGCATGGGCAACGCCTGTTCGCCTGTTCCACATTAAAGACTCGCGCAACATTTCCTCAATACCCTAACGCGTCCACCGATGGTGTCGCGTGCTCTCAAACAAGGAGCATTTGCGAATGCTGATCCAGCATTGTCCGTGCAAAGCGTGCTGTTGGAAAACGCCTTGATAGAGCTCTACGAAATATCAGCGTTTTTAAACAGGACAGCAATACACTCTTGCTATATTTTTGTAGAGATTTTATTGCCAAAATTTCGAAGGATAAGCCTCAAACAAGGGACAGATTTGCAGTATTAAGCCTAATAATTGAAGGGACAAATACCTTTCATATTTAAAAGGTTTTAAATGAGACGACATAGAAACCGTCTCACTAAACTTTGACACATAGTGCGTATGTAGTTGTGCTCGTTTGAAGGGTGTCATATCGGGAGCATCGTAATAAACAATATCCAAACGGGGACAGTCGGGAAATGTGGAAGCACCGGGTGAAATGTGTAACACTTCTGTTACACTTATTACGATCATATTACCCCATGTTTACCAGTAAGCATTATATGCCAAATGATAAGCGCGAACATACACACAAACATAGGCTTCTGAGTGTTAACTCCGGGCATGCCGGTACATCCTATTAAATTTCAAGTGACAACCGTGGATATGCACATATCTATAATTTTCTGAATGCTATATCTGCGAACATTCAATACATAGTGAAAGAAATGGTCACGTTCCTTGTATGTAGTGTTGCAACTTTAGGGAGAAAATTGGTTTGTGCCACAATCAACATTGACAGAAATCTTTTTCAAAACGGTTTGTAATAATATTGGAGGCGCAAGCTTGAGAGACACACCTTAGCTTTTGACACAGTTCAGAATTAATCCGACAAAAATAAAAAAAACACCAGGCTAACTAAAACTTAACGCAAACATAACCCTCCAAATTCCTCCAAAGAATCACAACATAGGTCTGCTGATCAGATCACAGAACTAAACATCACTAAACCAATTTCACAAACATAAAACATATATTCAGCAACAATTTAATAATACCAACATAATGTAATGGAGAAAGAAAACTAGTCGAATTGAGATCTCACGTCAAATCTCGAGATATGGAGAAATAAAACTAGATGAATTGAGATCTCATGTCAAATCTCGAGATGTCATAAATCTTGAAGTATTATCGGTGCAAACGGTACGCTTCCAGAACGTTTTGGTACACCTCTACGAAATTATCAGCGTTTCAAACCGGGACCGCATTACTCTCTAGTTATATTCATGTAGAGATTTTATGGACAAAAAGTCGGAAGATGAGCCGCAAAATGGGCGCACAATTGAAATATATTGCTCAATAATTGTAGCGATAAACAGCGTTTACTATTATAAGGTTTTATACGATACAACAGCTGAATCCCTGTCTGAACCCGGACGAACAGTGTGGGTGTACGTGTGTTTATCTGCTCACGTGTCGGGTGTCAAATGGGGACAATCAATATATAAACAACCTCCAAATGGGGACAATTCGAACATCCGAAAGCGGTGATGCCCTCGTTGAAACGTGTACGTCTCAAAGCTCCTTCCTACAGCTCTATACGAAATGATCGGCGTTTCTATCCAGGACAGCATTACGCCTCTTATCACATTTTTGTGGAGATTTCATTGCCAACATTTCAAGCGACCAGCCTCAAAATGGAGACAACGTTTAAATAGAATGCTTAATAACTGAATTGAATAATATCGTTCACATTTATAGGATTTTATTCGAAACAACCGCCGAATCCACGTCTGAAAACCTTGGCAAACAGTGTTTGTATTTATGTGTCCATGTGCTTATGTGTCGGGTGTCAAATGGGGACAATCATAATTAAGCAACCTCCAAAGAGGGGAGCCAGAAAACGGGGACATCCAGACAGTACGACTGAAATGCGTAGATCTCCTGTTAAAGCTACTACACTCATATTGCCTCAATACACCGGTCCACGCTATATTCCATTTGTGGACCCCGGCGTACTCAATCCTGGCGTACTCGAACACATATTTTCTTAGTATTAATTGCGGAAATGTTGACATTTGAATATCAAAGATATGTAGAAACAATAAATAACCGTGCACCTACCATGTATGTAGTTTTGATTTAAGTTTTGAAATTTAAGATAGAACTTTCGTTAATGCCACTATCAATGTTCATGAAAAGCTTGTCCAAAACGATTTCAAATACCCTTGGAAGAACAAGTGTGAGTGAGACATCTTAGTTCATTATGTCGTTATCAGAATGAATCAGACAAAAAGTATGAGTAACACCAGGTTTACTAAAACTTATCCCAAACATTACCCTGAAGATCCCTTTACAACCTTTAATAATATCAACCTCATTTCTCATTACAAATAAAACAAGACGAATTGAGATAGCATATCGAATCTTGAGATGTCATTCAATGAAGCTCTCCATGGGAACCCGGGGAAATGAAGCAATCTTGTTTACTGGGATAAATAGGTTCTGCCTTACTGGTAAAATAAGACGCGGCTATCAATGTCTGGGTTAGAAGCCGCTTAAAATCGGCACCATGGATACAAATTATGGGCTATTCTTTACTCTGTTGACCTAGGTTGCGGTCACAATTACACACAACTGCATAACAGTGACTTAAACACGAAACAATAAATAAATTCAACGAAGCATGGGCAACGCTTGTTCGCCTGTCCCACATTAAAGCTTCACGCGCCATTTCCTCAATACCTTAACGCGTCCACCGATGGTGTCGCTTGCTCTCAAACAAGGAGCATTTGCGAATGCTAATCCAGCACTGTCCGTGCAAAGCGTGCTGCTGCAAAACGCCTTGATACAGCTCTACGAAATATCAGCGTTTTTAAACAGGACAGCAATACACTCTTGTTATATTTTTGTAGAGATTTTATTGCCAAAATTTCGAGGGATAAGCCTCAAACTAGGAACAAATTTGCAGTATTAAGCCTAATAATTGAAGCAACAAATACCTTTCATATTTAAAAGGTTTTAGATGAGACAGCATAGAAACCCTCTCATTAACCTTTGACAAATAGTGCGTGTGTGCTTGTGCTCGTATGGAGGGTGGCAAATCGGGGCCATCATAATAAACAACATCCAAACGGGGACAGTCGAAAAATGTGGACGCACCGGGTGAAATGTGTAAGCCTTCTGTTACACCTATTACGCCCATATTACCCCAAGTTTACTAGTAAGCGTTATATTCCAAATGATAAGCGCGAACATACACAAAAACATAGGATTCTGAATGTTAACTCTGGCATGCCGGTACATCCTATTAAATATCAAGTGACAACCGCGGACATGCACATATTCATAATTTTCTGAATGCTACATCTGCGGACATTCTGAAAAGCAATACATCCTGAAAGAAATAACCGCGTTCCTTGTATGTCGTGTTGCCACTTTAGGGAGAAAATTGGTTTGTGCCACAATCAGCATTGATAGAACTCATTTTTCAAAACGGTTTGTAATAACATTCGAGGAGCAAGCTTGAGAGACACATGTTACCTTTTTGCTCAGTTCAGAATGAATCCGACAAAAATAAAAGTAAAACCAGGCTAATTAAAACTTAACGCAAACATAACCCTCCAAATTCCTCCATAGAATCACAACATAGGTCTGCTGATCAGATCACAGAACTAAACCAATTTCACAAACATAAAACATATCTTCAGCATCAACACTTTAATAATATCAACATAATTTAATGGAGAAATAAAACTAGACGAATTGAGATCTCACATCAAATCTCGAGATGTCATAAATATAGAAGTATTGTCGGTGCAAAAGGTACTGTTCTAGAACGTTTTGGTACACCTCTACAAAATTGTCATCATTTCTAACCGGGACGGCATTACTCTCTATTTAAATTTATGTAGAGATTTTATGGACAAAAATTGGAACGATGAGCCACAAAATGGGCACAAAATTGAAGTATCTTGCTTAATAATTGTAGCAATTAACAGCGTTTACATTTATATGGTTTTACACACCACCTCTGAATCCCTGTCTGAAACCCTGACAAACAATATGGGTGCGCGTGTGTCCATGTGCTGACGTGTCGGGTGTCAAATGGGGACAATCAATATAAACAACCTCAAAATGGGGACAATTCGAACATTCGAAAGCGGCGATGCCCTCGTTGAAACGTGTACCTCAAAGCTCCCTCCCCCAGCTCTATACAAAATTATTGGCGTTTCTATCCAGGACAGCATTACGCTATTATTACATTTTTGTGGAGATTTCATTGCCAACATTTCAAACGACCAGCCTCAAAATGGGGACAACGTTGAAATAGTTTGCTTAATAACTGAATTGAATAATATCGTTCACAATTATAGGGTTTTATACGAAACAACCGCCGAATCCACGTCTGAAAACCTTGACAAACAGTGTTTGTATTTGCGTGTGCATGTGCTTATGTGTCGGGTGTCAAATGGGGACAATCATAATTAAGCAACCTCCAAAGAGTGGGAGCCAGAAAACGGGGACATCCCGGCTGAAATGCGTAGATCTCCTGTTAAAGTTATTACACTCATATTGCCTCAATATACCGGTCCACGCTATATTCCATTTGTAGACCCCGGCGTACTCAATACCGGCGTACTCAAACACATATGTTCTTGGTGTTAATTGCGGAAGTGTTGACATTTGAATATCAAAGCATTGTAGAAACAATAAATAACCGTGCACCTACCATGTATGTAGTTTTGATTTAAGTTTTGAAATTTAAGATAGAACTTTCGTTAATGCCACTATCAATGTTCATGAAAAGGTTGTCCAAAACGATTTGTAATATTCTTGGAAGAACAAGTGTGAGTGAGACATCTTAGTTCATTCTGTCGTTATCAGAATGAATCGGACAAAAAGTATAAGTAACACCAGGTTTATTAAAACGTATCCCAAACATTACCCTGAAGATCCCTTTACAACCTTTAATAATATCAACCTCATTTCTCATTGCAAATAAAACAAGACGAATTGAGATAGCATATCGAATCTTGAGATGTCATTCAATGAAGCTCTCCATGGGAACCCGGGGAAATGAAGCAATCTTGTTTACTGGGATAAATAGGTTCTGCCTTACTGGTAAAATAAGTCAGGGTCATCAATGTCTGGGTTAGAAGCCGCTTAAAGTCGGCCCCATGGACACAAATTATGGGCTATTCTTCACTTTTGAGTTTTGACCTAGGTTGCGGTCTCAATAAGCCACAACTGCATAACGGTGATTTAAACACGAAAAATTAAATAAATTCAACGAAGCATGGACAACGCCTGTTCGCCTGTCCCGCATTAAAGACTCGCGCGCCATTTCCTCAATACCCTAACGCGTCCACCGATGGTGTCGCTTGCTCTCAAACAAGGAGCATTTGCGAATGCTAATCCAGCACTGTCCGTGCAAAGCGTACTGTTGCAAAACGCCTTGATACAGCTCTACGAAATATTAGCATTTTTAAACAGGACAGCAATACACTCTTGTTATATTTTTGTAGAGATTTTATTGCCAAAATTTCGAGGTATAAGCCTCAAACTAGGAACAAATTTGTCGTATTAAGCCTAATAATTGAAGCGACAAATACCTTTCATATTTAAAAGGTTTTATATGAGACAGCATAGAAACCCTCTCATTAACTTTTGACAAATAGTGCGTGTTTGCTTGTGCTCGTATGGAGGGTGGCAAATCGGGACCATCATAATAACAACATTCAAACGGGGACATTGGAAAATGTGGACGCACCGGGTGAAAATGCGTGTGTCTTCTGTTACACTTATTTCGCCCATATTACCTTCAGCCACTCTAACCCTGTCTGTACCGCGGTGCGGAGTTGAGTTACGATGTTGGAGAGCTGACAGCTGCTCGTCGTTGCTCGGTGGTTCTCTCCGGGTACTCCGGCTTCCTCTACCCGTAAAACTGTCACCGACACGATATGACCCTGGCTGTTAATGTATCGTTAAACCCCAATAAATAAATAAATAAATAAATAAATAAATAAATAAATAAATAAATAAATAAATAAATATTACCCCATGTTTACCAGTAAGCATTATATTCCAAATGATAAGCGCAAACATACACACAAACATATGCTTCTGAATGTTAACTCCGGGCATGCCGGTACATCCTATTAAATTTCAAGTGACAACCGCGGACATGCACATATCCATAATTTTCTGAATGCTATATCTGCGGACATTCTGAACAGCAATACATCTTGAAAGAAATAACCACGTTCCTTGTATGTAGTGTTGCGGTTTGTAATAACATTGGCGGAGCAAGCTTGAGAGACACATGTTAGCTTTTTACTCAGTTCAGAATGAATCCGACAAAAATAAAAGTAAAACCAGGCTAATTAAAACTTAACGCATACATAACCCTCCAAATTCCTCCATAGAATCACAACATAGGTCTGCTGATCAGATCACAGAACTAAACCAATTTCACAAACATAAAACATATCTTCAGCAACAACACTTTAATAATATCAACATAATTTAATGTAGAAATAAAACTAGACGAATTGAGATCTCTCATCAAATCTCGAGATGTCATAAATCTTGAAGGATTGTCGGTGCAAAAGTTACTGCTCCGGAACGTTTTGGTACACCTCCCCGAAATTGTCACTATTTCTAACCTGGACGGCATTACTCTCTATTTATATTTATGTAGAGATTTTATGGGCAAAATTGGAACGATGAGCCGCAAAATGGGCACACAATTGAAATATTGTGCTTAATAATTGTATCGATTAACAGCTTTTACATTTATATGATTTTATACGATAAAACAGCTGAATCCCTGTCTACAACCCTGACAAACAGTGTGGGTGTGCGTGTGTTCATGTGCTCACGTGTCGGGTGTCAAATAGGGACAATCAATATAAACAACCTCCAAATGGGGACAATTCGAACATCCGAAAGCCGTGATGCCCTCGTTGAAACGTGTACGTCTCAAAGCTCCTTCCTATAGCTCTATACGAAATTATCGGCCTTTCTATCCAGGACAGCATTACGCTCTTGTTACATTTTTGTGGAGATTTCATTGCCAAAATTTCAAACGACCAGACTCAAAATGGGGACAACGTTCAAATAGTTTTGCTTAATAATTGAACTGAATAATATCGTTCACGTTTATAGAGTTTTATTACAAACAACCGCCGAATCCACGTCTGAAAACCTTGACAAACAGTGTTTGTATTTGCGTGTCCATGTGCTTATGTGTCGGATGTCAAGTGGGTACAATCATAATAAACAACCTCCAAATAATAAATAAATAAATCTTTTGCCATACGCTCATCCCTCTCAGACTGGTGTTGGTGTTTCATTTAGTATCTGTGGTTACTTTTGGTGCTGAAACACTGAATGTTCCTTCCATCCATCTTTACAGACTAGAAAACTTACACGTGAGAAAGGGCCCCACTGGAACGTATATTATTCATGGACAAAAATTAAGTAGTGATATTTCAGATTAGAGGATTGCAATGGCTAAAGGGTTAACATGAGATCCAGCGTAGTCGCTGTCGAGCCAATGGCAATTTTGTAGTCAAATTGGCCGTTGGTGAAATGCATTATGATTGGCCCCGATTGACTGTCACAGTACAATTTGTATTTTCTTGATTTTTTGACAAATAAAGTCCCATAACTCTGGGATGACAATTTTAAATATTGTCAGAAATAGAATCGAGTTTCCTTGGAACATATCAAACATGTTTTAAAGAATTATGAAAACCCATCCAGGCAAACTTGTCTTACTGTACGATGCGTGAATTTTTATTCATTTTGTGACAAGTGAAGTCTCATAACTTTGAGACGATAAATTCAAATGTCGTCAAAAAGGAAAGGCAGCTTCTTTGGATCACTCCTACTAAGGTGTATAAAATGATATAAATCTATCAATGCAAACTGAACTTATCAAACAAAATATTAATTTTTGCTTTTCAATGGACAAAGGGTTAACGTGATATCCAGCTGCCCTGCCAATGACACGTTTCTAGTAGAATTACGTTTTGGTGACAAAATGCATCCCCATCGGCGTCAATGGATTGCCAGAGTGCAATATGAATTTTTCTTGATTTTTGATGATTGAAGTCCCACAACTCTGGGACGACATCATCAAAAACGAAAAGAATGGAGCTTCCTATGGATCATTTCAAACGTGTTGTAGAACATTCTTCAAAATCTACCCAGGCAAACTTGACTTACTGTACGACATATAAATGTTTCTTTATTTTTTGACAATAAAGTCCCCTAACTCTGAAACGACACAATTCAAATATCATCAAAAACGAAAGAGAGCTTCCTTGGATCATTTTAGAGATGTTGTTCAACTTTGAAAAACTAGGAAAACCCATGCGAGCAAAGTTGACTTGTACGACATACGATTTTTTTTTTTTTTCTTTTTTCAGACGATTCAAGTCGCATAACTCTGGAACGACATATTTAAATACTGTCAAAAACGATCAGATCACTTGAAATATCTGTTGAAAAAATTATGAAAATCCATCTTGGCAAACATGCCTTATCGCGCGGCATATGATTTCTTCTTAATTGTTTGGACGATTCCAGTCCCATAACTTTGGAATAACAAATTTAAATACCGTCAAAAACGAAAGGGACTTTCCTCAGATTACTTCATCTGGTATAAGAATTATAAGGAGAACGCGGTGGCTCAGTTGGTAGAGGTGCAGGCTGCAAGCCGAGAGGTCCTCGTTTCGAATCCCACCTGCGGCAATCGCGTTGTATCCTTGGGCAAGATATTTCATCCCCATTGCCTTCTTGGGATCACGGTGGCGCCATGTACCAAGACATACTGCACGTCGATGAAGCACATGCCTTCAGCCAATGCTAACCCTTCGCGGGTTACTACGTTGTAGAGTCTAGCAGATGCCCGCCGCTGCTTGGTGGTTCTCTCCGGGTACACCGGCTTCCTCCACCCGTAAATCTGCTCGACACGGTGTAACCCTGGCTGTTGAAAGTGTCGTAAAACCCCAATAAATAAATGAAAAAGAATTATGAAAATCTATCTTGACAAACTCGACTTAGAAAGTACAGATATGCGGACGGATAAACATCACAAGTCGGTTTCACCCCCACAAGTGGTAAAATGTTTCTTCATACCATGGCATACCACGGAATTACACGAAAACTTTATAACATCGTTTGTTGTGTCAACGTAACTGTGATTGATTTATTACTTATTGGCGTTTAAGTTCAGTGTTTTGCATCCATGACAGCTAATTGTAAAGTGAAGTTCTGCCAATCGTTTATACTTATGCTGCCCATTTTAGAGGACTTCCAGCCCAAGCATTGGTGGTCGGGTCTACTTTACCAATAACGCGTGTTTAGAATCTTGTTTAAATGGTTTATGGTGGGTAATGCGGGCTCAAAATATTCGGGTTAGAATGCGACATTGTCATTCGTTTCGCAAAGGCTTTAACAAATGAGACCTTTGGTTCTTCTATCAATTGTGTGAATCTAGCAGTCGTAACAATTTGTTTTTGTGTTTAATGCATTTGGAAACATCTAGCCTACATTAATTAATCCAGCGAATACGCCTGTCATTATCTTATATTATCTGCTTATACAAGTAACAAATGATGCTAGAAAAGCGTCATTCGGGGGCCAAGGTATCCCAGCCAACAAGGCAGTGGAATTACACCCAAATCAGCCCCGGGCAAACACGCCTCCAGAATTTCACTCAAACTGGCCTCCACAATTCCACCCAAACCGGCGTCCACAATGTCATTTAAACGCCAAGTGCCATCGACTGATACATTTTGCGATTAAATTCAGAGGCGCAACTTTTCGACGAATAGAAACACTTTGGTTTGAGTATATTAGTGAAATTTGGGCTATTGCCACAACTGTCTATATAAATTAGACGCCTGAATGCAGCTTAAGCTAGGCGCACATGTTTGCGTTTGCGGCAACGATTTTCCCCAATCCGTTCATCAGACAGGTTTGTCATCCGAAACTATCCGCACATGTTTGCGGTTTTGTTCGGATGTGGTCATGTGAAAGTTGTCCGATAGGCGTACATTTCAGTCATCTTCAGCCTGAAAATCGAGGGGGATGAAAGGAAATATCAAAGTTTTTGATAGCAGTATTTTACATTCATTGACATAACATAATTAAATGTGAATAAAGAGAGAGAAAAGAATACTCGGCTGGAGAAGAGCTGAAATTATGTATTCATTGGTGTTTAAGGTCACTTTCAGCACCAATCACTGCTACATCATGACTGCGACATCACGTTGAACTCACGTTTAGTCATTTGCTCATAACTATGCATGACGCCCATTTTATATGATGAACTGGTGAGGTTTTCCCAAGCTGGCGTATTAAAATCACGGAATTCCCCCAGCGGAAAAATTCCGAACGCCTAATTTTGCCAAATAGAGAATGCCGATATTTTCTGTCCGATGGAATTCGCAGCGGCAAATTCATTTTCATACTCAAACAGCATACATGTGCGCGCACCAGTGCATTTCTATATTAATTGCCACTCCCACAAACGCTTCGGATCCCAGGTCCGCATGGCTAACCACAAACATGATCTATGCGTCTATAACTTTATAGAACTTTGCGGCTGGTGGCGGCGACTTGGATGTGTATCTAAACACACGGGTTTCGATGCTTTCGCCTCATGATAAATGTATATGGCTGATCGTAGAATGAAGTGAATGAACCACCCCTCCACCCAGTCGTCCTGCTACCTACAAAATGAACCCGGCAATTCCGATTTATTATGAAGACCTTTTTCGTCATTCCAACTATATATGTCCATCCTTTCACCAATTCGTTTTGCTCTCTACATCAAAGAGCAATGGGATGAACTTCTACACAACAGTGAGGGGTTCGTAGTTGGTGACACGAAGAAACCGGGGCTATTTTCCGCATATGACGTGGTAGGCCTACTAGTGTAGGGAAGCGTAGAGGGGGTAGAAAAAACGCTGGGGATTGTTGGGTGATATGGGACCAAATGGAAAAACTCGAACACAATGAAAACACAATCAAGGTTATAGCCGTGGAGCGTTGAGTAGCGCCCAATCGAAGGTGAAGAGTGAACGAGCCCTCCTTTCTGGTTTCAGTCGTAAATCCCGTGATGTTTGAGATGTTCACAGGCTCTCCATCAGCCAGCCTTACAGAAAGGAAATTGCCAACATTCATCCAATACCACCAGCAAAAATAAAATCAGATCACAATCGTTGTACGTCTTACATTTTTATATTTTTGTGTTTTCTAAGAACGAAAAAGTAACATTTTTGGACTAAAAGACACAATTTAAGCCTGGAGATGGTTTCCCAGCCAAACATTGAGCGGAGATTTTTCGCGCCTAGCATTACGGAAGAAAATTGACCTATGAAATGAGGACGCGCGAAAAGTTCCACCAATACACAAATTTAACCTATCAAATGAGGCCGCGCGAAACAACAGCGAATCTCTGAAGGTCTGATCGACGTCCATTTGCAGAACAGTAACAGCTTGAAGATTGGATCTGCCGGTCACACAAAACAGAAAATGAGGCAGTTGCGGTCAAACAAACAGTACCAGTAGGCCAGAAGTTGGAGCTCTTCATCGATAGAATAGAAGGAAAAGGTAAAACTTTCTATCACAACACGTTAGGCAAAGATATACCACAGGGCACGTAACGGCTTTTTATCAATTTTAAGGAATATGTTACTAAATATAAAAGAAAAACATTGACCCAGTGCAAGTTATACACAGCTTAAAAGCTCAAATGTGCTCTCCAACGGGGAACGGGTCAAGTCTTCGGTATCTGGACGATTCGGACCAGATTTTTGGTAAAATACAAGAATAGGGGACTCTGTAATTTATACAAAAAGTAGCTGGTCTATTCAATATTTCTATACTGTACCAATGACCCAGACATAGCTGGTGCTAACTCTTAAAATACTAGGGCCAAACACAAATTTTGCCCCCCAATCCCCAAAATTTGCATCTAAAACCAAAAGAAATCATGTCCTGAAGGTCCTCCATTCTTTGCCCATACTGCGCATGCGCAGTGTCAAGGACGTCCCGAAATTGGCAACAATTATTCTTTGTTTGGCCCTTCATCAGTTAACATCTCACTAATCTTTGTTCTTGTAAATCTCAGTTTAAATGATGCCAGACACATAAATATTAGAGAAATGGTGATTCTAAGGAGGATATAGAAGGAGGAGAGAAAAAAGGAGTGACAGAAAATATTCAGGGCTGTAACTTAGAATTTTGTAATGAAATTATGTTAAGTTGCCTATTTTCGAGGCATGGGCCTGTTGTTGTCATTCTTGCTATGAAGTTGCACTGCTTATTCAGTGTTTCCTCTCCCCTTGTCCTGTAAGTACCCCCTTGCTATTCTCCCATGCTTTTGGCATATTTTTGAGTAAGATTACTACTAAAATTTCTTGGGAGAATTAGCTTGGTAACAGAATGAATTCTGTTTTTTTCCCCATGTTTACGTCCTCACCCATGGGTGTTTAGACGTTGTGTTCTGCATCTACCATCAGATGTTCTGCAGATTCTTCCCTGGAAGTCTCTGTTTTGCATCAGATAGTGTGTATTTTGATAACTGATTTCGGGCCAGGATTGTCAGTGCCTGGAGTCATGTTTTCTGGTGTTTATACACTTCTTGTTTACATTGGCAACAGTCTCTTTTGAGGGGGGGCTTTTTGCCTTTGTAGTAGTTTATCTCATTACAAGATACGTTATTATTATCCGTAAGTGTTGCATTAATTATTTAAAATAATTTTAAAATTTTTGTCCACACTTAGCCTTGGGATCCATTGGGGCTCAACGTTACTTTTCAGAAACTTGGGCTTCGCTGAAAAAATATTTTTCAAAAATTATTTTTGATTTCAATTGTTTTTTCAATGTCAATGGATCATGTTATTATGTATCTTTGTTTTCAGGGGTTCGTGCGAGTACTATGACTTTTTGTTGTCTTTTCACAATGAAAGGATATTGTTCAAATTGTAATAAGAGGAAATCTTCCTCTGACTTTCATGATCATTGTATTAATTGTAGTCTGGGAGCGCGGTGGCTCAGTAGGTAGAGGTGCAGGCTGCAAGCCGAGAGGTCCTCGGTTCGAATCCAACCTGCGGCAACCACGTTATGTCCTTGGGCAAGACACTTCATCCCCATTGCCCGCGTGGGGGCACGATGACGCCGTGTACTAAGGCGTACTGCACGTCAATGGTACGTATGTCTTCAACCAATCTAACCCTGTCTGTGCTGCAGTGCGGAGTTACGATGTTGGGGAGCTGGCAGCTGCTCGTCGTTGCTCGGTGGTTCTCTCCGGGTACTCCGGCTTCCTCCACCCGTAAAACTGTCACGGTCGTGATTAGCCATTGTGCATAAATATGTGACCTTAAACATCAATAAATAAATATAAATAATTAATTGTAGTCAGTGTACTCGCACTAACTCCTGTTCAGTATGTGAATATTGGGATGACAAACATTGGAAACGTGTGTCACGGTATGTTGTTAGCGGGGAAAGGGCTATGCTGGTCCTTTCTCCGCAGGGTCACTTTAGTCTATCAGTTTCTATTTCAGAGGACAAGAACAGGGTGATGTTTCCATGTTATCTTCCAAAAGTGCGCTTCCGTCGTCACAATCTAATGAAGAGCTAGCGGCAAAAGTGCTCATGGAGATACGACAGTTGCCTAAGAGGTCCCTAGTAGGATCGACGGCGCTGTCGTCTGCTAGCTCGCCCGGTGTAGCGTCCATTCACCGAATGGTTCGGCAGCTGGGTTCGTCTGTGGCGGTCCAGGAAGGAGTGTTGGGTGATGCGAGCACTATAAACATACAAGGTGCACACCCAGTGACGGCGGATAAAAGGAGAGATCGGAGGAAGCCTTCTAGTCCGGTTCCTAGCTCGTCCAGGTCCAGCCGGGCTGCGAGCGAGAGAGGCTCCTCTCTCGTACAACAACATCTGAGACCAGATGTTCTGGTACAAAATGTTTCGCAAGCGGAGCACACGTCCGCCGCTCGGGACGCTCCGTTGTATAGGCAGTCCGCTGAGACTGCTCAGGCTTCCTCATCCTCTCAGCAGCGCACACGACCGCACCTTGGCTACGTGACAGCGGATATTCTGCCAGCTTCCCTGATCATGGATTCATCGGCGACCAGGTCACGCCATCCGGTAGCCAGGGACACGAGGCCGGTAGACTCCGGACGTTCGCATAGGAAAAGTATGCGGGAGTCAGTTGATGCGGAGCTACCGGCGGCTAAGCAGCGAAAGACCGCTACTCCGCAGGCCTCGATGACGGACATGCTAGCTCAGATAGCACAAATTATCGCAGCATCCCAGCAAACGTCAGAATCGTTGTCGGATCGGGAATTATCCGACGGCGCTGGGTCAGTACGCTCCGCCGAAGCATCGGGTGCGGACGACCAGGAGCATCATGAGGTCCGACCGGATAGCGAAAGGGATACTGAGGACTTGGAGCTATCCCTTTTGGAACAACATAAAGCTGCCGTGGATTTCATCCGGCACTTCCTTCCTCAAGTTGTTCCGTCGGGCCAGACTGCTGCGATACCGGATAAGAGACTGATAGCGTCATTGGACACTGAATTCTTCGAGCGGTTCAGAGACATCGTCCCTGAGTTTCCGTCTCAGTCCAATAATGTCACAAGAACATTTGAATTATTGAACGACGCTATCTTCAAGCTTGCGTCCAAAACAGGCAAAGCTGGTTTCTTGTCCGCCAATGCTCTTAACCTGCCTTTCATTAATTCAAGGAATAAATTCGATACGGCAGGACAGGGTATTCCGAGAGTTCCTCTGCGTCTTGACGACGAGGCGGAAGACTTAGAATTGTCATTACCGTCGTCTATGTCCATTCCAATCGCGGTGTTGGATACGACAATTAGTCTAACAGAGCCAGTTTAGACGCTTTATCTTACGCAGACCACCTTACAAAGGCGTTATCACTGCGTCTTCAAGGGAAAGAATTCCAGGATATACAATCCTCTTTAAGACTTCTTTCAAGGGCAGTAGCTTATTCCACGTATAACTCTGCCCTTTCAGTGGCAAACCTGGAGTTGGTTAGACGTGATGCAGCCCTAGCTACATCCACACGCGTGGATAGTAAGGTGAAGAACTCTCTCAGAGTCGCTTCGGTCTCCGGAGAGCTTCTCTTCGACGGCAAGCTTTCAGCAATCTACGATAAAATTACTAAGAAAGCTTCGGATTCTCTGCTGTTTAAATCCGCTTCCAAAAAGTCGGATACGGCAGATAAGAGTAAGACAGGCACTTCTGGGACTAATACGCCCAAGAGAGGTTCCTATAGAGGTTCCGGTGCGTCCTCTTGGTCTTATTCTAGAGACCGTCAAGGCAGCGACTCGCGTGCGGGACGTCCTTCGGGCCGGGACAACCGGTCGGGCGGGACGAGGTGCGGGTCGTGGAGGACGTGGTTTCTCCTCCCGCAGGCCTCGCAGGTCCAGGAGGTGATGGTTTCAACCTCTATCGTGTTCCGGTTGGCGGAAGGTTGTCAAGTTTTTCAGAAGAGTGGGCGTCGATTATGGACGACCCTTGGGTGAGAGGGGTGATTTCGGAAGATCTAAGAATATCCTTCAAACGAAAGCCTCCATTAACTCGAAGTCCAAAATGGACTCGACTTCCGTCAAATCCGCAGAAAAGAGACGCTCTGTTATCGGAGGTGCAGTCTCTTTTAATGAAGAACGCGGTAGAGGTCGTAGAAGACCAGGAAACACCGGGATTCTACAGCCATCTATTTCTGGTTCCGAAACCAGACGGCTCGTTCCGTCCAGTCATAGATTTGAGCTGGATAAACAAGCTGATCGTCGCTCCGAAGTTCTATATGGAGACGATTCGATCGGTCAGAGCGAGTATTCGGGTGAATGATTATGCTACAAGCATAGATCTCAAAGATGCGTACTTTCACGTCATGGTACATCCGACATTCAGAAAGTATCTACGCTTCGCAGTCCTAGGAGTGGTATATCAATTCCGGGCGATGTGCTTCGGATTGAACCTAGCACCCTCGGCTTTCACTCGGGTAATCAGTGACCGTTGGGAGCGGGAGAGCAGGAGAGTGGAAATTCACTCTCCACTTTTAGATTTTACGAGAGTGAAAAATTTTAGGAGAGTGATTTTTAAAATAAAAAATAATGCCTCGGGCCAATTCGCCCCCGAATAACGAGGATTGGTGGTGATTGCTGTTGAGAAATCAGTAGGCCTAATAACGCGCGATTTCCAAAATAATTGGTTTTATGACGTTTCGGCCTTGAGACGTTTCGGCCCTAAGAGGCCAAAACGTCTTAGAAATTGGGCCGAAACGTCTTCACATTCGGTAATTCTTTTTTAGATGTGATTGTGTGGAGGGGTTTGTGGAGTTTTAAATTGGCAAGTCCCAAGGGTGGTCGCTCATGACAGGTTCTTCTGTACTTTGCACTTCTCCGACCAGGGGTCAGCCTGGCAGCTGATTTTAGGGAGAAGTGACTTCTCCCTTCAGAGACTTTAGGGAGAAGTCAGGACCCAGGAGGGAGAAGTCAGTGGACATGAAGGAGAAATCAGAAAAAAAACATAAAACGTATATGTCATCGTGACAAAATAAATGAACATAGAGGACACAATTGTGGAGAAAAAAATAAATAAAAGTTATCCAAACATACAAACACACACAAAACTAAGTCAGATGGTTACATAACAGAATGTAGGTTAAAATCCCCACCCCCACCCCACCCCACAAAAAACTGTGTCGTTCATGGTTTCTGAATACCCCCTAACTCTTTGCCGAACAGTGATGACTAAGGTTACCGTGCAGTTGGTTTTGTATTTGCGTCAATGATGTGGATTTGAAATTTAGTATGACCCATGGTGAGAGTGTTCTTCTCTGTAACAGAAGGTATATTCTTTTTAAAAAAATATTTAAAGTGTTTAAAATAAATTTCAAGTTCATATAAGAAGCTGGGTCATTCATGGTTTCTGAATACCCTAACTGAGTTGAAAAGCGTAGTTAAAAAAGTTTTCGATATCCTTCGTAAATTAAGCGTTATTAACAATTTGAGTTAATTTCTTTGGTAAATGACAAAACATTTCAGTTGTCTCCCTTCCCGGCTGCGCTGTGTAATAATACACTGTTCAGAAAACTGACAATTTCTGCCAACCATCTTTCACTGATACGTGCGATTGGTGCTTTGAAGGTCTGCCATTCTTATCCATCCAAATACCTGTGATTTCTATTGTAGCCTTATTACATTTAACCCCCTTCCAACAAACTTCACAAGTTTTCAAAGAAAAACATTCAATGTATTGCGGGGCGAATTTCAATGCAGCCAATTTTTCAGTGGAACAGAGCATAACCGCAAGCAATTTCGATATGGACGAACTGTCTCCAATACATTTTTTTTTGTTTTGAAACGGTGGTTAACTTTAATAAATTCTAATTAACTCGATGCGTGTCTTGTGTGATTCGTTGTTTTGTCTGGTACTTTGTTTTTAAATAGCCATTTTGTGCTGGTTGCTATCAGTTGGGGCGAATTGTTCGAACGACTACGCCATTGCAATTCTTTTCAGAAATATAAAATTGGGCTAGTTTAGGCTATTTTCATAGCCGTGTGACGGACTTTAACAGCAACCGTGTTTACTGTTTTTTGCGGAAGCGTGTGTTCTTAAAAAATAAAACATAAGAAAATACATTAAATTGCAATGTCTCCCAAGGAAGTTTGGGAGGGCGACTTGAATTTCGGTCGTGTTCAAAGCCTTCGTCGGAGACTCCGACGAAGGCTTTGAACACGACCGGAAGATAAACGTGCGCGACTAATTACTCGCGGTATACGAAAAAGCGGTGCGCGATGGTGCGCTGGCGCGATCGCTCGCCGTTCCCAACGGTCACTGGGTAATGAACTCGGTAATGATGTATTTCCGAGCTCATTCGTCTGCGGTAACGTCGGCCTACCTGGACGACATTCTTCAGAGGTACGGCAACGAGTTAACGGTTCAGAATGATGTGCAGAATCTGCTTCTATTGCTCCGACGTCTCGGTTTTGTTATAAACGAGGAGAAGTCGGATCTGGTGCTGTCCAAGTCATTCACTCATCTGGGAATGAGCTTCAAGACGCACAACAATCTCATTCGTCTGCCGTTAGCCAGAGCGAAATTAGTTGTTACGCTCGCTGTTGTCTTCATGCAGACAAAGTCACAGCAAGGGAGTTCATGAGACTGATAGGTCTGTGCGGAGCCGCTGCAGATCTCATTCCGATGGGGCGGTTACGCACTCGTCCTCTCCAAATCTTCTTGATTCAGAATTGGAGTGTGAAGATTCATTCGCTCGACATAGTCGTTCTCTTGTCAGATCAAGTGAAACGAGATTCAGACTTGGGCAAACATTCAGTGGTTGACTCCGGGAGTTCCGCTGCAGTTGCCGGATCCGAGTTTTACGATTATGACGGATGCCAGTCAAACAGGTTGGGGTGCATCATTGATCCCAACGGATTCGAGGTGCCAGGGTCTTTGGGATCCACAGTTTCTAAGCAAGCACATAAACATCAAGGAAATGATGTCAATTTGGCTTGCGTTACGTCATTGGATGGACATTATTCAGAAAGCTCATGTCCAAATCCTGTCCAACAATACGACAGTAGTGGCGTATATCCGGAACCAGGGAGGCACTCATTCCGTTCCGTTATTCAATTTAACGGAAAGAATCCTTCTGTTTGCTCTAGAACATCAAGTTCTACTTTCGGTCCGTCATATACCGGGTTGTCTGAATGTACTAGCAGACTCCCTTTCACGGAAGGGTCGCTTGTTGTTGTCGGAGTGGACTCACAACAAACAGGTATTCAATCAGATTTGCTACCAATGGGAACGGCCAATGATAGACTTATTTGCAACACATCTCAACAATCAGTTGCAGACGTATGTGTCACCATGTCCGGATCCAAGAGCATTTGCAGTAGACGCTCTATCGATCTCGTGGGACAGAATGATAGGATATGCGTATCCTCCAGCGCCGTTAATTCAGCAAGTATTGCTAAAGATAAAACAATCTCAATGCAAGATTCTGTTGGTAGCATCTCTGTCTCCACAGAGACCGTGGATAAATCTACTCAGATGTCTGCTGTGGGACCTACCGCGAAAGCTTCCTCCACAGGAGGATCTTCTTTCGCAGGGGAAACCGCGTCAACTTCATCACAACCCGCAAGGTCTCAACCTTCACGTTTTTCCGTTGTGCGGTCCTTCTTGCATGGCAAGCACTTTACAGGATGAGCAGTGGACGCGATTTCTAACTGTAGGAGGACCTCCTCTTCGCTAAACTATGCGGCTAAGTGGAAGGTTTTTCGTCGTTGGTGTAGGGATCATTCTGTTGATATTTTTGATCCCTCCATACCAGACATTGCAAACTTTCTAGTATACTTGTTTGACGAGATCAAACTGCAGCCTGTTACTATTAAGGGTTATAGGTCTATGTTATCTGATACCTATGCACACCATGATAGTTTACAAATTGGATCTGTCTCTTTATCTAAGTTAGTTAGAAACTTCTCGATAAATAGACCCAGAACTCTTAGATTAATTCCTAAGTGGAATTTAGCTTGGGTTCTTCTTAAACTGAAGGAAAAGCCATTTGAGCCTCTTGGGACAGTAGATTTCAAATTCTTGTCTTATAAGACAGCTTTTCTCTTAGCTTTCTCTTCTGCTAGAAGAGTCAGTGAGCTTCATGCACTATCGGTGGACGATTCTCACTATCGTAGTGTCGGGAACACCGGTGCTACTAGAAACCGGAATCGACCGGAATCGACTTTAAAGACCGGAATTAACCGATCTACGCAAATTGGGAAATCGTTTGTCTTTATTATTAATATTAATAATATTGGAAAAATGAATGGAAAGTTAGGAGCTCGGCAGATCAGTTCCATTGGAATGGGCCGTGTCTATTCGATCATGATAATTGTATAATGCTGGTGGGTTTCGATCTGTCCTGATATCACATAATTAGTGGGAATGAATGAACGAACGAATGAATGAACGAATGAATGAATGAAACTTCTCATATCACATAATTAGTAGGAACGAACGAAGGACTGAACGAATGAATGAACGAATGGATGAAACTTCTCATATCACAATTGGTAGGAACGAACGAATGACTGAACGAATGAATGAATGAGACTTCTCATATCACATAATCAGTAGGAACGAATGAACGACCGAACGAATGATCGAGTGAACGAACAAACGAACGAATGAAACTTCTCATGTCGAGTTCTGTGCGGGTTTATTTTTGAACAATCACGAACCAACCAAGATGATGATTCGCTAAATTTCTCATTCAAATTGAGCAAATTTTAATCTTGATTAGTTTGCGTTTTTGATGCCCGACCCCCTCCCAATCCCCCTCCCCCCCCACACACACACACATTTCAGTCAGCTTCAAGTTTGATATTCTCGCTTCTCGAGCAATAATTAATTTTGAGTTGTATTGGCCATGCATGATAAAACATCGAGTTCAAAATGACGCGACAAGTTACTTCCCTTGGAAAATGTTTCGATCAAAAGAAAAAAAGCTTTTAAACGAGGAAGACTCTTTGCTAACCTCTTGCTGTACCCTGAAATCCTTTGACATTTACTAAATCTTGCACGTGGAAACTTATTAGATAGAATGCCATTGGTAAAAGTACAAAACATTGCGAAAAATCGGTAAAATATGAGTCGATTCCGGTCTTTAAAGTTGATTCCGGTCGATTCCGGTTTCTAGTAGGACCCGGGAACACTATCACCTTCACTACTAATGTTGGATTTTTAGCTAAGAATCAGGTTCCTAATAAATATCCGGAACCTATTGTTATTAAGGCTCTGCCGTCTTCAGACGGGCGTAGGCCTTTACTCTGTCCTGTTAGAGCTTTACGTATTTATAAACAAAGATCTCAGTTTATCAGAAAGGGACAAAAACGCTTCTTTCTGTCTCTGATGCCTAATAGAAAGGACATTTCGTTCCATTCTATTGCTAGATGGATTCAATTAACTATCCGTACTGCTTATGAAAATTTATCTTCTACTCGGCAGTCTGTGCTTAAGATCTCGGCTCATGAAGTAAGAGCTCTTTCTACATCTTGGGCTTACACAAATAGTGTTGCTATTACAGATTTAATGAAGGCTGCTTATTGGTCTCAGCCATCCACATTCACGAATTTTTATCTCAGAAATATTGAGTCCATTTCTGGAGACCTGCATTGTTTAGGTCCATTATCTGTTGCTCAGAATGTCGTCCACTAAACAGTTGCAACTATAGTTATGCAGGCTTTCTGTTCCGCAAGTGACTCCGTCCTGCTGCCCTCTTCGCTCTGGGCTATTTGACCCAGGGCAAGGGAAAGGGGGGGGGGAGGGTGTTCCCTTAGGTCAACTGCTTTCCTTCTGGACTTATCCAAGCATAATGACAGAAAATCTTTTCGTTTTAATTTTTATCCGAGTTGACGGAATAAAGTTGATTTTAAAATTGTGTATTTACCCAAAACAAGTTTGGTTGCATGGCCCCTTAACAGATATTCATTTTGTTACAAACACTTCCCGCTTCAGGGTTTTTCCTACCCCTTTTGAGAAAGGGGCATGGGATTGGGAAAATTAGCGTTCTTTTGTCTCATTTTGGGAATTTGTGCCATCATTGAAAGAAACAAAAACAGGCATTTCTAAAGGGATAATGAATTTAAAAACAGAATATCTTGGCCTATTTGGCATATATAAACACTAAAAACGAGTCTTTTAACTCGATTGTTAACTATTTACATGTTTACAC
This sequence comes from Pictodentalium vernedei, assembly GCA_031216915.1. Taxonomy (NCBI): domain Eukaryota; kingdom Metazoa; phylum Mollusca; class Scaphopoda; order Dentaliida; family Dentaliidae; genus Pictodentalium; species Pictodentalium vernedei. The sequence goes on along the minus strand of CM062294.1, from coordinate 143,378,359 downwards.
AGTCCTTTACTCTAATAATTATGAGTTGTGAGAGGTGAATTTTGTGAATTGGGAATTGGGAAAAATACAGCCTATTTGCCATTGGGAATGGGGCCCATATTCGGCCCCTGTCGTCACCCAGGAAAAATCCTGCTCTTCCCCCACACTCCCCTGATAAATTTTTTCTCTCTGGTCTGACTGGATATCGCAACATGAGTAGAAAAAACTCACGAAAAATTATCCAGCTAGAAGAGTTTGTATATCTCAACAAATTCCAAATAGGCCTGTTTGATCGGAACTTGGAAATGTGATGCATCCTCATTGGTCGGCGGGGGATGCTGAAAAAAAAAAACTTGTATAGATAACCATGTTCAAATGCCAAGACCACAGAAATTTGTGTTCAAATAACAAAAAATACCCTCCCCAACATACATACTCACACATGCAACAGTGCTCGCAATAAGTGGCGGCCGCCGGATCGGCCGCGAGACCACTAATATCGAGGCCTGTTAGTCAGCCCCGACAATTTTTAAGAGGACCAGTTGCTGAAATGCAGTTTCAACCGAAATCGGAAGTAGAAGTAAATTGATATAAACAAAACTGCGTTGTGATAATTCTCTAAAGTTTAATTCATACAAACTGTTGTACATATTCGGTTTGGGGTTTCGATCATAAAACGTTCCCCTGAGAATGTATAATGACATTCCCGACATAAAAACAATATCCATGGATGGGGAAGGCAGTGGGGGAGGGGGTGTCTTCTAATCACAGTAGTCCAAGCTGAGATTCTGAAAACCGTATGTGAAAGCAGCCTGCCTTAAATTGATCACGTCAGTGAGTGATGAAGTTAGCACACCTAAACACCTAAAATAAAATGTCTTGGCAATGGACGCATAAACAGATTACTTTGGTTTATTTGATGAAATTGAGGTTGAAACACAACACATTCTGTGCTCACTATTTTTAGGGCAGCATGCTGTTATGACATCAGTGTGTGAAAATAGCCAATCACTTTCAAGTACACATATTAAAATATAGGGAATCCCTTGGGTTATCCCAAGGCCAAAAAAAATTAATAGTGTGATTGGGGTTACATGCTCAAAAAAATTAGGGTCGGTAGGTAGGTTTGTAGGGTTTTTTTTGGGGGCCTGAGAGCGCTCACCTGACATGGTAACCTACATACATGAATCAACCCAGGGACTTGAGTTGACAAGTTGCATCTACCCCTCCTAAGAAAAACTTGTCTCAAATATCACAAGGTTCTCTCTCACCAATGCATCTAAAAAAAAGTTATTAAAAAAATATTCCTTATATTGAACTAAAATTCTCATTTTTAGCTCCTGCTGTTCCTGTGGGATGCCAGGAAAACAAAATTCTGGCACAAACTAGATGCTTACGACCCAATAAGCCCTCATACCAAATTAGGTTCAAATTGACCTCTTAATATGGAAAATAGAAATTTTGGTATAAATTGGACTCCCACAGTGAACCAAAAAATGAATCCAAGGACTTGGCTTTAACAAACTAGCTCTCAGCCCCCTAAGAATGCTGTATACGAAATATCAAAAGATTCTGACTGGTGGATCTGAAATTATTTTTTTTTAACTAAGTTATAATTAAGTTATAATTTGGGCTCCCAAAGGGAGCCCAAATATGAACCGAAAACCTGGCTTGAACAAACTTGAATCTCACCTCCCTAAGGATACTGTACACCAAATATCAAAAGATTCTTACAGGTGGATGCGAAGATAGTGCTGGTCGGTGGACCGAAAAGCTGATTCGGTCCCGGTTGTTTTAAACAACCGAAAATTACAACCGAGCATGCTCGAAATAACCGAATTTCCGGTTGCTCTCGCGGGAATTTATGACTTCCGTAACTAGCATAAACAACGTGTTCACGCGATCGGCGAATGATTCAAAATGACAGAGAAAATGGAAAAGTCACAATCAAACCATAGCCCAGTATGGGATTATTTCAAGAAACCCGAGAAAAATGATAAGTTTGCAATATGTAAACTATGTCCTGGACAGAAGAAGATTGCAGCCCAGTATGGGAATACGAGTATTGCAGCGAAGAAAATTCTCAAAGACTATACCTCGTATTGAACTAAGTTATAATTCAGGCTCCCACAGGGTGCCCAAATATGAACTCAATGACTTGTCTTGAACAAACTTGAATCTCACCCCCCTAAGGATGCTGCATACCAAATATCAAAAGATTCTGATTTGTGGATCCGAAGAAGAAAATTTTAAAGACTATTCCTCATACTGCACTAATTTGAACATTTGGGCTCCCATAGGGTACCCAAATATGGACCGAGGGAATTGATTTCAACATATATGTGAATCATTGTTCCAAAGATGCTATATGTAAAATATGAAAGCTTTTGTAAAATGGCGATACTCACCTGAATATGTTATTTTCAACATCTGTTACATTTTCTTGTGTGAAACATCAAAATTTTGTGCTGAGCATTTTCCCATGGTGTAACTTGAAATTTATCCAAGTCAGCCTTGCTTCACAGAGCACAATCAGGTCTTTGTTAAATTTCTTGTTACGTTATGGGAAAATTTTGCTGTTGAAAGTTCAGAATTTTAACATCAGTGGGTTACTACTAAATTTTAATTCATTTCTTGACATTGCTAACTTGAAAAACCTATGCTGCCCCCCCCCCCCCACCCCACCCCCCAAAAAAACCCCAAATAACAATAAAAATTATCCAAGTGCCTGCACCACTAAATCTATCTACTGTATGATACATGTTTAGTATTGATGTGCAATAGAGTAATGTTCTCAATCTTTAATTTTAGGTGAGGGAGTGAGGACTCAAAATGTTATACAAAATGGGCAGTTTATTTGTTGCTATAATGGTGAACTTATCAGTGGAGATGAGGGAGAGATCCGTGAGGAGAAAAATCCAAGTTGCTTCAGATACTTTTTTAAGTTCAAGAGGAAGAGATGGTGGTTAGTATAGTAATCAAATTTCAAATGTCAGCTATTGTCATTTTTTTTATTGTTGGTATTTTGTTTGGCTAAGCTTGACTATAAAGTTTAAAGCTGGGTTTTCGGCCGCAATTAGCCATAGCAATATATTAAATGCCAATAAATAAGTTTTCTATGTTTGTACATTACTACATGTTTGTCCAAGGAGTTTTGATCCAGAAGTTTCATAATTTCACCGTGTATCACATATTATACGAGGATGGTCACAAAGATTTTGCCCAAATAATTCAAGAGGGCCATTTGACTGCTATTTTTGTTACACGTTTTTGTACTTTGGTGCATTACCACTTTTTGTTGAGGGGGCTTTGGGGCCATATCCACGCAGAGACCCTGGAAAGTGAACCATTGCTTCTTTACTGTGGTAAACAAGTAGTTTTACTAAAATAGGACCCTGTAACACAATACCTATGGTGAAGGTCCCCACAAATGAGCAACATGAGTATATACCATTGGCTAAAAACATTAAAGTCCTTACTAGTGCCATAGTTAGCCATAGCACCACAAAAAAGAATCTTGAGCATCAATAAATAAATAGTGGCCTGCCTTGAAAGACATTGGGAGACCAATAAATTGCACGTATTAATCCATTGCACAGGAGTGCCATTTCTTGGAAAAATGAACCAAGTTAATTTTTGCTGAATTCAGGCCCAATAAATGAACTTGTGTTCCAACGTCATGAAACATGAAAATTAACCCTCTGTTCAACTTCAAATGGAATGAAAGGGGTCTGAAGTAGTTAATTTTCATTCCCAAAACCAAAACAATTATAAATTTTTTCTTCAAACCATAGCTTATACCCTAACATTATATCAATCACATTGCACTCATTCAAATGGAAGACCTGAGCAATGGTTTGGAAAAAAGAATTGAAAAAAGATAGAAGCATTTGAATTGCTATTTTAATTTAATTTATGTGGGCTGGTTTCCCCACTGAAACTCAGGGAATTGAAGCAGTGATTGTTTAATAGGAAATGGTAAGCGAATGTCTGAAGTAGAAGTCCTCCAAAAGGGGCAGCATGGGAACTAAATGATTGGCAAAGCTTAATTATACCCCACCGCCGAAGTCAGAAGGGGATATTGAAAAGGTGTTTGCCTGTTAGACCATCAATCCGTCCGTCTGTCACAAACCTTGTCCACTAATTCCTCCTACAGTTTTCATTGGATTTTTATGAAACTTGGCGTGAAGTATCGGTGTTAAGTGTAGATGTGCATGTGGGCTGGAATTTTCAGTACAACAAATTTTGTGTGGTTACGGCCCTTGTTAATACCCAAATTTATGTCACAAATGCCTGTGCTTAACTCCTTCAGTTTTCATTGAATTTTTACGAAACCAGGGCTAGAATTTCGTCAAATTTTGGGCGAATCAAACATGATTCCCGCAAAAACAGTCAATGCGAATCAGGCGAATCATAAATTGCGGACAATGCGCTAATTCTACTGAAGGGTTGATTGGGAAGGCCCAGGGTGTACAGCAGCATATTAAAGCTGATTTTGCATTGCATATTGCGAGGTGCCCGATGACTCATGTAATTGTATTGCAATCTGCATTCTAATGTTCAAGAGTTAGCTTAATTGACAAGACTGCAAATTATTTTACCCCGAGGCGGCGATCATTTATCCACGCAGACAGCATCGCGGAATATGGGTAAAATATAAACACAAATGTTTATAATACATGTAGGCCTACCATTCCCCACTTACGATGATTTGTTCGCCAGTGTCCCCACCCCCACTTCCCCCTGTTAAAATTTAATATAAATACATTAATTTGTGTATCACTTCTGCCAATAACACTTCCCACTTGCGTTGATTTGACTGGGAGTGGGACGGCAGGCACGTTGTGCAGGCAGATTTTGTTTTTTGTTCCCAATCTTCCGATTTCTTGGATGAAGTTAATTTAATCAGTTGTCTTCAAGTTATTCGGCACTGCATTTTTTACCCCCCCCCCCCCCCCCCCCCCCCCCCCCCACAAAAAATCCAACAATAAATTGTGATGTTTCGGCCTCGACAGGTGGGATGTTTCAGCCCCGGTCAAGGCCAAAACGTCCCGAAAAAAACACCTAGGCCGAAACATCCCGAGGCCGATACGACCCTGAACCATTTGATTGTAAGTGCTCCCACCCCCAGCCCCCCCCCCCACCCCCACCCCCCCACAGGGTCAAATGGCCAACATGGTGACGGCACCGTGAATTGAAAGATAGCAAGATATAAACAAATTAATCTAAATAACAAGTAACTTTTCCATTCAATCGTTTGGGGGGTTTTTTTGGTGTGTGTTCGCCTGGATAATTTCGCAAATGGCTGACCGTTGCTGTCAATCAAACAGTGTATCTGCCCTGTGCATATGCCAACAAAGTCGCATTGGTCACTCACATTCAGCACTTGCGTTGAACGATTCGCAGCTCGTAAAGTTGTGTTGGGCTATAGAATTATTAATTAAAATTATTGAAAATCATCTTTAATGGTTTATATAAACTTAGGTGTGACCGTGTAAATGAGACATTTGACGTCTAGAATTAAGGCATTGGGTGTTTTGTAATTCATTCTCCATTTGGATCACCCATCCCTGAAGATACTATTAACCACGTTCACGTGTGTTTATAAATACCTTCCATTGATAAACTCGAATTGGAGTCAGTCATTAGGCCGACCCCTCTGGATGATAAAAACATTGTCATATGCTTTTGTGTTACAAGGTTGTCAATTGGTTAATGAATAGCGGAAACAAGGTTTGTATCCATTGACAGAAACTTAAAGTGGTTGTCTGTGACATGTAAAAGCACGTGTTCAGGAGTGAATGTCAACAAGTCGAAGATGAAAACATCAAAATTCAAAGTCCCACAATAGGATAATTCCTCTGAACAGTCAGTGGACTTCTGTATAACACATAAACGTCTTTTGGTCCAAATAATTAATTGCGCATTCATTCTCGTTTTGTGCATTACCAGGACGTTCCCTACGTAGGCAAGTCTTTATTATATTGAAGTTTGTTACATCATTTGCTCGAATCAACAGTGATTCGCGTGATGGCGATGGCAGGCGAATTGATTCGCAGATTCGCGTCAAAATTCTAGCCCCTGGAAACTTGGTGTGAATTATCAGTATGAAGTGTAGATGTGCATGTGGACAGAAATTTTGAATGTAACAAATTTTGCACGGTTACGACCTCTCGTGATGGGCCAAATTTCCATCACAAGTTCTTTTATGAAACTTTGTGTGAAGTATCCATATGATGTGCGCATGTGGAAAGGAAGTGTGAATTTATTGCCCTTATCAACTTGGAATAACGTAACCAAAAATTTTTGTTGCATATCTTAGGATGTGATTACTGGGTATGAAGACGTGTCCAGGTCGATAACGAGATTGATCCACATTTTATTACCTAAGTTGTAGCTCTTTTAGTACTGTGTGTGTCTCCAAAAGTTATATTAAGTTATATTGAATTATTTATTTTTATGACAAAGATTTTTCTGAGAAGTTGACTTTTGTTATTCATATTTTTTTGAGGTTGTGACTCATCCATGTAACTATTTGTCTGTTCATTTATGCATGTTTATCAGTCATGATTACCTCACATGCTTATTCCTATCATAACATAAAAGTCTACAGATAGTATGGATGTCGTTAGAGTCTCTTGTTAAACCTTTGTTGTGGTAGCAATTAGTCATGGCTGCAGAAATTGATCTGAAACACTCAATGAATATATGGTCATTCCTACTCAAAATTAAAGAAAATCGTTCAAAATATTGGCCCAAAAATTTATATTTAGCATTTTTGGTATAACATCATGAATGTGATTGCGAACCAACCCTGTCCATTTTTATGGCCTAGCCACGAATTGTCCACAGCGTGTAGTTTTACCCCTTCTGTCCTTCCATTCTTCAAGCCTTCCAAAATACAACAGTTATCCAGATTTTTTTTATCGGGCCTACAAATATTTACCCGACTCTTGATGAGTTCATGAATAATGATAATTTGCAGAACAAGTTTGAGTTTGACATTCTTCCACAGAATTACAACATATTTAATGAAAATTGTACTTGTCAAGACTTTTTAGCTCACCTGACTGAAAGTCAGGGTGAGCTAATGTGATCACTTTTTGTCCGTCGTCCGTCGTGAAGGTGGTGTTTAGGTCATTTGCTCCCAAGCTATTGGCTGCAATTTGATGAAATTTCACGAGTAGTGGTTATATAGGGGCATTTGGGTTTTTCATCAAATTAAGTTTGCAGCTCATATTGAGGGGGTGGGCCCAAAATGCAAAAAAATTAAAAAAATCTTCTTCTCATGAACCAGCAGTAGCAGAGACTTGATATTGTGTATGCAGCTTCCATTTGAGGTGTAGTCTCCCGTTTGTTCAAGAGAAGTTTGACGGGCAATATAAAAAAAATTGCTATCGGTTTTTTCATAAGGTACTTTTTCGGGACTTTGAAAAAATGCTGAGTCAGCGTTTTTTAACACTGTGGGCAATGGGAAAAATTTAAAGAATCATTTTCTTCCAAACCAATGCTCCAAACGCTTTCATAATTTACATATAGCATCTTTGGAACATTGATTCACATATACGTTGAAATCAATTCCCTCGGTCCATATTTGGGTTCCCTATGGGAGCCCAAATGTTCAAATTAGGGCAGTGTGGGGAATAGTCTTTAAAATTTTCTTCTTCAGATCCACAAATCAGAATCTTTTGATATTTGGTATGCAGCATCCTTAGGGGGGTGAGATTCAAGTTTGTTGAAGCCAAGTCATTGAGTTCATATTTGGGCACCCTGTCGGAGCCCAAATTATAACTTAGTTCAATACGAGGTATAGTCTTTGAAAATTTTCTTCTTCGCATCCACCTGTAAGAATCTTTTGATATTTGGTGTACAGTATCCTTAGGGAGGTGAGATTCAAGTTTGTTCAAGCCAGGTCCTTCGGTTCATATTTGGGCTCCCTTTGGGAGCCCAAATTATAACTTAATTATAACTTAGTTAAAAAAAAATAATTTCAGATCCACCAGTCAGAATCTTTTGATATTTTGTATACAGCATTCTTAGGGGGCTGGGCCATAATAAAAATATGGTTTGTTTGCCCTCGCCCGAGTGCCCCATTTTAGACCCACCGACTCAAATTTATTTTTTTCCACTTTTTTTCATCTTAATTTTTTTTATCCTGTTCTGCATTTGCGACTGTTGTTTCAACGTTTGCCCACCTCAACACGTGTCTTTTTGACAGGAACGTAAACATGTACCCTGGTTTTAATGATCATAGTAGTTCAATCGTCATTGGATAGTTTTTGTTACGCTACCCATTAAGCCAATCGATACCCCTGTAACATAAAAACACGACGTGACAATGTTTTTATGTCGTAGAGGGGTCAGTAAAATGCTGCCGAAAATGAATTTACGTTCAACCAATGGGAAGATCTCGTGATATAAACACACGTGGTTATATTTTGTCTTTGCGAAAGGGTAAATTAAATGATGATGGTTGTCCCTTTAAAATTTGTCCAGCTTTTGTGTTATCATTTGAAACGGGTGGGTATGCCTAAACACCGCAATGACACCCAAAATAACATGAAACCATGCACAATAACGCAAGATCACCAGGGCTTGCGTTAGTGATCTTGCGTTTTAGAATTGCAACCAGACTGATTGATAGGCCTGGTAAAGCGGCGCCACCGGGCCTGTTTTGCACTGTTTGGGGGCAGCCGGGGCTGATTTAATGCAGAACTTATGCACATTTGAAGCAGTTGTCAGATTGCTGACCAGGCCGACTGATCAGTGTCGTGAGAATTTTGTTGGGGCTGATTACCGGGCCTGGGCTAATCAGCCTGGTGAAAATGCAAGCCCTGGAGATCACAGCTATGGACATTAACAAATATGCTGAGGCTGGATTTGGAGACAGTTATTGGACAAGTGAGAGTATGGTTGGTGGGGGGGGGATCATAACAAAAAAAAATCAAGGTGCAAATAAAATAAGTGTCTTTGGAGAGAAGAGAGTGTGGTTGGAGGGAGGGATCGGGATCCTAACAGAAAAAATTCAAGGTGGAAATAAAATAAGTGTTTTTGAAGAGAAAAGCCTTGATTGGGGGGGGGGGGGGGGGGTCATCATTTAGGCCAGCAGTATTTTTTTGGTAACTTTTTTAGGTGGAGGGGCAGGTGAACACTGCAATAAAAAATGTTTACAGTGGTGTCACTTTCCTAAGTTTATTGATTTATTTTTGGAGAGGTGGGGGGGGGGGGGGAGGTCCACTCTGATTTAATTGGAAAGTACACAATCACAACAATGCAATATATCAATGTGATTATTTTATTCAATACATAAATTCACAGAAAATAGAACACTCCCTCTCATTTTTAGCTTAACTTGACATAGTCAAGATAAGCTATTGCCATCACGCGTGCGGAAGTCTGTTAGTCTGTGACGTCTGTTCACATTTCCTTTAGCACGGGCTACACCCCGCAGTTCTTGTCTGATCGTCACGAAATTTCATATGCAGGTTTGGGGTCATGTCTAGATGAGAACGTCCCCTTTTGGTCGCGATCGGGCAACTGGTATGGCTGCCCGAGCCCAAAACCCGAAAACCATTAGCACAGTCTACAGGTCGTATTTATGAAGGGATTTCATTGTAACTTGGTAGGATGCCTCTGTTTAGTGCCTAGACGAGAACGTCCCCTTTTGGGCATGATCTATCAACCGTGATGGCTGCCCAAGCCCGAAACCAAAAAACTTTTAGCACAGTCTGCAGGTCATGTTTAATGTGGAGGGATTTCATTGTAACTTGGTAGGATGACTCCTTTATGATGTCTAGATGCAAATTTCCCCATTTGGGCATGATCTGCCAAGTGCCAACCGTGACGACTGCCCGAATCTAAAACCCGAAAACCTTTAGCACAGTCTACAGGTCATATTTATTGAGGAATTTCATTGTAACTTGGTGGGTTGACTTCATACAATGTCTAGATGAGAAAGTTCCCCTTTGGACGTGATTGGGCAACTGTGACGGCTACAGGAGCCCGAAAACCTTTAGCACAGTCTAGAGGTCATATTTATGAAATGATTTCATTGTAACTTGGCAGGATGACTCCAAATAATGTCTAGATGAGAACGTCCCATTTTGATCGCGATCATGCAGCCTTGATGGGTGCCCGAGCCCAAAAACCTTTAGCATAGGCAAAAGGTCATATTTATGGAAGGATTTCATTGTAACCTGTTAGGTTGACTCCATATAATGCCTAGATGATGACATCCCCTTTCGGTCGTGATTGGTCAGTTGTGATGGCTACAAGTGCCCGAAGCCCGAAAACCTTGAGCACAGTCTACAGGTCATATTTATGAAGGGATTTCATTGTAACTTGGTAGGTTAACTTCATATAATGTCTAGATGAGAACGTCCCCTTTTGGACATGATTGGGCAACTGTGATGGCTAAAGGTGCCCGAAGCCCGAAAACCTTTAGCACAGTCTACAGGTAATATTTATGAGGGGATTTCATTGTAACTTGGTAGGATGACTCCAAATAATGTCTAGATGAGAACGTCCCCTTTTGATCGCGATCATTCAGCCTTGATGGGTGCCCGAGCCCAAAAACCTTTAGCATAGGTAAAAGGTCATATTTATGGAAGGATTTCATTGTAACCTATTAGGTTGACTCCATATAACGCCTAGATGATGATATCCCCTTTTGGTCATAATTGGTCAGCTGTGTTGGCTACAAGTGCCTGAAGCCCAAAAACCTTGAGCACACAGTCTAAAGTCTACAGGCCATATTTATGAAGGGATTTCATTGTAACTTCATAGGATCATTCCAGATGATGCCCAGATGAGATTGTCCCCTTTTGGTTGCGATTATTCAACCACGATGGCTGCCCGAACCCGAAGCCCGAAAACCTTAAGCACAGTCTACAAGTCATATTTGTGAAGGGATTTCATTGTAACTTGGTAGGTTGACTTCATATAATGCGTAGATGAGAACGTCCCCTTTTGGACATGTTTGGGCAACTTTGATGGCTAAAGGTGCCCGAAGCCCAAAAACCTTTAGCACTGTCTACAGGTCATATTTATGAAGGGATTTCATTGTAACTTGGTAGGTTGACTCCAAATAAGGTCAAGATGAGAACGTCCCATTTTGGCCGTGATCATTCAGCCTTGATGGGTGCCCGAGCCCAAAAACCTTTAGCATAGGCAAAAGTTTATATTTATAGAAGGATTTCATTGTAACATTGTTAGGTTGACTCCATATAATGCCTAGATGATGACATCCCCTTTTGGTCGTGATTGGTCAACTGTGATGGCTACAGGTGCCCAAAGCCCGAAAACCTTGAACACAGTCTACAGGTCATATTTATGAAGGGATTTCATTGTAACTTCGCAGGATCACTCCAGATGATGCCCAGATGAGATTGTCCCCTTTGGTTGCGATCATTCAACCATGATGGCTTCCCGAGCCCGAAGCCCAAAAACCTTTAGCACAGTCTAAGGTCATACTTATGAAGGGATTTCATTGTAACTTGGTAGGTTGACTTCATATAATGTCTAGATGAGAACGTCCCCTTTTGGACACGAGTGGGCAACTGTGATGGCTTCAGGGGCCCAAAGCCCGAAAACCTTTAGAACAGTCTACAGGTCATAATTATGAAGGGATTTTATTGTAGCTTGGTAGGATGACTCCAAATAGTGTCCAGATGAGAACGTCCCCTTTTGGTCATGATCATTCAGCCTTGATGGCTGCCCGAGCCCAAAAACCTTTAGCATGTCTGTAGGTCGTATTTATGGAAGGATTTCATTGTAACTTGTTAGGTTGACTCCATATAATGCCTAGATGATGACATCCCCTTTTGGTCGTGGTTGGTCAACTGTGATGTCTACAGGTGCCTGAAGCCCGAAAACCTTAGCACAGTCTACAGGTCGTATTTATGGAGGGATTTCATTGTAACTTGGTAGGTTGACTTCATATAATGTCTAGATGAGAACATCCCCTTTGGATACAATTGGGAAACTGACGGCTACAGGGGCCCGAAGCCCGAAAACCATTAGCACAGTCTACAGGCCATATTTATGAAGGGATTTTAATGTAACTTGATAGGATGACTCATTTTGGAATAATTTCATTGTAATTTTGTTGATATATGTTAACTGTGAGGGCCACATATATTAACTGTGAGGTCATATTAACCCACCCCTCAGATCTTTAGTACAGTGTACACCTCATATTATTATAAACATAGCATACAGGGACTAGAAATGAACATATTCCCAATTATCACAATTCTTGTCTTATTTCATAATCCTTTCATAAACATTGAACATTATCCTTTTCATCAAACACAACACACAAGTTAAGCTACAGTGTCATTGACACTTTCATTACTGATTTGAAGAAAAACAAGTCAAAATCCAGAATCCCTTTCGAGTATCGGGTGGGGTGGGGGGGTAGTGCAGTGGCTTTATTTTGTGATGAATGTCACGAAAAAAAGTTTAAATGTATAACAAACAGAGTCTCATTCCTGTTTCAAATCTGACTATGAGGTTTTCAATCTGTCAGAGCCCTTCAATTGGCTCGTATAAGTCCTCGAGACCAGGTCGGTAGTACTCGGTACCTGGAAATAATGAGAATGAAGATGAAACCAGGCTTCAGAACCAGGGTGGGGCAACACACCCCCCCCCCCTCCCCCACACACACACACACACACTTTCTGCCTGCCATGGATTAAAAAAATGCAGTTACATGTATATGTGTAAAAACAACAAAGACAGAGAAAAATCCCAACTGGGTACATTCAGACTGGCGTTCTATCTGCGTCATTCTGAGATCGCCTTATATAAGACAAGTCCCCGTGGAAACCACAGTAAGTGAGACAGTACCGGTATTTGTTTACTTTGGTAAACCGGCTCTATTTTAGCAGGAAAATAGGATCCGGTAACCATGCCTGGGGTGGAAGTCCTCTAACCTGAGCAGCATGGACATAAATGATTTGCTAGACTTGACTTCCGATCCATGTTGTCCCGATTAGCCATTGTGCATAAGTATGTGACTTCGAACACCAGCAAATAAATAAGCATGTGGACAGGTTAACTAACTATGTAGGTTATCTCCTACATAGAGGTCAGCAATTTGAGTCCTCAGTACTCCACACCCAATGAGATAAATTATTTATTTATTTATTGGTGTTTAATGTCACATATATATGCACAATGGCTAAAATGTGAGATCAGTGTTCTACTGGATAGTGTTTAGAAATTGTATAGCGACGCCATACTGCCTAGTAGGAATTGGATCGGTCTATTTTTGAGCAGCCCGTTTTGAGTTGGAATCCCACTCTTAGTTCACTCTTGTGGATAGGCCAAAGGACTACACACACAAATGGAAGGGTGCCTATCACCACGTAAATTATTGAAGCCCATGACATTGGGGGTGACCCCATATATCACAACTGCAAAATCAACACTGAATGTTTTGTTTATAAGTACAAACATGTTTTCAACTATCACTCAACATTTTCACACAGGTAACACACATTTGAAGTGGTTTGGTCTGCCAGACTGCTGGAAATGTATTCTAACAATGTCCTTTTTTTTTTAAATGGCCCTCCGGGGGCAATCGTCCCAAACTCACCAGCAGAGCTGTTTTGCAGCCCATGTACAAGTCAGCTTGAGACCAACTATACTCATTGATGAAGGTATTCACCCAACTAATCATAATGTCCCCAATGTTGCAGTGCAGGGCTTTCATGAGGTCCTTGGCACCTCTTTTTCTGGGCCCATTTCCTTTTCTACCGAAGCCAGACAATGATTAAAATTCTCAAAGTTATTTATTTATTTATTGGGTTTTACAACACTTTCTGCAACCAGGGCAATCTCATGTCGGACAGATTTACTGGTGGAGGAAGCCGGAGTACCCGGAGAGAACCACCGAGCATCTGCCAAGCTCTCCAACGTACTAACCAAGTTAGCAGCGGTTGAAGACATGTGCACCATCGACGTGCAGTACGCCTTTGTACACAGCATCACTGTGCCCCCATGAAGGCAAGTGGGGTGAAGTGTCTTTCCCAAGGACACAACGCGGTGTCGCAGCCGGGATTCGAACCGAGGACCTCTCGGTTTGCAGCCTGCAACTCTACCAACTGAGCCACTGTGCCCCCCCTCAAAGTTATTGTTCGAAAAAGTAAAAGGGAACAGTGACCAGACTGTCCCATCATAGCCCAGTGCATCATTTCTGCCCGCCAATGATGTAGACCCCCAATGAATCGTTTTTTTTGACAGCATTAGATTTTTATTTTTATTCATTTATTGAAAATTAGGGCACCTGGACGACTAATTACTGTTGCCTGTAAAATCAACTCAAGTAAAAGCATACTCAGTATACACATGTATTTGTGAATCTGGCAAGACAAAAAAAAAAAAAAATTCCCTGCCTACCTACCGGAACACAAAATCATGGGTCGGGAGAGGGCAAACACAAAATCTTTTAATAATGGCCCTGAGAGTGAGTTTGTTAAAGCCAAGTCCTTGGGATTCATTTTTTGGTTCACTGTGGGAGCCCAATTTATACCAAAATTTCTATTTTCCATATTAAGAGGTCAATTTGAACCTAATTTGATATGAGGACTTATTGGGTCGTAAGCATCTAGTTTGTGCCAGAATTTTGTTTTCCTGGCATCCCACAGGAACTGCAGGAGCTAAAAATGAGAATTTTAGTTCAATATAAGGAATATTTTTTAACTTTTTTTTTAGATGCATTGGTGAGAACCTTGTGATATTTGAGATAAGTTTTTCTTGGGAGGGGCAGATGCAATTTGTCAAATCAAGTCTGGGTTGATTCATGTATGTAGGTTACCATGTCAGGTGAGCGCTCTCGGGCCCCGTGGGGCCTCTTGTTTTTCATCAAGTCTACAGACAGACCTGATTCTTGGCATGCATTTGCATAATGATGGGTTACTGATCAACTTGGCTTTTGGTGCTGGTCGACCTATTTTTGACCAAATGACTGCCCTTCGAATAGAGTAACACTGGTTGCTCACAAGGCTTTTGTGTTGTACCGACACATCCGGGGCTTGATACTTAAGGCGAACACTCGTACTGGTTGCCTCTCCGTTAAGGAGATTTTTATTCAGGTGAATGTCAATAGTGAATGTGAATCGGTTAACCAAAACATCATGTCGATGGCTGATGCAGTGACAGAGCATGGGCAAAAAAACCCTAAGCATTTTGGCCCAGCCTTCAATTGAATTAACGCTGATAATTTATTTGAAGGATGAGCCGAAATATTTCATTTTTCCACTATTTCATGTCACTGCAATGACCAGTATTGATCATAATATCGGTAGGATTTTCCTTTTAATTTATTGAATTCGAAAATGTTGGAAGTTTTAACATGAGATGGTGTTATCTTGAAAACAGGTGAGTAAAAAGTTTGGTGGTACCGGTGCCCGTAAACATTGTTCTGGGCAAAACATGCGGGTGTGAATTTTTACTTGGTGCAATTTAAGAAAAAATCCTTTAAAGGTCTTCTTGTCCAGAACCAATGGACAGAATCTTATATTTGGTATACAGCATCTTGGTATGGGTCTGATTCAAGTTTGTTCAAATTGGGTCCCTCGATCAATATTGGGGCTCCCTATGGGGACCTGAATTTTTATTTAGTGCACCCTGTGGGAACCCCAGTAAGTGAAGCAGTGCTTGTTTTCTGAAGTAAACAGGTTCTGCTTTACTGGTAAAATAGGTCCTGGTAACCAACGCCTCTGAGGTGCAATCCCACAGCAAGCGGGCAACATATGCATAAACGATTGGCAAAATTTGACTTTGTACCTATGTTGTGTCATTATATAACCAAGATGCTGAAATGACGTTAAACACCAATAAATAAATAAATAAATTTACTTGGTGCAATTTAAGAAAATATTTTTAAAAATCTTCTCCAGAACCAATGGGCAGAATTTTTTGATATTTGACATACAGCATCTTGGTATGGGTCTGATTCAAGTTTGTTCAAATTGAGTCCCTCAGTCAATATTGGGGCTCACTATGGGGACCTAAATTTTTACTTAGTGCAATGTAAGAAAACAAATTTTGAAATCTTCTTTTCCAGAACCAATGGGCAGAATCTTTTGATGTTTGGTGTACAGCATCATGGTATGGGTCTGGTTCAACTTTTGCTTAAATTGAGTCCCTCGATCGATATTGGGGCTCAATATAGGGGTGTGAATTTTTACTTGGTGCAATTCAAGAAAATGTATTTAAAAATCTTCTTTTCCAGAACCAGTGGGCAGAATCTTCTGATATTTGGGATGCAGCATCTTGGTATGGGTTGAATTCAAGTTTGTTCAAATTGAGTCTCTCGATCAATTTTGGGGTTCATTGAGGGGGCGTGAATTTTTACTTAGTACATACAGTTCAAAAAACTTTTTTTTTAAAATTCTTCTCCAGAACCAGTGGGCAGAATCTTTTGGTATGCAGGATGCTGGTATGGGTCTGATTCAAGTTTGTTCAAATTGTGCCCCTTGATCAATATTGGGGCTCCCTATGGGAACCTGAATTTTTACTTGGTGCAATTTAAGAAAAAAATTTTCAAAATCATCTTCTCCAGAACCAATGAGCAGAATCTTTTGATATTTGGTATGCAGGATGCTGGAATGGGTCTGTTTCAAGTTTGTTCAGATTGAGTCACCCTGATGTTCAAAGTGAGTCTCTCGATCAATATTGGGTCTCACTATGGTGTGAATTTTTACTTAGTACACAGTTCAAGAAAAATTCTTTAAAAAAATCTTTTAATATTTAGTATGCATCATTAGCTCACCTGAGCGAAGCTCAAGGGGAGATTTACTAATCACTTTCTGTCCGGCGTTAACTTTACATTATCGACTTCTTCTCACGAACCACTGGACCAAATTAAACAAAATTTGCTGTGCATGTTCCCTATCATATGTCAATTCAGATTTGTTCAAATAAAGTTGTCACGCCCACAGGGGGCATAACTCTGATAGCACCCATAAATATCTTACCAAAATTAAAAAAAAATCATGTTCAGATCCACTGGGCCGAATTCTTTCATATTTGGTATACTACATTTCTAGGGTGGTCAGATTCAGATTTGTTCAAATCGAGCCCCTGTGTTCATATTTGGGCTCCCTGTGGGAGCCTGAATTTTAACTTAGTGCAATATGAGGATTATTCTTGAAAAATCTTCTTCTTCAGATCCACCAGGTAGAATTCTTTTATATTTGGTATACAAAGTTTCTAGGGGGTCAGATTCAGATTTGTTCAAATTGAGTCCCTGGGTTCATATTTGGGCGCTCTATGGGAGCCCAAATTTTAACTTAGTGCAGTATGAGGATTATTGTTTAAAAATCTTCTTCTTCAGATCCATCAGTCAGAATTCTTTCATATTTGGTATACAACATCTCTAGGGAGTTCAGATTCAAGTTTCTTCAAATCGAGTCCCTGGGTTGATATTTGAGCTGCCTATAGGGGCCCGAATTTTAACTTAATGCAATTTGAGGATTATTCTTTAAAAATTTTCTTCGACAACCGGGCAGAATTCTTTCACATTTGGTTTAAAACATCTCTACGGAAGTCAGATTCAGATTTGTTCAAATTAAGTCCCTTTCATATTTGGACTTCCTACGGGAGCCCGAATTTTAACTTTGTGCAATATGAGGATTATTCTTTAAAAATCTTCTTCAAATTCACTTTGGGATACTAAATATGAAATGATTCTGAGTGATACAATGATTCAAACTTGTTCAAATTGAGTCCCTGGGTTCATAATTAAACTCCCTATGGGAGCCCGAATTTTACCTTATGAGGATTATTCTTTAAAAATCTTCTTCTTCAGATCCATCAGTCAGAATCATTTCATATTTAGTATCCAGCATCTCTATGGAGGTCAGATTCAAGTTTGTTCAAATCAAGTCCTGGGTTGATATTTGGGCTCCCTATGGGAGCTTGAATTTTAACTTAGCCAATATGAGGATTATTAGCTCAGAGGGAGTTTACTAATCACTTTCCATTCGGCAGGCATTAACTTTACATTATTGACTTCTCCTCCCGAACTACTGTTCCAAATTCAACTAAATTTGCTGCGTATGTTCCTTAGCATATGTCAATTGAAGTTTGTTCAAATGAAGTTGCCACACCCACAGGGGGCATAACTATTATGGGACCCATAAATTTCTTTCCAAAACTAAAAAAAATTTCAGATCCACCGGTCAGAATTCTGTCATATTTGGTGTACAACATCTTGAGAGGGGTCAGATTCAAATTTGATCAAATTGAGTCACTGGTTAATATAGTTTAAAAATTGTCTTCAAGTCCACAAGTGAAAATCTTTTGATGTTTTGTATACATGATTCTCAGGTGTTCAAATCAATTCCTTGCATTCATATTTGGGCTTCTTGGATAAACCCAAAATTGAACACTATTTGTTGCACAGTTGGTGCTCACATACGGTTTATATGGTGTCTGTTAATTTCATGTTGGATGAGAGGGTAGCTCAAGTTCAAGATAGAATTACCGAACACCATGTATACCATATTAGGCCATCAACAAACTGTGTAATGAATATATCTTGCCAACTACTTGATCTATTCACAAAACTCACTATCACAATCAACAATAAATGAGAATATTCTCCCCATTTCTTCACATCTTTACCTTGTAATAGTTTATGAGACAGTGGCACTCTCGCATAAATTGTAGCAAAGCAAAGAGATGGAGACTAAATAATTTCACTTCGAAGGCAACATGACATGCATTCCAAAAATATGAAGCCTTTAAGTTTCCTAACCTGAACTTAATTCAAATATGGGCGTCCAAACACTCATTTTTCCACGTACTGCACAAGTTTCAGGTTTTGTTCTGATTGATTTGTTAATGTTTTTATCAATTATGGCTTTCAAGAAGCATTGCCAAATTTCAAAGAGTTATTATGCAATTTAGCAATACAGTGGAACCCTGTTAATTGAATAGCCACTTTGTCAGAAAATAATATTCAATTAACAGGAGTATACAATTAACAGGAATTTTGACATTTTTCTTTCTTCTAATTATAAATTGGGTATTTAATCTATTATAATCTTGTTTGACAGTGACAGAGCTCCCTGAGACCTGTCAAACAAGATATAATAGATTAAATACTCAATTTCTAATTAGAAGATAGGAAAATGTCTATCAAAGTGGAGAATTCACTGGTCGTCGAGAGTAATTTTCCAACAGATTGCAAGATTTTTTATTCAATTAACAGGAGTTTACTCTATAACCTATATACAATTAACAGGTTAAATTTGAACTGAAAGTATGGTAAATGGTTTTGTGTTTTGAAGATTTATTCAATTAACAGGGATATACAATTAAGAGATATACAATTAAGTGGGCTTCACTGTACTTATCTATAGATGGTAGATTTGGATCTAAGTCGGCAAGAAGATTATAATGATTATCTGACATGGACATTTGAGGTATGAATAATTTCATTACCTCATTCCTCTGTAGTGTTGCTGAACCATACATAACAAGCTGAATGTGATCCAAAATACTTGTTTGAACCACATTGTCAGGTGAGCGATTTAAGGCCACGTTGGGCCTCTTGTTCTAATATGGGTCTGGTTCAAGTTTGTTCACATCGAGTGCCTCAGCCAATATTGGGGCTCACTGTGTGAGTGTGAATTTATACCTTGTGTAATTCAGATAAAGTTGTGAAAAAATATTTTCTCCAGAACCAGTAGACAGAATTCTTTGATGTTTGGTAAACATTATCTCCTTGATCTGAATCAAGTACATGTATGTTTAAACTGGGTCCCTCAATGAATATTGCAGTTCAATATGGGGGAGGCAGGAGGGAATGAATTTTTCACTTTCTGTAATTTAAGTAAAATCCTTTAAAAATCTTCTTCAGAACCATCATGCAAAATTTTTTGATATTTCATCTGCAGCATTTTCTACAATTCAGTCCTGTTGATGTTTTCACTCCAAAGAGAGTGTAAATTTACTCTAGAACCTCAAGAATAGCTTTTGATACAAATTTGTGTCTTAACTGTCTGGTGCATTCGGTGAGTGCCTAAGGCCACTTGGGGCCTCTTGTTTTTGGTGATGTTAGCAGTGCCCAAGAACCTGGCTTATTTATTTTTATGATCTTATAAGCAGGTTTTATGGTCATCCAACAAACAGTTTATAAAAAATTCTGGACAACCAATCGAAAAGTTAACCATTGTGAAGGTTTTTTTTCCTCCAAATTTATTATATTGTGTTTGGGTTTTAATATCATGAAGGGGCTTGGTACCATCAGTGTCCCAAGTATTTGCCCTAATAATTGGACTTAGTAGTGGGAGATCAGATCAGTCATCTCAAGACATTACACTTGTTGATGTAAAAATGATACACACGGTTACAGCTACTTATTTATGGCTCCCATATGGAGTTAACCTCTGCGCAGTGGTATTTGGTGTTTCGAAAATATTTTTATTGCATGTTTTTCAGTATTGATGCCACAGATGAACCTGTCGAGAAAGCGCATAGATTCGGAAGAAAAGTCAATCATGAATGTGGACCAAATAGGAATGCAAAAATGCAAATAGAGGCAGTCCAGGACATACCACAGCTTAAACTTTATGCAACAAAAAACATTTTCCCAATGGAAGAAATTCTTTACGACTATGGTATCAGGCATTGCCCATGGGAATCCAAGGTAAAAAAGCTAGTACTTAGCAAATTTTTAGCTGCGACAAGCAGCTCTATAAATGCCAAGTGTCTGTCTGTCCGTCTGTCTGTGACACTTCAGAGGCCTATAACTTTCCATCCATTCATCCAATTTACATTAAACATACATGGAACATTGATCCCACTAGGGCATTTGAGATGTCACGTTTTGAGGGCATGGGGTCAAGTGTCATGGCCGTGAGGGGCCATTTTGTTTTCCTATGTAATTCCATCAACAACAGTGGTTTCCGATGAATATCTTGAGTTTGACTTCACCGATCTGCTTGAACTTCACGGGTATTAAGCGATGTACCCAAGGGAAGGTCCCTATTGATTTTGGGGGCGATTCGTGAACTTTTCCTCCCCTTGGCAGCCATTTTGTTGTCCAATTTCGCACATGAATTGAGGTTTCCGACGAATATCTTCAGTTTGACTTCACCGCTCTGCTTGAAGTTCACAGGTATTAAGCGATGTACCCAAGGGAAGGTCCCTATTGATTTTGGGAGCGATTCGTCAAAATTCCTCCCACTGGCGGCCATTTTGTTGTCCGATTTCGCACGCGTATTGAGGTTTCCGACCAATATCTTCAGTTTGACTTTTCCGATCTGCTTGAACTTCACAGGTATTAAGCGTTGCAGCTCTGAAGTGCATCACACTTCTTCTTGTTTTTCACCATAGACATCTTTAACAGTCAATTTTGTTTGTGTTGTACGTCAGAGATTTGGGGGATGAACTAATTCAGAGTAGGGAGGGGGTAAACGTTGGATACAAGACTATACCGGGTTTATTCTTTGCGGATGACATGGTGTTATGTCGAGAACTGAACAGGGCCTAGATAAATTGCTGGAAACTGTTGGTAAATATGGGAACACATGGCGGCTCGAATTAAATGAAAATAAAAGCAAGGTAATACCCATTGGGCGTAAGGTGGATTCGTCGAAGAAATGGAGAGTGGGGGAATTCTCCATTCCCGAAGGGGAAAGCAAACAAATCACTGTAGGAGAAACGGGGGAGCATGAGTACCTAGGGGAAACATAAATATAACGGGAAGAGGGGTGTACAGAAACTACTCACACAAACTGATTCTGAAGGGGAAAAGAATTCTGAACCAATTAAAACTGTCAGGGAAAAATAGTTTCAACAAGGTATTTGTGGGAAAAACACTGTGGGAGAGGGTGGGTTTACCACAGGGTTTTTTCTACCCATTTTGGGAAAGGGGCCTGGGCCCATGGGATTGGGAAAATTAGCGTTGTTTTGTCTCATTTTGGGAATTTGTGCCATGTTTGAAAGAAACATAAACAGGCATTTCCAAAGGGATAATGAATTTAAAAACAGAATATCTTGGCCTATTTGGCATACATAATCACTAAAAATGAGTCTTTTGACTCTATTGTTAACTATTTACATGTTCACACAGTCCTTTACTCTAATAATTATGAGTTGTGAGAGGTGAATTTTGTGAATTGGGAATTCTTAGGTTGGGAAAAGCCTATTTGTCATTGGGAATGGGGCCCATATTTCGGCCCCTGTCGTCACCCAGGAAAAACCCTGTACCAAGTATAACATATGGCATGGACGTGATTCCATTAAACCAGACCGTTATAAAGAAGTTAGAAACTATTCAGAATGATGCTGGAACATGGATAACAGGATCGAGTAATGCCACAGCTTTGGAAGCAGTTAGATGGGAACTTGGGTGGATAAAAATCAAGGAAATGATAGACATGGGGAAACTGTGTTATTTAAGCTACGTAGAAAACCTGCCCGACAGCCGGTGGTGCAAACTGATTCTTAATACCATTTGGAACTCTAATATAGAAACAGGGTGGTCAAAACATGTGAGGGAACTAATGGACAACTACGCTATAGAGGTTTCAGACATAGAAATAGGGATGAAAGAAGGCAAGGAGAGAGTCATAGAAGACTGCAATCGAAATTGGCGAGCAGGGGTTAGCATAAAAAGATCGTTGCAGGGTCTACAATATAAAGAAAAGCCAGCCTTTGAAAAATACTTAAATGGGACCTTTGGGGGTCACTGCTGTTCAAACTAAGATCGAGATCACTACAGCTCGGAGGAGAAATTGGGAGAGATGGGGAAAAGGGATGCCGAATGTGCCAGTCAGGGGTAGTGGTGACACTGGAACATTTTCTCTTGGAATGCCCCCAGTATACACCTCATAGAATAAAGTTTACTGCTGGCATAATGAAAAATTGGGGTGAAAAAACCAAGGATAAATGGCTGAAGGGGGACATGAGCGAGAGAGTAGGAATGCTTATTGAAGAAATCGGAAACTAGTGAATGAGGGGCACTATTAAACAGTTTATATCGTACTGCTGGGAGGAGAGGAGGGCAGGGGCAATGATGGGCTTCTCTTATGAGAACTGCAACAAATCAGTTGCTGGCCAAAGAGTTATTATATTATAGTGGTGTAAACAAGTTATGTTTCATTTGTATAAACTATGAAGGACCTGATAACCAGCACCAATAGCAGGCCTGTCATTCTCTCAAATCCCAGGAGGGTCATTATGGTTCGCCTTAAATCACCCCAGGAGGGCCATTTCATCGGTTTGCCTGAAACAACCCAAAGAGGGTAATTTTCGCTTTGCAAGGCCCGGTTGGCCCACGGGGGTCGAAAACATTTTGATCATTTTTGCAGTTTTTTCTGCTGGGGGAAAATTGTTGGGTCCGGTATTTTTACTGAAAATTATCTTGACTGTAACCTGTACATGTATATTGTCTAAAACACTGAAAATGGTCTCGCCCTTCTCGGGAAAGTTGGTTTTTGCTTTATTTTTATTTGATAAATACTTTTCCTTTGTGACAATTCACAATCTTGAACACACCACTGCTGTGTGCAATTCCATCAAGCATAGCTGTTCATGTCTGTGGATATTTAATCGGAAGTTCTGAAGAGACGCGCATGTGAGCACGTCGCTTGATGCTGTGAGAGTAAAAGGTTGGTTAGCTTCTAAAGTGAAGGTATGCAGCCATGCCCAAGCTCTGGGCCTCTGGCTGTGTAGAACTGGTTTGGGATTCCAGGCAGAGGTGACATCCGGAGGATTAAAAGTTTCTCACTCGCACATCTTGAGACAGTGTAATCACTGGTTTGGTAGCACTATGTTCTCACACAACCTAAACATCGTGCAAAAAAAGCGCACATTTTGACCTCAAAATTAAAAGCGTGTTTTCATCTCAAAAACTACCAGAAGGTTCCATTTGATAAGAGATTTTCAAAATTTTCTGGGGGAGACATCCCCATCCCCCACCCACAGCCCACTGACCCCCACCCAAAACTCCCAACCCACCCCTCCACCCATGCCCAATGCTTGTGCCCATAGCACTCGCAACAGATGCCTTCAGCATCTGCATGCCAAGATTGAAAATGGGGACTCCATTTGGTTGATTCTCATGATTCTTGTAAATCCTATCTACGAGAATCGATCTCATTCCCGTAAAGTTTGTTGAAATTCTGCTCCTGATTTCTCAACTATGTAACTATGTTTACAGTAAACATCGGCAACAATGTATTAAACATCAACAATTTATAACTGTCCAAAAAATACAGGAAGTCAATGAATACCATCAGAAAGGAATGACTTTACCAAATCGAAAAGGGTTATCTAATTTCTGTTGTGTAACCCTTTTTGAGGTTACCTATATTTTCAGTTCTTTCATCCCTGTAGCTGTTAATCTCGCAATAAAATCAAAATATCTCCGAGGCGATGATATGTACATTAAATTTATGAAAATGAAATAATTCACCTCCAACCTCTCATGACCAGATTTTTATACTTGATCAGATTTCATCTGCGTTTAATGGTGCTGATAGCTGTTAATAGCATTGTTTCTGTCTCGTACATTTGGCGTCACACTCATTGCTTCTGGAAATCCTCCGACATAATTTCCAGTTAAACACTGATCACACACATTGGGAGCTTCTGAATGGGAACTTCTAAAACAGTCATTGCAGGTATAGATATATAAGGTGGATACAGTGAGAATACAACTGCTAAATCATCCTTTTAAGGTTCCATTGAAATTTTATTTTCCAGAACAAGAGAAAAAAACGAACAACTGACAATTGGGTGAAAGGTATGTCTATTTACTTTCATTGAATTTATAACATAAAATAAAACAGTTCTTAACCTGTTTCAACTTACACCTGAAGGCCTAAAAACATAGAGTTTGAAGAGTTCAGAGGAGTCTACTTAATCACATTGAATATAATTTTCAAACAAATACAAAACCATTTACCATGCCTTCAAATTTAACCTGTTATTTGCACATGGATCAAAGAGTAAACTTCTGTTAATTGTACAAAATGTTTTGTAGTATTCACAAAATGACCGACAAGTCGTCAGATCTTCCTTATTTATCAACCTAATTGGTCTTGGTGCATCCCAGTCAGGTATTTAATCTATAATATCCTGTTTGACAGAGCTCCATTCACTCTGTCAAACAAGATAGAATAAATTCTGAATACAGGAATGTGACCAAATTCCTGTTAATTCAATACTCCTGTTAATTGAATCTTTTTTAATGGCAAAATGGCTATTCAATTAAAGGAGTTCCACTGTGCAAACATGTTTTGTATGTGATGCAAATGGGGGACTCCTAAATATTTAGTTTAAACAGTATTTATTTCAAAAGAATTTCTATGGTAATACATATCTTATATTGTCATTGAGTTTGGATTCCACAGTAAGCTATTAGCTTATCTGTGGTCATTTCCAATCAGACTCCTAAATATTAAAGTCTCTAATTTAATTTCTGTTGACCTGAAGGCATTTTACTTGAATTTTTAACACTGATGGTTTCTAACGCATATTGTAAATGAGTATGAAAAGTAAACATGAAGTTTGAAATCAATTCTCGGTTCACCAATGAGGCAGTTTATTAGAAATGCATACCAGTGTTTCATCTCAGAGTGCAAATACGAAATTTCAGTGCATTTTCTTCGCGTACAAAAGTTTCTTTTTTTGATTTTGTCTAGATGTTTCATTCCATTGCAAATTGGCACTCCGGAGCTTCAAGTTTGTGCTGTGTTCAAAGTTAATCAATTTTGACTTCGGCCACAATTTTAATTTTGGGAATTATCCAGCAAAAATTCAACAGATGTTTAGTGTCTTTGGCGAAAGTAGAACTCCTTTGAAATATGCTGTACTATGATACAAGGCTTTTAGTAAAGTACGTCTGAATGTTTGATGTAGGAACATAACTGGGGACTTGTATACATTATGAAGTCCCTAGATGCAAGCTTTTCATACCACTTCAAATGGAGACACAACTATTTTTTACATTGGAAGCTTTTAGCTCACGTTTGTGAAGCTCAAGGGGAGCTTTACCAATAACTTTCTATCGTCAGTCCATTGTGAACTTTACATTATCGACTTCTCGCAAACCTCAGGATCAAATTGTTTCAAATCTGGTGTGGATGTTCCTTATTTGTTCAAATGTATTTGGCATGCCCCACAGAGAGCACAACTCTGATAACACTCATCAGTTTCTTTCCAAAATTCACAAAAATCTTCTTCAGATCAGTCTGTTGGAATTCTTTCATATTTGGTATACAACATCTCCAGAGGTTCAAATTAAAGTTTGTTAAAATCGAATCCCTCTGTTAATACTTGTGCTTCCAATGGGAGTGCAGATTTCAACTCCGTGCAGTATGAGGACAATTTTTAAAAATCTTCTTCAGACCATGAGTCAGAATTAATTCATATTTGCGATACAACATCTCTATAAGGATCAGATTCACGTATGTTCAAATCGAGTCCCTGGGTTTATATTTGGGCACCCTATAGGAGCCTGAATTTCAACTTAGTCCAAAAGGAGGAATATCGTTTAAAAATCTTCTTCAGATCCACCAGTTACAATCATTTCATATTTGGTACACATCTCTGCAGAGGCTAGATTTATGATTGTTCAAATCAAGTCTCTGTGTTAATATAATCTTTTGTATGTGGTATACATCATCTTTTTTCTTTTTTAGCTCACCTGACTGAAAGGGTGAGCTATTCTGATCACATTTTGTCCGTCGTCTGTCATATGCCATGAAGGTGGTGTTTGGGTCCTTTTCTCCTAAACCACTGGTCATCTTTTAATGAAATTTTATGTGAGAAATAGTTACGTAGGGGCATTTTGATTTTTCTTCGAATTAAGTTTGTGGCTCATATTGAGGAGGTCTTGGGGGCCAAAATGCCCCAAAAAAATTTAAAATCTTCTCATGAACCAACAATAGCAGAGACTTGATGTTTTGTTTGCCGCTTCCATTTGAGGTGTAGACTCAAGTTTGTTCAAGAGAAGTTTGATGGGCAATATTTGCCTTTGTTCTGGGGGGGGACAAGAATTTTTGCCCCACCCATAATTACTATTTTCTGAGCCGAGAGGCCAATTTGAACCAAATTTAATGTGAGGTATTGTTGGGCCATAAGTACTTGATTTATGCAAAAAAAAAAATTTTCCACAGCCCCGTGGGAACCTCAGGAGCCAAAAATAGAAAAAAAACGAAAACACCCATATCTCCAAAACTGCATGGCAATGAGAATTTTTATTTGGTGTGAAGCTTCCTTGGGACCATTAGAAAGGATTGGTAAAAAAAATGCCATCGTTTTTTTCATAACATACTTTTTCGGGACTTTGAAAAAATGCTGAGTCAGCATTTTTTAACAGTTACACACTGTGGGCAATGGGAAAAAAATTAAGGAATCATTTTTTTCCAAACCAATACTCCAAAAGTTTTCATATTTTACATATAGCATCTTTGGAACATTGATTCACATATGTGCTGAAATCAGATCCATATTTGGGTTCCCTATGGGAGCCCAAATGTTTAAATCAGTGCAATATGAGGAATATTCTTTAAAAATCTTCTTCGGATCCACAAATCTGAATCTTTTGATATTTGGTATGCAGCATCCTTAGGGGGATGAGATTCAAGTTTGTTCAAGCTAAGTCTCCGAGTTTATATTTAGGCTCCATGTGGGAGCCGGAATTATAACTTAGTTCAATATGAGGTATATTTTTAAAAATCTTCTACTTTGCATCCACCTGTAAGAATCGTTTCATTTTTGGTATACAGTACCCTTTTGGAGGTGAGATTCAAGTTTGTTCAAGCCATGTCCTTCGGCTTATTTTGGGCTCCCTTTGGACCCCCAAATTATAACTTAATTATAACTTGAAGAAAAATGTTTTCAGATCCACCAGTCAGAATCTTTTGATATTTGGTATACAGCATTCTTGGGGGGCTGAGAGTGAGTTTGTTAAAGCCAAGTCCCTGGATTCATTTTTGGGGGTTCACCGTGAGAGCCCAATCTATACCAAACTCTCTATTTTCCATACTAAGTGGTCAATTTGAACCAAATTTGATATGAGGGCTTATTGGGATGTAAGTATCTAGTTTATGCCGAAATGTTTTTTCCTGGCATTCCACGGGAACAGCAGGAGCTAAAAAAGAGAATTTTTAATATGAGGAATATTTTTTTTTCTTAAATTTGTTTAGATGCATTGGTGAGAATCTTGTGATATTTGGGATAAGTTTTTTGTAGAAGTGGCAGATGTAACTTGTCAAATCAAGTCCCTGGGTTGATATGTAGGTTACCATGTCAGGTGATCGCCCCTGGGGCCTCTTGTTTTATAGCGTAGATGCTGAAATGACGTTAAACACAAATAAATAAATAATCATCTCTTTTTTGGGGGGGGGGGGGGGGGGGGGGGTTAAAGTTTGTTCAGATCGACTCCCTCAGTTAATGTTTGTGCTAACAGTGAGAGCCCAAATTTTAACTTGGTGCAATATGGGAACATTCATTGAAAATGTTCTTCAGGTCCACCAGTCAGAAGTATTAGCTCACCTGAAGTCAGGGTTAGCTCATCTGTTCACTTTTTGTCTGTCGTCAGTCGTAAAGGTGGTGTTTGGGTCTTTTTCTCCCAAATCACTTGCCGCCTTTTAATGAAATTTCAGGTGAGAAATAGTTATATGGACGCATTTTGATTTTTCTTCAAATTAAGATGCAGCTCGCATTGAGGAGGAGGATGGGGCAAAAATGGCCAAATTCTTTAAAAATCAATAGTTGCAGAGACTTGATATTTGGTGTACAGCTTCCATATGAGGTGTAGACTCGAGTTTGTTCAAGAGAAGTTTGATGGACAATATTTGCCTTTGTTCTGGGAGGGGCAAAAATTTTTGAATTACTGTTTTCTGAACCGCGAGGCCAATCTAAACCAAATTTAATGTGAGGTATTATTGGGTCATAAGTACTTGAATTACACAAAAAAAACCCAATTTTTCCTGCAGCCCCATGTGAACCTCAAGAGCCAAAAATAGAAAAAAACAAAATGTCCATATCCTCCAAAACTGTACGGGCAATGAAAATTTTTATTTGATGTGAGGCTTCCTTGGGACCAACAGAAAGTAGTGGTAAAAAAAATTGCTATTGGTTTTGTCATCATGTACTTTTTTCGGGACTTTTGAAAAAATGCTGAGTCAGCATTTTGTCAGCATTTTTTAACACTGTCGGCAATAGGAAAAAATTAAAGAATCATTTTCTTCCAAACCACTGCTTCAAAAGCTTTAATATTTTGCATATATCATCTTTGGAACATTGATTCACACATATGTTGAAATCTACTCCCTTCGTCCATATTTGGGTTTCCTGTGGGAGCCCAAATATTCAAATTAGTGCAATATGAGGGATATTCTTTAAAAATCTTCGGATCCACAAATCAGAATCTTTTGATAGTTTTGATAGTTGGTATGCAGTATCCTTAGTGAGGCTGTCACAATTATGAATTTTCATAATCGATTATTTTGTTATAAAAATTGATGTTTATTTGATTATTTATGGTCAAGATTTCTGTCTCGATTCCAAGGACTTCGTCTATGAAATAACTTTGGACTAGTTGGGGGGGGTTAAAAATTAAAATATCCTAATCGTAAATGAAGCAAACGGAACACCAAACCTTAAAAAATTTGATGAAACAGAATCTACATCGCATAGATTCAAAGTTCAAATCATAGAAAAATGCATACTAAAGTACTCGCTAATGGCCCCATCCGCACTCAATGTATAATGATTGTGAATTTAGCCTTAACTGGTTGGGTGCGGGAAGCCCGATGTTGAGCTCTACGTAAAAGTGCGGGAATCCCGTTTTCGGGCTTTGCGTTCTGGACCTTGTTGTGCTCAGTCAAAAAGTGTAAATAATATGGTACACGTGTTTAATGGGGGTTTTCAAGTGATTTTGTGTTGATTGCTCACAGATTGCTAAATTATTTATGCAGATTGTGTGTGGTTGAAAAATAAGGGCGAAGTTTAATATATTAATTTATGTGTGACGAAACGGTAGCTGAAGTTAACATGAAGGCCATTTTGTCTTTCTTGTGTGCATTCACTTTGAATGGAAATTCAACATATTTAATAAAATCGACGACACACGCGTATAATTGTATCATTTTTTGTACACCCTATGCGATAAAATGTTTCAGCTGCTATGAAAAAGTAAGTAAATTGAAATTTACATGTAAAAATATAGGTTTAATTCGACCTTACCGGAAAACCACAAAACTTGTGTTCTGAAAGTATGTCAATTCACATTCGCTTCACACTTGATCAAATGGTATATTTTTTCCAACCTGCCATCCCCTCTGACTGGTTTCACACGAAATAAATTCAGAATATTCTGTTTTATAGTTATGTCCGGCCTTTGGTAAACGATGGGGTATTTGGAAACGTTTTCATCGCAAATTCGATTCCCTTGGTTCGAGCACTTGTTTACAAATGTTTTGCTGTTGTCATGTGACACTTCCCAAGTGACAAAATGGCTAACTTTAACTTGTGTGGTGCCGCGACTTGAAGCTGTATATTGGTTTCATGTTTTAATCCCGTTCACACACACATCTGTTGTTGAAATAGGTCTTTTATGTGAAACAATAGCTTGTGAATCAACATTTCCCCTTTGTTTAACAAAAAGGTATCACGGCACATGTCCAGTCAAATAATCGATCATTGAAAAAAATCGTCGATTATGATCTCAATCGACGGTTGATCGATTTTTCGATCAATCGTGACAGCCTTAATCCTTAGTGGGGGTGAGATTCAAGTTTGTTCAAGCCAAGTCGCCGAGTTCATATTTGGGCTCCCTGTGGGAGGCCACAGGGAGGACGTCAGAATCTTTATGACGGATGGTCAGATTCCTTTGATATTTGGAATACAATATGCTTAGGGAGGTGTGATTCAAGATTGTCAAGCCAAGTTCTTCGCAGGGCTAGAATTTCGTCAAATTTTGGGCGAATCAAAAATGATTCCCGCAAAAACAGACAACGCGATTCAGGCGAATCATGTATTGCAAACAATGTGCCACTTCTACTAGGGGATTAATTGGGAAGGATTGGCGTGCACATGAGCATATTAAAGCACATACTGCAATGTGCTTTCTAATGTTCACGAGTCAACTTAATTGACAGGGCAACTGTAAATTATTATAAACTGATCCGGCGATCATTTATCCATGCAGACAGCATCGCGGAAAGTGGTTAAATATAAACACATAAATTTTTTATAACACTTGCTCCTAACATCTACTTGCGTTGATTTGTTCGCCTGTGACACCCCCCTCCCCCAACCCACCTCACGGTTTCGTGTCAAGTCGCCCTCTGGTCTAGTCGCCCAAGCTTATTTTTCTGGGTCAAACTCGCCCCAGTCGGGTGCGAGTTGACCCGATTTTGAGGGGTGTGTTCACCCTGTAGTTTTATTATTATTATTATTATTTTGATGAAGATTATGACAGAGACAGAGTGCCACCCCCATCACTCCTTGCTAACAGTTTTCCGATCTGTGGTAAAGTCTCCTGGCAGGAAAAATCGGAAATATGGTCGGCAGCATGCGAGATGGGACGGTACTGTTCTGATAACAACAGTTCCGCCACATCCCTCCAGTTGCCGACCATATTTCCTATCTTTTTCAGGGGGTGACTTGACTCGGGTGAACGTGAGTTGAGGGCGACTTGAAGCCCCCCCCCACCCCCCCCCCCCCCACCCCCCCCCCCCAATCCCACGACAGGCTTGCTTTGTAAATGTTCGCCGCACCATGAAAGATCGTGGGGTAAGATATATACAAATTAATATAAATAACACTTAACATTTCATGCTTGTGTTGATTTGTTTGAATGCCATTGTGCGATGCCCTCCCCTCAGTACAAAAACACAGTTCAGTCGTTTTAATGTTCGCCTGAATAATTTCGCAAATGGCCGACCATTGCAGTCAATCAGTGTATCTGCCCCGTGCATATGACGGCAGTGTCGCATTTGTCACTTGCATTCAGCACTTGCGTTGAATGATTCGTAACTCGTCAAGTTGTGTTGGACGATAACATTTATTAATTAAAATTAATAAAAATCCCCTTTGTTTATATAAATTCCCCCCCCCCCCCTCCCCTCAGTACAAAAACACAGTTCAGTCGTTTTAATGTTCGCCTGAATAATTTCGCAAATGGCCGACCATTGCTGTCAATCAAACAGTGTATCCGCCCCGTGCATATGACGGCAGTGTCGCATTTGTCACTTGAATTCAGCACTTGCATTGAATGATTCGTAACTCGTCAAGTTGTGTTGGACGATAACATTTATTAATTAAAATTAATAAAAATCATCTTTGTTTATATAAATTTAGGTGTGATCACGCATATGAGACATTTGACTGTTAGAATTTTAGGGATTGGGTGTTTGTAATTCATTCTCCGTTTGGATTACCCATCCCTGAAGATACATACCATTCACCACGTTCACGTGTGCTTTAAATACATTTCCACTGAAAACCTGAATCGGAGCCAGTCATTTGGCCAACCCGTCGGGATGATAAAAACACTGTCACATGTATTTGTGTTACAATGTTGTCGGTTGGTTTAATGAATAGCGGAAACAAGGTTGGTATCCACTGACAGAAAGTGTCAGTCTGTGAAACGTAAACGCACATGTTAATCATACAATAGGACGACTCTGTCATGTGTATTTCCTTACAAGACATCAATTGTCGTTTGGTCCAAATAATTAATTACACATTCACACCCATTTTTTTAAACGCCATTTGTGCATTACCAGGCAGTCCTTGGGTGGAGCAAGACTTTCTCTTTGAAGTTCGTTACATCGTTTGCACGAATCAACAGTGATTCGCGTGATGGCGATGGCGGGTGAATCTTTACGCGAATCGATTCGCGTCGAAATTCTGGCACTGCTTCGGTTGATATTTGTCATCCCTTTTGAAGCCCAAATTATAACTTGGTTCAATATGAGAAATATCGTTTAAAAAATTTTTGTTCAAGATCCACCGGTCAAAATCATTTGATACTTGGTGTACAGTATTCCTTGGGTGGCTGAGAGTGCAGTTTCTTAAAGCCAAGTCCCGGGTTTCATATTTGGGCACACTGTGGGAGCCCAAATCATACCAAAATTTCTATTTTCCAAACCAAGAGGTCGATTTGAACCAAATTTGATCTGAGGGCTTATTAGGTCACAATTACCTAATTTATGGTAAAAAAAAAAATTTTCTGTCGCCCCATAGAAACTTCCAGAGCTGACCATTTTTTTTAACTGCCCCCATCTCCTAAAAAACTACATGCCACTGAGAATTTTTACATGGTGTGAAGCTTCCTTAGGGCTGACAGAATGGAATGGTAAAAAAAATTGCCATTGGTTTTATCATAAGGTACTTTTCCAGGACTGACTGAGTCATCATTTTTAGCTCAACTTTGGCGAAGCCAAATTTGAGGTATTGTCATGGCCCGCTGTCCGTCCATCCATCCATCTGTCTGTCTGTCCATCCGTCGCACTGTCAACAATTGGATACGGCTCGGGCTAGAGGCCGTATTTATGAACCGATCTTTACGAAACTTCATGGGTACCTTTGTTATCACTGTGGGACGAGAACGAGTGTTTTGGGGTCCATTCCGAAATTCAAGATGGCTGCCAGCCACCATTTTGTACTGATGATGCAAAAATCAGTTTTTTGTACAGAACTTCCATATAAAAGCATGTTTAGTACCATGAGATACATCACATATAATACGTTTTTCTTTCTTGTGCGTAAATTATGCAAATTAGACTAACTTTGTTTTATTTAGTGTTATTTTCAGCACTGTAAGTGCAAAAGCCAATACGGCTTAGGCTAGAGGCCGTATTTATGAACCGATCTTTATGAAACTTCATGAGTACCTTTATCACTGTGGGACGAGGACGAGTGTTTTGGGGTCCGGTCCAAAATTCAAGATTGGACACTGGCAGCCATTTTGTACAAAATTAGGTGCAATCAGATTTTTGCTTAGAACTTCCATATGAAAGCTCTAATTTGAATAATTTGCTTGTATGAATGTTTAGTACCATGGGATACATCACATATAATGCAAGTTTTTTTCTTAAGCATAAATTATGCAAATTAGACTAACTTTGATCTATTTAGTGTTACTTTCAGCACTGTAAGTGCAAATGCCATTATGGCTCAGGCTAGAGACTGTATTTGTGAACCGATCTCCTTGGGTACATTTAGTGCCACCTTGTGATGGGAACCTGTGTTGTGGGGTCCGGTCTGATATTCAAAATGGCCGCTGTCAGCCATTTAGTACCAAAATTAGGTGCAATCAGTTTTTTATAGAGAACTCCTATATGAAAGGACTGATATGGATAAATTTTGGTACGAGGGTTTAGTAACTTGGAATACATCACATATATTATGGGGTTTTTTTCTCATGCATATATTATGCAAATTAGAACTTTGATTTATTTGGTGCTACTTATATGCAATTAGTACACATGTCAGTACTGCACGGTGCTAGTGGTCGTTTTTATGATCTGATCTTCATGAAATCATGAAACTTCTTGGGTACCTTTGTTGTCAATGTGGGTCGAGAACGAGTGTTTTTGATTACAGTCCAAAATTCAAGATGGCAGTCACCTTGCAATTCTGTTGTTATTATTGACTTGGTCACATCAGATACTAATTCCTGTCATATTCACTATTGTTGACTTGGTCACAGCAAGTACTAATTCCTGTCATACTCAAGTTGAGCTACAGTGTCATTGACTAGTTCATTTAACACTGTAGGTAATGGGGAAAAACCTTCGTGGGAACCCCGGAAAGTGAAGCGGTGCTTGTTTACTGAGGTAAACAAGTTCTGCTTTACTGGTAAAATAGGACCCGGTAACCAACGCTGCTGAGGTGCAATCCCCCAGCAAGTGGTCAACATAAGCATAAATGATTGGCAAATTTTGATTTTATAGCTGTGTTGTGTCATTATATAGCCTAGCTGCTTAAATGGCGTTAAACACCAATAAATAAATAAATAAATAAATGGGAAAAAAAGTTGTAGAATCTTCTTCTCCCGCCCCCATGGGAAACCTGGGATGTGAGACAGTGCTTGTTTACTATGGTAAACAAGTTCAGTTTTACCAGTAAAATAGGACTGAGTCACCAATGCTTGGGATGAAAGTCCTCTAAAATAGGGTATAAACATTTGACTAAACTTGACTTTATCTCTGTGTTGTGGAACGATTAGCCATTGTGCATAAATATGTGACCTTAAAGACCAATAAATAAAAAAATCTTCTTTCCCCAAACCACTGGTTTAGAAGCTTTCATATTTGGGCTCCTTATAGGAGCCTGATGTATAACTTAGTTCAGTATGAGAAATATTCTTTAAAAAAAATGTTTTTTTCTCATTCTCCTCTCAGAATCTTGTGATTTTTAGTTTTGCGTTTTTGGTTTTCTTAGAAGCAGCAGATTGAAGTTTGTTCAAGTTCTGTTTTAGTAGTAAAATTGGGCTCAGTAATCAATTCCGGCATTGAAAGCCCTGCAATGTGGGCAGTGATAGGCTTAAACAATCAATCAAACTCGATATTATAATTATCCCTCATTTGACTGCAACAAATTATGAATAATTTACCACTATAGAGAACCAATTGAGTTCAGACACAGTATTGACACTTTATGTTGTATTTTTAGGTTACTCTTCTAATTCACTAGATGTGCACAAAGGTGTTTAGTGCAGTAGAAATAAGCACAACTTGCTCTCATTATACAATGCATTTGATAGACCATTGGCAGTAATCTATGTTTTAATTGATAAGTTGTTTTGTTAAGTGACATTTTTTCTGTTATATATACTGAGGCTATAAAATATTTTTTTCAGATGAAGCCATAGGGAATGAACTGGAAAGTTGTGATGCAGACAAATTGGTGTATCAGGATATATCATATAATAATGTGACATGTGATACAGAGAGCAGAACTGAATGTGTCGCCTCTCATAGTTCCCCAGTTAATGGTAAGTTCAAACCATTTTGCTACATTTGTGAGGAAGCCATTATTGTGTATCTCAAAATTATTGAGTTTCTTGTCCCATTATAGCATCACTCGAGTGCTAAAATCTTCTCTATGAGGAATATTCCATAAAAATCTCTTCATGCACCAATAAATAAATGAATCAAATATAAAACATGTTTGTCCTCTTCCAACAACGAAGAGTGAAAACATGTTTTGTGTTTGATGCAAATGGGAGATTCCTAAATATTTATTTCACTAATTTATTTTCTATAGCCCGAAAGGAATTTTACTTGAACTTTTTTTTTATTAAGATTGATGGTTTCTGATGAAGTGGAAATTATATGAAAGTTTGAAATAAATTCTCTATTTGACAATTGGGCAGTTTGTTTGAAATGTATGCATGTCTTTCATTTTGCAGTGCAAATAGGGAAGGAATTGCATATGTTTAGTAAGTGGAGAGGCTCCTTATTTATTTGTGTATATATGATTAATTGCAATGCAAATGGGGACTTCAGAGCTTTAAGTTTGCACTATATTCAAAATTAATCAATTTTGACTTGTGACCACAATTCTAATCTTATAAATGTAAATCTGCATGTTTGATGTTGAAATGTAACTGGGGACTTGTATACATTTCTTGGACTCTCCATGCAAGTTTTTCATACCACTTCAAATGGGAAAACAACTCGTCTTGATATTGAATGCTTTTTTTGTATTTCTAAGTGTTCACTTGCCAGCTTGTTTTTTGACATGAACATGCTGCGGTCTTTTACAAACCGGATAATTTGCCTTGAGCGATCTTGGATTTGCAAGGTAGAACTAGTTTCTTGTTTATAAATATGCTGGTACTGTTATAGCTGTTTGTTAAAGTAATTTTTGGTCTACAGAAAATAAATTAGTGTTTTAAATATATAATTTTACAAATCGTTGAATTGGAAGTAAATGATTTGAAGATTTTTCATGCTTGACAGACGCTCTGCCATAGTTTTATTTGATAACAATAAATTATGCATAACCCACCAGTATAGAAAAACAAGTGAGTTTTGACACTGCATTGGTACTTCATGTATTTGGGTGGGAGGGAAAGCATTGTCTTGGTGGATAGAGTATCGTGTTTGAAAACCTAAGCTGTTTAGTTTGGGTTGGAGTGAATTATATTGTGTATCTGGGGCCACGAAAACAGTTTCTGCCTTCTAGATCCTTGTTCATGTGCAATAGTTCATTATTTAATGGGATGGTGGGGGTGGAGGAGGGGGACAGCATAGCTGAATGAACTTGATCACATGATCTGTGTGTCAGCTATTGCGAGCTAAAGTTTGGAAGTAAAATATGCAAAAAAAGACCTAATTGAAGGGCATGTTTTATGTATAGCATTGAATTTTGACATGTCAGATCAAGCATATTGAAGAAATTAATGTTTAACACACAAGATATTTTACTACAGAATCAATAACATATTTGAAGGCTGAGAAACATTGAGTTTGAAGAGTACAAACTTGTTTTGTATTTGACGCAAATGGGGACACCTAAATTTAAATGACTAATTTATTTTCTGTACACCGAAAAGCATTTTACTTGATTTTTTTTAGGATTGATGGTTTGCAATGCAGTGGAAATGAGTATTAAAATAAATTTAGTTTGAAATGAATTCTCTTTTTGGCAATGAGGAAGTTAGTTAGAAATGTAAACAAGTGTTTCATCTTTCAATGCAAATAGGAATTCCACAATGTTTTTTTCTGAGTAGAGAAGCTTCATTTTTGATTGTGTATAGATGTTTCTTTGCAATGCTAGTGTGGACTCCAAAGTTTTAGTTTTGTGTTGTTTTCAGAATTTGCCAATTTTGACTTGTGACCACAATTTTCATTTTATATATGAAAATTTTTGGAACCAAGGAACAACCAACAGATGTTTACTGTCTTAAGCCAACATGAAACTTCTTTGAAATATGTTGTACAGTGATACAAGGCTTTAGTAAAGTACATATGCTTGTTAGATATGCAAACCTAACTGGGGACTTGAATACATTTTTATGCCCCTGTCCTCTGTGAGGAGGGGGCATTATGTTTTCATCATGTCCATTGTCAGCCGTCCGTTAACTTTTTGCATTCCGTCATTAAAGATTCTGCCAGCCGGATCTTTACCAAACTTCATGAATATGTGGGTTATGTATGATGAGTGGACGAAGTCTATTCATTTTGACCATGATGTGCCAAACAAAGTTCAAGGTCGCAGTGACCTCCAATATTAAATACACTTCAAATTGGTTTCCAATCTATAACTACAGTTCCGGAAGTCTGAGCTTGATGTAACTCAATGTGGATGTTAAGTATGCTGTGTGGTAGAACCCTCTTCATTTTGATGTTGATTTGCCAAAGGTCAAGGTCACTGACCTTCAACATTTGATATACTCGAAACACGTTTCAGCTGCATTTCATCAATTAACTAAAATTTTGCCACTTGGATCTTTACCAAATTTTCACATGTGGCTTAGATATGATGAGTGGAAGAAGCCTCTTCATCTTGACCCCAATGTGCCAAAGGTCAAGGTCACCATGACCTCCAATGTTAAATATTATATTCTGTTAATTAACTGAAGTTCTACCAACTGGATCTTTAGTAAACTTCATAGGTGTGTTAGGCATGATGAGTGGAAGTAGCCTATTCATTTTCACATGACGGACCAAAGGTCAAGGTCACAGTGACCTTAAATTTTGAATACACTTGAAATTGGTTTAGGTTCTATAAGTACTGTTCTCCAAGACTGACCTTGATATAACATATTATGGAGGCTAAGTTTGATGTGACATAGAACCATATTCATTTTGACGTTGTTTTGCCAAACGTCAATATCACTGTAATTCAATATTTAATGTTCTTGACACGGGTTTCTGCTGCATTCAGTCATTATACCCCCGCTTCGAAGAAGTGGGGGCTATATAGGAATCGCCCTGTACGTCCGTGCGTCCGTCCATACGTCTGTCCGTACGTCTTTCCGGACATGAAATTCTTGTGTGCGCAACTCCTCCTACATTATCAATCAACTTGGACAAAACTTTTCAGACATCATCACTACTAAATGAACATGCGCATATTCCAAGATTTTTGATCTGCGACAATTTTAACCAGGTTATCTCCCTTTGACTTAGATTTATTATGTCTTTCCGTTCGAACAAATTCTTGTGTGCGCAACTCCTCCTACATTAATGAACGGATTTTGATGAAACCTTTCAAACATCATCTCTACTAAGTGAACATGTGCATATTCCAAACTTTTTGATCTGCGACAATTTTAACCAGGTTATCTCTCTTGAACTTTGATTTAATATGGGTTTCTGCATGAAATTCTTGTGTGCGCAACTCCTCCTACATTTATCAATCAATTTGACGAAAGTTTA
Organism: Pictodentalium vernedei; assembly: GCA_031216915.1. NCBI lineage: Eukaryota > Metazoa > Mollusca > Scaphopoda > Dentaliida > Dentaliidae > Pictodentalium > Pictodentalium vernedei. The sequence goes on along the minus strand of CM062294.1, from coordinate 143,339,003 downwards.
CAGACATCATCACTACTAAGTGAACATGCGCATATTCCAAAATTTTTGAGCTGTGGCTATTTTAACTAGGTTATCTCCCTTTAACTTAGATTTATTATGGGTTTCTACATGAAATTCTTGTGCGTGCAACTCCTCCTACATTTATCAATCAACTTGGACAAAACTTTTCAGACATCATCACTACTAAATGAACATGCGCATATTCCAAGATTTTTGATCTGCGACAATTTTAACCAGGTTATCTCCCTTTGACTTAGATTTATTATGTCTTTCCGTTCGAACAAATTCTTGTGTGCGCAACTCCTCCTACATTAATGAACCGATTTTGATGAAACCTTTCAAACATCATCTCTACTAAGTGAACATGTGCATATTCCAAACTTTTTGATCTGCGACAATTTTAACCAGGTTATCTCTCTTGAACTTTGATTTAATATGGGTTTCTGCATGAAATTCTTGTGTGCGCAACTCCTCCTACATTTATCAATCAATTTGGACGAAAGTTTACAGACATCATCACTACTAAGTGAACATGCGCATATTCCAAAATTTTTGAGCTGTGGCTATTTTAACTAGGTTATCTCCCTTTTTCTTAGATTTATTATGGGTTTCTACATGAAATTCTTGTGCGTGCAACTCCTCCTACATTTATCAATCAATTTTGACGAAACCTTTCAAACATTATCACAACTAAGTGAACATACGCATATTCCCAAATTTTTGATCTGCGACAATTTTAACCAGGTTATCTCTCTTTAACTTGGATTTATTATGGGTTTTCAAATGGGATTCTTGTGTGTGCAACTCCTCCTACATTAATGAACCGATTTTGAATACATGTTGCACATTGTAAATGTGTTTTTCCAAATGTAAACCATATATGTGTGGGCTCTTTAAGTATTCAGTGCTGTTCTGTGGAAGGCCACATGCAAATACAAATTTCAACGACAAAAAATGATCTTCATGTATACATTTCCTTATGGCCTTCGCCTACATGATCAGAAGTGCATTCCTCTAAAAACCCAAAGCGGGGGTATTAATCACCTTCAGTGATAGTTCTAGTTTAACTAAAATTTTGCAAGCTGATCTTTACCAAACTTCATACGTGGATTAGGTTTGATGAGTGGAGGATGCCTATTTATTTTGACCGTGATGGGCCAAAGGCTAAGGTCATAGTGACCTCCAATGTTATATACAGTCGAAATTGGTTTTCGATGTATAACTACAGCTCTGCAAGACTGATATTGATATAATTTGGTATGGAGGTTTTGTAAGATGTGAGGTATAACCCTATCTTTCTTATGTTGATGGGTCAAGGTCACCATAATCTTCAACATGAAATGTGGTTTCACCTCTTTTACAAAAATTCCACAAGACAAATCTTAACCTTGCTCCATATGGTGGTTAGTGTATGATGGGAGAGAGGACACTATTTAATTTTTTTGACAATCCTCCAAAGGTGTGTCATCCTCCATCTGTCATTCACAAATGTTTCACTTCTGTAATTGTATTCATGGCATTGCTGAGGGGGCATATGCCATGCTTCGCGTTGCTCTTGTTAAGATTTGACATCCAGTTATTCATACCGCTTCAAATGGGGACACACCTATTTTTAATATTCACTCAGCACCTTGTTTTGCGATATGAACATGCTGTGGTTTTATGTACACCAGAAAGTTGCCTTCCACTACCTTGGAGCTGGAAGGCAGAAGATATGATTTGTTTATAAATATAGAGCTGCTCTTATTTGAAAGTAATTGTATAAATCTGTGAACTGGAAACGAATAATTTGAATATTTCAATTTGATATTTCACACTTGAATAATAACCAGTAAACGTTTCATCTGATTGCAACAAATTATGAATAACTTACCAGTATAGAAAACCAATTGAGTTCAGACACAGTATTGACACTTTATGTAGTATTTTTAGGTTACTCTTCTAATTCACTAGATGTGCGCAAAGGTGTTTAGTGCAGAAGAAATAAGCACAACTTGCTCTCATTATACAATACATTTAATAGACCATTGGCAATAATATATGTTTTAATTGATAAGTTTTGTTAAGTGACATTTTTTCTGTTATGTATATACTGAGGCTATAAAATATTTTTTTCAGATGAAACCATAGGGAACGAACTGGAAAGTTGTGATGCAGACAAATTGGTGTATCAGGATATGTCGTATAATAATGTGACGACATGTGATACAGAGAGCAGAACTGAATGTGTCGCCTCTCATAGTTCCCCAGTTAATGGTAAGTTCTCAAGTAAAAGTAGGCATAATAAACCATTTTGCCACATTTATGAGGAAGCCATTATTGTGTATCTCAAAATTATTGAGTTTCTTGTCCCATTATAGCATCACTCGAGTGCTAAAATCTTCTCTATGAGGAATATTCTATAAAAATCTCTTCATGCACCAATAAATAAATGAATCAAATATAAAACATGTTTGTACTCTTCCAACAACGAAGAGTGCAAACATGTTTTGTGTTTTATGCAAATGGGAGATTCCTAAATATTTATTTCACTAATTTATTTTCTATAGCCCGAAAGGAATTTTACTTGAACTTTTTTTTTATTAAGATTGATGGTTTCTGATAAAGTGGAAATTATATGAAAGTTTGAAATAAATTCTCTATTTGACAATTAGGCAGTTTGTTTGAAATGTGATCATATCTTTCATTTTGCAGTGCAAATAGGAAAGGCATTACATATGTTGAGTGAATGGTGAGGCTCCTTTTTTGATTGTGTATATATGATTAATTGCAATGCAAGTGGGGACATCAGAGCTTTAAGTTTGTGCTATATTCAAAATTAATCAATTTTGACTTGTGACCACAATTCTAATCTTATAAATGTAAATCTGCATGTTTGATGTTGAAATGTAACTGGGGACTTGTATACATTTCTTAGGCTCTACATGAAAGTTTTTCATGCCACTTCAATGGGGAACCAACTGTTTTTGATATGAACATGCTGCAGTCTTTTACAAATTGGATAGTTTTCCTTGACCGATCTTTGATTTTCAAAATAGAACTAGTGGTATATTCAAAATTATTCAATTTTGACTTGTGACCACAATTTTAATCTTATAAATGTAAATCTGCATGTTTGATGTTGAAATGTAACTGGGGACTTGTATACATTTCTTGGACTCTCCATGCAAGTTTTTCATACCACTTCAAATGGGTAAACAACTCGTCTTGATATTGAATGCTTTTTTTTGTATTTCTAAGTGTTCACTTGCCAGCTTGTTTTTTGACATGAACATGCTGCGGTCTTTTACAAACCGGATAATTTGCCTTGAGCAATCTTGGAATTACAACGTAGAACTAGTTTCTTGTTTATAAATATGCTGGTACTGTTATGGCTGTTTGTTAAAGTAATTTTTGGTCTACAGAAAATAAATTAGTGTTTTAAATATATAATTTTACAAATCGTTGAATTGGAAGTAAATGATTTGAAGATTTTTCATGCTTGACAGACGCTCTGCCATAGTTTTATTTGATAACAATAAATTATGCATAACCCACCAGTATAGAAAAACAAGTGAGTTTTGACACTGCATTGGTACTTCATGTATTTGGGTGGGAGGGAAAGCATTGCCTTGGTGGATAGAGTATCGTGTTTGAAAACCTAAGCTGTTTAGTTTGGGTTGGAGTGAATTATATTGTGTATCTGGGGCCACGAAACCAGTTTCTGCCTTCTAGATCCTTGTTCGTGTGCAATAGTTCATTATTCAATGGGATGGTTGGGGGGAGGGGGACAGCATAGCTGAATGAACTTGATGACATGATCTGTGTGTCAGCTATTGCGAGCTAAAGTTTGGAAGTAAAATATGCAAAAAAGACCTAATTGAAGGGCATGTTTTATGTATAGCATTGAATTTTGACATGTCAGATCAAGCATATTGAAGAAATTAATGTTTAACACACAAGATATTTTACTACAGAATCAATAACAGATATTTGAAGGCTGAGAAACATTGAGTTTGAAGAGTACAAACTTGTTTTGTATTTGACGCAAATGGGGACACCTAAATTTAAATGACTAATTTATTTTCTGTACACCGAAAAGCATTTTACTTGATTTTTTTTTTAGGATTGATGGTTTGCAATGCAGTGGAAATGAGTATTAAAATAAATTTAGTTTGAAATGAATTCTCTTTCTGGCAATGAGGAAGTTAGTTAGAAATGTAAACAAGTGTTTCATCTTTCAATGCAAATAGGAATTCCACAGTATTTTTTTCTGAGTAGAGAAGCTTCATTTTTGATTGTGTATAGATGTTTCTTTGCAATGCTAGTGTGGACTCCAAAGTTTTAGTTTTGTGTTGTTTTCAGAATTTGCCAATTTTGACTTGTGACCACAATTTTCATTTTATATATGAAAATTTTTGGAACCAAGGAACAGCCAACAGATGTTTACCTGTCTTAAGCCAACATGGAACTTCTTTGAAATATGTTGTACAGTGATACAAGGCTTTAGTAAAGTACATATGCTTGTTTGATATGCAAACCTAACTGGGGACTTGAATACATTTTTTATGATTCGACATCCAGTTATTCATACCACTTCAAATGGGGACACACCTATTTTTAATATTCTTTTGGCACCTTGTTTTATGATATGAACATGCTTTGGTTTTATGTACACCAGAAAGTTGCTTTCCCTTATCTTGGAGCTGGAAGGCAGAAGATATGATTTGTTTATAAATATAGAGCTGCACTTATAACTGTTTGATAGTAATTGTATAAATCTGTGAACTGGAAGCCAATAATTTCATATTTCACACTTGAATAATAACCAGTAAATTGGTTTATCTGATTGCAACAAATTATGAATAACTTACCACTATAGAGAACCATTTGAGTTCAGACACAGTATTGACACTTTATGTTGTATTTTTAGGTTACTCTTCTAATTCACTAGATGTGCGCAAAGGTGTTTAGTGCAGTAGAAATAAGCACAACTTGCTCTCATTATACAATACATTTAATAGACCATTGGCAATAATATATGTTTTAATTGATAAGTTGTTTTGTTAAGTGACATTTTTTCTGTTAAATATATACTGAGGCTATAAATATTTTTTTCAGATGAAGCCATAGGGAATGAACTGGAAACTTGTGATGCAGACAAATTGGTGTATCAGGATATATCATATAATAATGTGACATGTGATACAGAGAGCAGAACTGAATGTGTCGCCTCTCATAGTTCCCCAGTTAATGGTAAGTTCTCAAGTAAATGTAGGCATAATAAACCATTTTGCTACATTTGTGAGGAAGCCATTATTGTGTATCTCTAAATTATTGAGTTTCTTGTCCCATTATAGCATCACTCGAGTGCTAAAATCTTCTCTATGAGGAATATTCTATAAAAATCTCTTCATGCACCAATAAATAAATGAATCAAATATAAAACATGTTTGTACTCTTCCAACAACGAAGAGTGCAAACATGTTTTGTGTTTGATGCAAATGGGAGATTCCTAAATATTTATTTCACTAATTTATTTTCTATAGCCCGAAAGGAATTTTACTTTAACTTTTTTTTTATTAAGATTGATGGTTTCTGATGAAGTGGAAATTATATGAAAGTTTGATATAAATTCTCTATTTGACAATTAGGCAGTTTGTTTGAAATGTATGCATGTCTTTCATTTTGCAGTGCAAATAGGAAAGGAATTGCATATGTTGAGTGAATGGCGAGGCTCCTTTTTTGATTGTGTATATATGATTAGTTGCAATGCAAGTGGGGACATCACAGCTTTAAGTTTATGGTATAATCAAAATTACTCAATTTTGACTTGTGACCACAATTCTAATCTTATAAATGTAAATCTGCATGTTTGATGTTGAAATGTAACTGGGGACTTGTATACATTTCTTAGGCTCTACATGCAAGTTTTTCATGCCACTTCAATGGGGAACCAACTGTTTTTGATATGAACATGCTGCAGTCTTTTACAAACCGGATAATTTGCCTTGAGCGATCTTGGAATTACAATGTAGAACTAGTTTCTTGTTTATAAATATGCTGGTACGGTTATGGCTGTTTGTTAAAGTAATTTTTGGTCTACAGAAAATAAATTAGTGTTTTAAATATATAATTTTACAAATCGTTGAATTGGAAGTAAATGATTTGAAGATTTTTCATGCTTGACAGACGCTCTGCCATAGTTTTATTTGATAACAATAAATTATGCATAACCCACCAGTATAGAAAAACAAGTGAGTTTTGACACTGCATTGGTACTTCATGTATTTGGGTGGGAGGGAAAGCATTGCCTTGGTGGATAGAGTATCGTGTTTGGAAACCTAAGCTGTTTAGTTTGGGTTGGAGTGAAATATATTGTGTATCTGGGGCCACGAAAACAGTTTCTGCCTTCTAGATCCTTGTTCGTGTGCAATAGTTCATTATTCAATGGGATGGTTGGGGGGGGGGGGGACAGCATAGCTGAATGAACTTGATCACATGATCTGTGTGTCAGCTATTGCGAGCTAAAGTTTGGAAGTAAAATATGCAAAAAAAGACCTAATTGAAGGGCATGTTTTATGTATAGCATTGAATTTTGACATGTCACATCAAGCATATTGAAGAAATTAATGTTTAACACACAAGATATTTTACTACAGAATCAATAACAGATATTTGAAGGCTGAGAAACATTGAGTTTGAAGAGTACAAACTTGTTTTGTATTTGACGCAAATGGGGACACCTAAATTTAAATGACTAATTTATTTTCTGTACACCGAAAAGCATTTTACTTGATTTTTTTTTAGGATTGATGGTTTGCAATGCAGTGGAAATGAGTATTAAAATAAATTTAGTTTGAAATGAATTCTCTTTCTGGCAATAAGGAAGTTAGTTAGAAATGTAAACAAGTGTTTCATCTTTCAATGCAAATAGGAATTCCACAGTATTTTTTTCTGAGTAGAGAAGCTTCATTTTTGATTGTGTGCAGATGTTTCTTTGCAATGCTAGTGTGGACTCCAAAGTTTTAGTTTTGTGTTGTTTTCAGAATTTGCCAATTTTGACTTGTGACCACAATTTTCATTTTATATATGAAAATTTTTGGAACAAGGAACAACCAACAGATGTTTACTGTCTTAAGCCAACATGAAACTTCTTTGAAATATGTTGTACAGTGATACAAGGCTTTAGTAAAGTACATATGCTTGTTTGATATGCAAACCTAACTGGGGACTTGAATACATTTTTATGATTCGACATCCAGTTATTCATACCACTTCAAATGGGGACACACCTATTTTTAATATTCTTTTGGCACCTTGTTTTATGATATGAACATGCTTTGGTTTTATGTACACCAGAAAGTTGCTTTTCATTATCTTGGAGCTGGAAGGCAGAAGATATGATTTGTTTATAAATATAGAGCTGCACTTATAACTGTTTGAAAGTAATTGTATAAATCTGTGAACTGGAAGCCAATAATTTCATATTTCACACTTGAATAATAACCAGTAAATTGGTTTATCTGATTGCAACAAATTATGAATAACTTACCACTATAGAGAACCAATTGAGTTCAGACACAGTATTGACACTTTACGTTGTATTTTTAGGTTACTCTTCTAATTCACTAGATGTGCGCAAAGGTGTTTAGTGCAGTAGAAATAAGCACAACTTGCTCTCATTATACAATACATTTAATAGACCATTGGCAATAATATATGTTTTAATTGATAAGTTGTTTTGTTAAGTGACATTTTTTTCTGTTAAATATATACTGAGGCTATAAATATTTTTTTCAGATGAAGCCATAGGGAATGAACTGGAAACTTGTGATGCAGACAAATTGGTGTATCAGGATATATCATATAATAATGTGACATGTGATACAGAGAGCAGAACTGAATGTGTCGCCTCTCATAGTTCCCCAGTTAATGGTAAGTTCTCAAGTAAATGTAGGCATAATAAACCATTTTGCTACATTTGTGAGGAAGCCATTATTGTGTATCTCTAAATTATTGAGTTTCTTGTCCCATTATAGCATCACTCGAGTGCTAAAATCTTCTCTATGAGGAATATTCTATAAAAATCTCTTCATGCACCAATAAATAAATGAATCAAATATAAAACATGTTTGTACTCTTCCAACAATGAAGAGTGCAAACATGTTTTGTGTTTGATGCAAATTGGAGATTCCTAAATATTTATTTCACTAATTTATTTTCTATAGCCCGAAAGGAATTTTACTTGAACTTTTTTTTTATTAAGATTGATGGTTTCTGATAAAGTGGAAATTATATGAAAGTTTGAAATAAATTCTCTATTTGACAATTAGGCAGTTTGTTTGAAATGTATGCATGTCTCTCATTTTGCAGTGCAAATAGGAAAGGAATTGCATATGTTGAGTGAATGGCGAGGCTCCTTTTTTGATTGTGTATATATGATTAGTTGCAATGCAAGTGGGGACATCAGAGCTTTAAGTTTATGGTATAATCAAAATTACTCAATTTTGACTTGTGACCACAATTCTAATCTTATAAATGTAAATCTGCATGTTTGATGTTGAAATGTAACTGGGGACTTGTATACATTTCTTGGACTCTCCATGCAAGTTTTTCATGCCACTTCAATGGGGAACCAACTGTTTTTGATATGAACATGCTGCAGTCATTTACAAACCGGATAATTTGCCTTGAGCGATCTTAGAATTATAATGTAGAACTAGTTTCTTGTTTATAAATATGCTGGTACTGTTATGGCTGTTTGTTAAAGTAATTTTTGGTCTACAGAAAATAAATTAGTGTTTTAAATATATAATTTTACAAATCGTTGAATTGGAAGTAAATGATTTGAAGATTTTTCATGCTTGACAGACGCTCTGCCATAGTTTTATTTGATAACAATAAATTATGCATAACCCACCAGTATAGAAAAACAAGTGAGTTTTGACACTGCATTGGTACTTCATGTATTTGGGTGGGAGGGAAAGCATTGCCTTGGTGGATAGAGTATCGTGTTTGAAAACCTAAGCTGTTTAGTTTGGGTTGGAGTGAAATATATTGTGTATCTGGGGCCACGAAAACAGTTTCTGCCTTCTAGATCCTTGTTCGTGTGCAATAGTTCATTATTCAATGGGATGGTTGGGGGGGGGGGGGGGGGGGGACAGCATAGCTGAATGAACTTGATCACATGATCTGTGTGTCAGCTATTGCGAGCTAAAGTTTGGAAGTAAAATATGCAAAAAAAGACCTAATTGAAGGGCATGTTTTATGTATAGCATTGAATTTTGACATGTCAGATCAAGCATATTGAAGAAATTAATGTTTAACACACAAGATATTTTACTACAGAATCAATAACAGATATTTGAAGGCTGAGAAACATTGAGTTTGAAGAGTACAAACTTGTTTTGTATTTGACGCAAATGGGGACACCTAAATTTAAATGACTAATTTATTTTCTGTACACCGAAAAGCATTTTACTTGATTTTTTTTTAGGATTGATGGTTTGCAATGCAGTGGAAATGAGTATTAAAATAAATTTAGTTTGAAATGAATTCTCTTTCTGGCAATGAGGAAGTTAGTTAGAAATGTAAACAAGTGTTTCATCTTTCAATGCAAATAGGAATTCCACAGTATTTTTTTCTGAGTAGAGAAGCTTCATTTTTGATTGTGTACAGATGTTTCTTTGCAATGCTAGTGTGGACTCCAAAGTTTTAGTTTTGTGTTGTTTTCAGAATTTGCCAATTTTGACTTGTGACCACAATTTTCATTTCATATATGAAAATTTTTGGAACAAGGAACAACCAACAGATGTTTACTGTCTTAAGCCAACATGAAACTTCTTTGAAATATGTTGTACAGTGATACAAGGCTTTAGTAAAGTACATAATAATAATAATAATAAGGGAGTTTTATATAGCGTAAAATCACAAGCTGTGCTCTAAAACACTGTACAACAAAATAAAAAATCGAGCTCCTGACCATCAAGCAATTTATAGAGTGAGAAAGAAGGGGGGCAAAAATCACATATCACCAAACGACTCTCTAAAAAGATGAGATTTCAATTTTTTTTTGAATTGATCAAGATTTTCTGATGCCTGAACTTGATCAGGTAAAGAATTCCAAAGTGCAGGTCCAGTGAATGAGAAAGCTCTGTTATTCACAAGAGCTGACCTAGAGAAGGGCATCTGAAGCTTAATTTGTTTGGAAGAACGTAAATTTCTTTCAGGTTTTTTAATTGTCAAAAGGTCTTGTAAATACTTTGGTGCCGAGCCATGAATGCACTTAAAGACAAATACCAAAATTTTGAAACTAATCCGCTGTCGTACAGGAAGCCAATGCAATTGTTTGAGTACTGGTGTTATATGATCGTAGCGTCTAGAGCCTGTGATGATGCGTGCAGCTGTATTTTGAATGGTTTGCAGTTTTGAAATATATGACTGCGGCAGGCCAATTAGAAGAGAGTTGGAAAAATCTAAGTGGGATGATATAAAGGCATGAACTACAGTTTCCAGTGACTTTGGTGTGAGATAGCGACGAAGATAGCTCACATGCCTGATTTGCATAAAGCAGCGCTTGCAGATTGCGTTGACATTTTGCTCCATCGAAAGGTGAGAGTCAAATATCACCCCAATATTGCGAGCACTGTTTGATACATTTTGTATGGAATTTCCTATGGCCAGTGACTTGATTTCTAAATTGGGTGGAAACTTTGTGCGTGATATGACTAGTACTTCGGTCTTATCATCGTTCATTTTAAGTCTGTGACAGATCATCCAGTCACGAACTTTGTCTATACATTCTTCCATCTTGGCTACTGAAACATTAATGTCAGATTCAATTGAAGGATTTAATGACAAATACAACTGAGTGTCATCAGCATATAGATGGTAGGGAACACCAATCTCCCTTAGCGATTTTCCCAATGAGGCTGTATATAGTGTGAACAGTATGGGACCAAGAACAGAGCCTTGGGGAACTCCACATGTGAGTAATTTACTATCAGAATTTGTTTTCGAAATGGTCACTTGTTGTTCACTTAATGAGAGATAGGATTTGAACCAGGCAAGAACTTTACCGTCAATTCCGAGCTGTTGCATTGTGGATAAGAGAAATGAATGATCAACCGTATCGAAAGCAGCGGAAAGATCTAATAAGACCAGAATGACACATCTACGTTCACCTAACGAACATATTATGTCATTACAAACTCTTAAAAGAGCCGTTTCTGTACTATGATTTGCCTGGTAGGCCGATTGATATGGTTCTAAGAGGCAATTTGTTGAGAGGTATTGCATAAGTTGTTTGGCAACCACTTTTTCTAGAATTTTAGATATAAAGGGTAGATTGGAAACTGGACGATAATTTTTCAGGATGTCTGGATCGAGAGACGGTTTCTTGATTAAAGGTGAGACCAGTGCTATCTTCAGCTCTGTTGGTACACAACCTTCCTGGAGCGAAGATTGAATAATGCTTGTGATGGCAGGTGATAGACAATCAACTGATGCTTTAACCAGGGATGTAGGGATTGGATCTAAATCATTCGTCTCATCAAAATTAATTTCTTTACTTCAGGCTCATTCACTGGGCTAAACTCTGACCATGTGCAACTAATAAACAAATCATCAAAAGCTGGCTCAGTTGTAGCTTCAATGCTTTTGTTTATCAGCGCCACCTTATTGATAAAGTAGTTCCCAAAGCGATTTGCCAATTCGGAGGCGGTAGTATGCTCTGGTAATTGGTTCATCTTTCTTTTACCAAGGAGATTGTTGGTAACTGAAAAAAGGATTTTGCTGCTGGTGCATGCATCGATGCACCCATTATAATAAGAACGTTTTGCTGACTCAATGAGTCTATTAAGAACAATCTTTTGTTCGCAAAGCATTTGACGATGAACTGTTAATTTTGTCTTATTGAACAGCCTTTCTAACCGACGTCGTTTCTGTTTGTTTTCTTTTATTTCTCCGTTGAACCAACTAGATTGTTCACGAGGACTGAATCGTTTGGTCTTAACAGGGGCATGCCTGTCCAACAACTGGGATAACACCCCTAAGTGCAGCTCTATATTTATAAACAAATCATATCTTCTGCCTTCCAGCTCCAAGATAATGGAAAGCAACTTTCTGGTGTACATAAAACCAAAGCAAGTACATATGCTTGTTTGATATGCAAACCTAACTGGGGACTTTAATACATTTTTTATGATTTGACATCCAGTTATTCATACCACTTCAAATGGGGACACACCTATTTTTAATATTCTTTTGGCACCTTGTTTTATGATATGAACATGCTTTGGTTTTATGTACACCAGAAAGTTGCTTTCCATTATCTTGGAGCTGGAAGGCAGAAGATATGATTTGTTTATAAATATAGAGCTGCACTTATAACTGTTTGAAAGTAATTGTATAAATCTGTGAACTGGAAGCCAATAATTTCATATTTCACACTTGAATAATAACCAGTAAATTGGTTTATCTGATTGCAACAAATTATGAATAACTTACCACTATAGAGAACCAATTGAGTTCAGACACAGTATTGACACTTTATGTTGTATTTTTAGGTTACTCTTCTAATTCACTAGATGTGCGCAAAGGTGTTTAGTGCAGTAGAAATAAGCACAACTTGCTCTCATTATACAATACATTTAATAGACCATTGGCAATAATATATGTTTTAATTGATAAGTTGTTTTGTTAAGTGACATTTTTTCTGTTAAATATATACTGAGGCTATAAATATTTTTTTCAGATGAAGCCATAGGGAATGAACTGGAAAGTTGTGATGCAGACAAATTGGTGTATCAGGATATATCATATAATAATGTGACATGTGATACAGAGAGCAGAACTCAATGTGTTGCCTCTCATAGTTCCCCAGTTAATGGTAAGTTCTCAAGTAAATGTAGGCATAATAAACCATTTTGCTACATTTGTGAGAAAGCCATTATTGTGTATCTCTAAATTATTGAGTTTCTTGTCCCATTATAGCATCACTCGAGTGCTAAAATCTTCTCTATGAGGAATATTCTATAAAAATCTCTTCATGCACCAATAAATAAATGAATCAAATATAAAACATGTTTGTACTCTTCCAACAACGAAGAGTGCAAACATGTTTTGTGTTTGATGCAAATGGGAGATTCCTAAATATTTATTTCACTAATTTATTTTCTATAGCCCGAAAGGAATTTTACTTGAACTTTTTTTTTTATTAAGATTGATGGTTTCTGATGAAGTGGAAATTATATGAAAGTTTGAAATAAATTCTCTATTTGACCATTAGGCAGTTTGTTTGAAATGTATGCATGTCTTTCATTTTGCAGTGCAAATAGGAAAGGAATTGCATATGTTGAGTGAATGGCGAGGCTCCTTTTTTGATTGTATATATATGATTAGTTGCAGTGCAGGTGGGGACATCAGAGCTTTAAGTTTGTGCTATATTCAAAATTAATCAATTTTGACTTGTGACCACAATTCTAATCTTATAAATGTAAATCTGCATGTTTGATGTTGAAATGTAACTGGGGACTTGTATACATTTCTTAGGCTCTACATGCAAGTTTTTCATGCCACTTCAATGGGGAACCAACTGTTTTTGATATGAACATGCTGCAGTCTTTTACAAATTGGATAGTTTGCCATGACCGATCTTTGATTTTCAAAATAGAACTAGTTTCTTGTTTATAAATATGCTGGTACTCCTTTAGCTGTTTGTGAAAGTAATGTTTGATCTACAGAAAATAAATTAGTGATTTAAAAATTTAATTTTACAAATCTTTGAATTGGAAGTTTAAAGATTTTTCATGCTTGACTGACGATCTGCCAACGTTTTATTTGATAACAAATTATGCATAACCTACCAATATAGAAAAAAACAAGTGAGTTTTGACACAGCATTGGTACTTCATGTATTTGGGTGGGAGGGAAAGCATTGTCTTAGTGGATTGAGTATCGTGTTTGAAAACCTAAGCTGTTTAGTTTGGGTTGTGGTGAATTATATTGTGTATCTGGGGCCACGAAAACAGTTTCTGCCTTCTAGATCCTTGTTCGTGTGCAATAGTTCATTATTCAATGGGATGGTTGGGGGGGGGGGGGGGGGGGGGGGACAGCATAGCTGAATGAACTTGATCACATGATCTGTGTGTCAGCTATTGCGAGCTAAAGTTTGGAAGTAAAATATGCAAAAAAAGACCTAATTGAAGGGCATGTTTTATGTATAGCATTGAATTTTGACATGTCAGATCAAGCATATTGAAGAAATTAATGTTTAACACACAAGATATTTTACTACAGAATCAATAACAGATATTTGAAGGCTGAGAAACATTGAGTTTGAAGAGTACAAACTTGTTTTGTATTTGACGCAAATGGGGACACCTAAATTTAAATGACTAATTTATTTTCTGTACACCGAAAAGCATTTTACTTGATTTTTTTTTAGGATTGATGGTTTGCAATGCAGTGGAAATGAATATTAAAATAAATTTAGTTTGAAATGAATTCTCTTTCTGGCAATGAGGAAGTTAGTTAGAAATGTAAACAAGTGTTTCATCTTTCAATGCAAATAGGAATTCCACAGTATTTTTTTCTGAGTAGAGAAGCTTCATTTTTGATTGTGTATAGATGTTTCTTTGCAATGCTAGTGTGGACTCCAAAGTTTTAGTTTTGTGTTGTTTTCAGAATTTGCCAATTTTGACTTGTGACTACAATTTTCATTTTATATATGAAAATTTTTGGAACCAAGGAACGACCAACAGTTGTTTACTGTCTTAAGCCAACATGAAACTTCTTTGAAATATGTTGTACAGTGATACAAGGCTTTAGTAAAGTACATATGCTTGTTTGATATGCAAACCTAACTGGGGACTTGAATACATTTTTTATGATTCGACATCCAGTTATTCATATCACTTCAAATGGGGACACACCTATTTTTAATATTCTTTTGGCACCTTGTTTTATGATATGAACATGCTTTGGTTTTATGTACACCAGAAAGTTGCTTTCCCTTATCTTGGAGCTGGAAGGCAGAAGATATGATTTGTTTATAAATATAGAGCTGCACTTATAACTGTTTGAAAGTAATTGTATAAATCTGTGAACTGGAAGCCAATAATTTCATATTTCACACTTGAATAATAACCAGTAAATTGGTTTATCTGATTGCAACAAATTATGAATAACTTACCACTATAGAGAACCAATTGAGTTCAGACACAGTATTGACACTTTATGTTGTATTTTTAGGTTACTCTTCTAATTCACTAGATGTGCGCAAAGGTGTTTAGTGCAGTAGAAATAAGCACAACTTGCTCTCATTATACAATACATTTAATAGACCATTGGCAATAATATATGTTTTAATTGATAAGTTGTTTTGTTAAGTGACATTTTTTCCTTTAAATATATACTGAGGCTATAAATATTTTTTTCAGATGAAGCCATAGGGAATGAACTGGAAAGTTGTGATGCAGACAAATTGGTGTATCAGGATATATCATATAATAATGTGATATGTGATAGAGAGAGCAGAACTGAATGTGTCGCCTCTCATAGTTCCCCAGTTAATGGTAAGTTCTCAAGTAAATGTAGGCATAATAAACCATTTTGCTACATTTGTGAGGAAGCCATTATTGTGTATCTCTAAATTATTGAGTTTCTTGTCCCATTATAGCATCACTCGAGTGCTAAAATCTTCTCTATGAGGAATATTCTATAAAAATCTCTTCATGCACCAATAAATAAATGAATCAAATATAAAACATGTTTGTACTCTTCCAACAACGAAGAGTGCAAACATGTTTTGTGTTTGATGCAAATGGGAGATTCCTAAATATTTATTTCACTAATTTATTTTCTATAGCCCGAAAGGAATTTTACTTGAACTTTTTTTTTATTAAGATTGATGGTTTCTGATGAAGTGGAAATTATATGAAAGTTTGAAATAAATTCTCTATTTGACAATTAGGCAGTTTGTTTGAAATGTATGCATGTCTTTCATTTTGCAGTGCAAATAGGAAAGGAATTGCATATGTTGAGTGAATGGCGAGGCTCATTTTTTGATTGTGTATATATGATTAGTTGCAATGCAAGTGGGGACATCAGAGCTTTAAGTTTGTGCTATATTCAAAATTAATCAATTTTGACTTGTGACCACAATTCTAATCTTATAAATGTAAATCTGCATGTTTGATGTTGAAATGTAACTGGGGACTTGTATACATTTCTTAGGCTCTACATGAAAGTTTTTCATGCCACTTCAATGGGGAACCAACTGTTTTTGATATGAACATGCTGCAGTCTTTTACAAATTGGATAGTTTTCCTTGACCGATCTTTGATTTTCAAAATAGAACTAGTGGTATATTCAAAATTATTCAATTTTGACTTGTGACCACAATTTTAATCTTATAAATTTAAATCTGCATGTTTGATGTTGAAATGTAACTGGGGACTTGTATACATTTCTTGGACTCTCCATGCAAGTTTTTCATACCACTTCAAATGGGAAAACAACTTGTCTTGATATTGAATGCTTTTTTTGTATTTCTAAGTGTTCACTTGCCAGCTTGTTTTTTGACATGAACATGCTGCGGTCTTTTACAAACCGGATAATTTGCCTTGAGCGATCTTGGATTTGCAAGGTAGAACTAGTTTCTTGTTTATAAATATGCTGGTACTGTTATGGCTCTTTGTTAAAGTAATTTTTGGTCTACAGAAAATAAATTAGTGTTTTAAATATATAATTTTACAAATCTTTGAATTGGAAGTAAATGATTTGAAGATTTTTCATGCTTGACAGACGCTCTGCCATAGTTTTATTTGATAACAATAAATTATGCATAACCCACCAGTATAGAAAAACAAGTGAGTTTTGACACTGCATTGGTACTTCATGTATTTGGGTGGGAGGGAAAGCATTGTCTTGGTGGATAGAGTATCATGTTTAAAAAACCTAAGCTGTTTTGGTTCCGGGTGTTAAAACTTTCAACCAAAATCCGTAAATTTGTTTTTTGTTTTTTTTTATGTGTTTTCTGTGTGTTTTTGGTCAGTTTTAAGACAAAAAAAGTATTTTTTTTACAATAAAAATTTGGACTTCAGCCGGGTGGGACTTCAAAAAATCTGGAACTGAGTTTTGGGGTTTTTTTTTAAGAGTTTGGGGTAAATTTTAAGAAGAAGAAAAAAATTTTGAGAACATATTTTGTTTGGGACTTTGAAAATTTCTGCACAAATTTTTTTTTAAAATCTGTTTTTTGTGCGTTTATCTCAATTTTGAGACGTAAAAGTGCAAGAACTGAAAATAGAAGGACAATCCTGTGTATTGTGAGGGCACAATCACTTCATCTAGTTGGTACAATGCTTTTCTTAGGAGGGGGCATATGCAGCTTATTCAAGTCGAGTCCCTGGTTTGATATTCCGACTACCATGTCAGGTGACACCGTCAGGCCCCCCTGGGCTTCTTGTAATTCTTTTATTATTGTTGACTTGGTCACAGCAAATACTAATTTCTGTCATATTCAAGTTGAGCTACAGTGTCATTGATACTTTCATTGATTGTGTATAGATGTTTAATTAGAATGGAAGTGGGACTCCAAAGCTTTAAAATTGTGCTAGATTCAAAATTCATCAATTTTAACTTGTGACCACAATTTTAATTTAATAAATTTAAATCGGCATGTTTGATGAGGAAAAGTAACCGAGGACATTTTTAGCTCACTTGACTGAAAGTCAGGGTTAGCTTTTTCTTATCACTCTTCATCCGTCGTCTGTCCGTCATCCATCATTAAATGTAGCAGAGACTTGATATTTGGCATGCAGCTTCCATTTGAGGTGTAGATTCAAGTGTTCAAGAGAAGTTTGACGAGCAATAATTGCCCTTGTTCTAGGAGGAGCAAGAATTTTTGCCCCGCCCTGAATTTCTATTTTCTGAACAGAGAGGCCAAGCTGGACCAAATTTAATCTGAGGTATTATTAGGTCATAAGTACTTCACTTATGCAAAAAAAATTCTGTGGCCGCATGGGAACCTCCGGGGCCAAAAATAAAAAAAAAAACAAAATGCCCATATTCCCAAAACTGCACGGCAACGAGAATTTGTATTTGGTGTTGAGGTTTTCCTTGGGACCAACAGAAAGGAATGGTAAAAGAAAAATTGCTATCGGTTTTGTCATAAGGTACTTTTTCAGGACTTTGAAAAAATGTTGAATCAGCATTTTTAACACTGTGGGCAATGGGTAAAAGTTAAAGAATCATTTTCTTCCAAACCCACTGCTCCAAAAACTTTCATATTTTGCATATATCTTCTTTGGAATATTGCTTCACATATTTGATGGAATCAAATTCTTCAGTCCATATTTGGGCTCCCTGGGGGAGCCCAAATGTTCAAATAGTGCAATATGAGGGATATGCTTTATAAATCTTCTCCAGATCCACTAATCAGAATCTTTGATATTTGGTATGCAGCATCCTTTGGCGGGGGGGGGGGGGGGGGGGGGGGGGGGGGGGGGGGGGGAGATTCGTGTTTGTTCCAGCCAAGTCCCTGAGTTCATATTCAGGGCTCCCACAGGGAGCCCAAATTATAACTTAGTTCAATATGGGGTTATATTCTTTTTAATCTTCTTCGCATCCACTAGTCAGAATCTTTTGACATTTGGAATACAATATGCTTAGGGTGGTGAGATTCCAGTTTTTCAAGCCAAGTTCTTCTGTTCATATTTGTCGTCCATTTCCAAATTATAACTTAGTTCAAAATGAGAAATATCCTTTCAAAAAAAGTTTTTTCAGATTCATCAGTCAAAATCTTTTGATATTTGGTGTACAGCATTCTTGGGTGGCTGAGAGTGAAGTTTAGTGAAGCCAAGTCCCAGGGTTCATATTTGGGCTCGCTGTGAGAGCCCAAATTATACCAACATTTTTATTTTCCAAACCAAGAGGTCGATTTGAACCAAATTTGATATGAGAACTTATGCTGAAATTTTTTATGTTTCTCCACAAGAACTTCTGGAGCTTAAAATTTTTTTTTTTTTTTTAATGCCCCATCTCTAAAATCACATGGCGCTGAGAACTTTTATATGGTGTGAAGCTTCCTTAGGACTGACAGAATCGAATGGTAAAAAAATTTTCATTGGTTTTATCATAAGGTACTTTTCCAGGACTGAGTCATCATTTTTTTAACAATGTAGGTAATGGGAAAAACATTGTAGAATCTTCCTTGTCCCACCCCACGTGGGAACCCTGGGATATGTCACATTGCTTGTTTACTATTGTAAACAAGTTCAGTTTGACTAGTAAAATAGGACCCAGTCACTAGTGCTTGGGATGAAAGTCCTCTAAAATGGGGTATAAACGATTGACTAAACATGACTTGATCTCTGTGTTGTGGTCACGATTAGCCATTGTGCATAAATATGTGATCTTAAACACCAATAAATAAATAAATTTTCTTTCCCCAAACCACTGGTTCAGAAGCTTTCATATTGGGGTTCCTTATAGGAGCCTGATGTATAACTCAGTTCATTATGAGAAATATTCTTTCAAAATCTTTTTTTTTCCCCATCCTCCTGTCAGAATCTGTTATCTGGTTTTTGGTTTTCTTGGAAGCAGCAGATTGAAGTTCCAAGTTCTGCTTTATTAATAAAATTGGGCCCAGTGACCAATTCTTGCCTTGAAAGCCCTACAAAGTGGGCAGTGATCAGCTTAAGCAATCAATCAAACTCGATAGTATAATTATGCCTCTGTAATGTAGCCTTATATGCTGAAAGTGACTTTAAATCCAATAAATAAACAGATAAATTATTGAGTTCCCAATATGGGGCCTAACATATGAACACTCTGAGTTACTGAGTAAGGAAAACAATTATATGTTTAAAAACTGTTAACACCAAGGCAGAATCCTTTGATATTTTGGTGGTGATATGACTCAATGTTTACTTTGCAGTTTGCTTAGTGATATGAGCATGCTGTGTTTATAGCTAACCTGAGCAAAGCTCAAGGGGAGCTTTACTGATCACTTTCTGTCCTCTGCCTGTGTCCGTCTCTGTCCCTCGTGAACTTCTCGCAAACTACAGGACCAAATTGAATCAAATTTGCTGTGCATGTTCCTTATCATATGCCAAGTCAAATTTGTTGAAATAAAGTTGTCACGCCCACAGGGAGAATTACTCTGATAGCACCCATAAATGTCTTTTCCAAAATTAAATGAAAGAATTTTCCCATCCACCAGGCCCTATAGGCGCCTGAATTTTAACTCTTTGCAATATGAGGACTATTCTTAAAATCTTTTCGGATCCATCTGTAAGGATTTTTTTCCTCTTTACTATTATTATACAACATCTCTAGGAAGGCCAGCTTGAAATCAAATCCTCACATTCCTATTTGGGCTCCCTATGAGGGCTCAAATTTGAACTTGGTGCAATATGAAGACTTTTAACAAAAATCCTCGTCTTCAGATCCACTAGTCATAATTCTTTCATATTTGGTATACACAATCGCATGTTCAAATTGGGTTCCCGAGTTAATATTTGTGTTCCCTATGGGCGCCAAATTTTTAACTTTGTGTAAAATTTAAAAATTTACTTAAGATCCACCAGTCAAAATCATTTTATATTTGTTATACAACACCTCTTGGGAGGTGAGATTAAAATTTGTTCTAATCAAGTCCCCAAGTTAATATTTAGGCTTCCTCACTTCAATATGAGGAATGTTATTTAAAAATCCACTTATTCGGATCCACCACTCAAATTTGTTTGGTATTTTCAATACATTAGTCATGCCTTTGAAACCGCAGGTGCATAACAACTGTTGGAAATTTGTCGTTTTATGTCGACAGCTGCTAGAATTGGGATGCAGTCACAAAGACCAGTGGTAGAAAGCATTTACCATGGACAACCATATTTAATTATATTATTTATTCATATATAGAGTTAAACTTTCAAATGCAATGTCTAGTTCTTAAAAAAAAACTGCCCCTGGTTCAGGCTAGTTGCCCAAGGCCTCCCGTTTATTTTTCCCCCACTCTTGAAGAGAATTGGGGTATACAGGGTTGGCCATGTCCATGCATGGTTGCTCCTTCCATTAGTGCTCCTTCCATTAGTGCATGAATCTGTCTGTCGGTCCATCCATTCGTCGTGCCATGCTGATTCTCACCCATTAATAATCCTATCTTGATTAAATTTTGTGAGAAGTTTCATTACCATAGGGACTTTCAAATCAAGATTAAATGAAGTCATATCTAGGCCTTTTTCCTCCGTTACAGCTCTCAATTTGCTTAATTTATTTAAAACATTTGAATGTCCTTGTCACCAACACAGTAAGCTATGGTGGGTGAAAACTCCTGGTTCCAGACCATCTCTTGTTGCTTATGGTTAAGTAACATTGTTTCTATGATATATATATAAACAACCTGATAAGACAATTCTTTCAGATGAAAACAAACAAGACAAACTGGAAAATTTGGATGAAGAGAATCAGATGAATACTGAAATGCTAGACATTGCCGCAGATGATTTAGAGAAAAGATCTGAATCTATTGCCATTGATGTGTCCCTAGAGATTTTCGAATTTACAAGTGAAGGTATGAGACCTAAGGTGAAGCCATTTTGTATTTATACAGTATCATTTCTATTAAAGCCACAGATTGATATACTATGATCAGTAGCCGAAGTTCTAATGTAATGTAAATCTTTAAATAGATTTGTCGAGTGTTAAAAATTGAGATTTTTAATCCTGCACATTGAAGGCGAGGGTGATATAGGAACGAATTCCAAACATCCTTTGTGTCAACCAGCATTGGTTTTCACAACATTTTTAAAAAAACTGTTAAAAAATATTGTCCTGAAATTTAACATTTAGTATTTTGGGGATAGTATAATGAATGGGATTGCGAACCAGCTGTCCAATATTTTTAGCTCACCTGACTAAAATCAGTGTGACCTTTTGTCATCAGTTGTTTCCATAATCCGTCATCCATTAACTTTTGCAACTCTAGTCTTATCCATCAGAACTACTGGCCCTAGCTCCAACAAATTTCACATACAGCAGTTTGTGTGTTGGGGGGGGGGGGGGGAGGTATCCTCTTTCCAATTTGTTAAAATGCACTTGATGCCCCCACCAGGGTGGGGTTGGTGCCCACAAAAGCATCGGTTTCACCTGAAATCTTCTTATAAACAACCGATCAGAATGATTTGGCATGTAAGCTCCTTTGGTACTCAAGCTTTTTTTCATGGTCAATATTTAGGCTTGCTACGGGATGATTCCCATTTTGTGCCCTGCCTGAAAATTCCATTTTCTGAACCGAGAGGCCGATTTGAACCAAATTTGCTGAGGTATTATTGGGCCATAAGTACTTCATTCATGCCAACTTTTTCCTGCTGCCCTGTGGGAACCTAGGAGCTAAAAATAGAAAAAGTCAAATCCCCATATGTCTAAAATTACACGGCACTGAAACTTTTTATTTGCTGTGAAGCTTCCTTAGAACCACTGGAAAGGAATGTTAAAAAATTGCTATCAGTTTTTTTCCGAAAGTACAATTTCGGGACTTTGAAAAATGCTGGCTCAGCATTATTTAACAATGAAGTAATGGGAATATATAAAATAATGTTTTTCTCCTCTACCACTGCTCCAAAAGTTTTCATATTTCTATGAAATAGTGATTCACATGGTTGTTGAAATTTAACCCCTGGGTCCATACTTGGGCACTATGCAGGAGACCAAATGTTCAAATTAGTGCAGTATGAGGGCTATTCTTTAAAAATTGTCTTCTCCATATCCAACAGTCAGAATCTTTCGATATTTGGTCAACAGCTTCCTTGGGGAAGGGAGAAGCAGGTTTGTTCAAGCCTGGGTTTTTATTTTGGGCACCCTATGGGAGCCCACATTATGAAATTGTTCAATATGAGGAATATTCTTGAAAAATCTCTTTCTTCAGATCCAACAGTCAGAATCTTTTGATATATGGTATACAGCATTCTTAAGAAAGGAAGATTCAGGTTTGTTCAAGCCATGTCCCTGGGTTCATATTTGGGCTCCCCATGGGAACCTAAACTCTTAAGTTCTTTCAGTATGAGAAATTTCTATTTTCTGAACCAAGAGGCCGGAATGAACCAAATTTACTATGAGGTTTTATTGGGCCTTGACTTAAAGTTATGCCCTTTTTAGATTTTCTTGTTATCCCTTTACCATCCTTGTAATCACATTTGTTTACGCTGCCCTATGGTTACCTCGGGAGCTAAAAATAGGAAAAAAATGCAAATAGAACAAATAGAAAGGAACTGTAAAACAAAACAGATATCCAATTTGTCCTAAGGTACTGTTTTGGGACTTTGAAAAAATGCAGTCTGCATTTTTTAACACTGAAGGTAATTGGAAAATATTAGATAATCTTTTTTTCTCAACCACTGTTCCAAAGGCTTTCATGTTTCACATATAACATCTCTTGAAGATTGGCTCACATGGCTGTTGAAATTTAACCCCTGGGTCCATATTTGGGCACTCCCTAGTAGCTCAGATGTTCAAATTAGTGCAATATGAGGGATATTTTTTAAAAACCGCCAGATCCAACAGAATCTTTTGATATTTGTTATACAGCATCCTTAAGGAAGGGACATGGAGTTTTGACCAAGCCAAGTCCCCAGGTTCATATTTGGGCTCTTTATGGGAGCCCAAATTGTGACTTTGTTTCATATGAGGAATATTCTTTAAAAATCTCTTTCGTCAGATCCATTATCCTGAATCTTTTGATATTTGGTGTATATCATTCTTCAGGAGATGTGATTCAAGTTTCGTTACATTGGTAAAATAGGACCCAGTCACCAATGCTTGGGGTGGAAGTCTTCTAATAAGGGCAACATGGGTACAAACGATTTACAAAACTTGACTTGATCTCCATGTTGTGGTCACGATTAGCAATTATGCATAAATATGGGACCTTAAACACACCAATAAGTTAGTGTATGTTTACTAGTTCAATCCATGGGACATTGTTTACCCTTTACCTAATGCTAGTAGCAGACGACACATGTAAAAAAAATTCTCGTACCACTAAAAATGTTCATTTTTTGCTTCCAAAACATAGGTTGTGACCCCTCATTGGAACGAGCGTGACACGCTCGTTCCAATGAAGGGTCACAACCTATGTTTTGGAAGCAAAAAATGAAAATTTTACAAAAATTGAATGGCGATTTTCCTGTGTAGTGCTGGCCGGTTTTGGCTGTTACATTAGGTAAAGGGTTAAAAAAGCTGTATTTTCAGAGCAAATTGTTTAACAGTGTTTAATAGCATGATTGGCAGTACACGGAGGCCTTGTTTTATAAGTTTATTGGTATTTAACAATGTTCAAGGTAACATTTCTTTTGTCTCTGTGGTTCTTATCCTTGAAGCCCAAATACTTGCATTCCTTTTGTACAACTTGATCCAGGTGAGCATTTGAAGCTCACTTGAGCCTCTAGTTTTCAAGAGTTATGCCCGTTTTGGACTTAAGAGATTCTTGTTACCCCTTTACCATCCTTGTCATCACATTATAAAGAAAACCGTTCCAAGATTTCTTTTTCAGATTTATTGTATATCTTTTTGGCATTCTGGATCTGTATGGTATTTGAAGGTAGCTCACTTGCGATAATATGATGAATGGGATTCCAAACCAAAACTTAGGGTTTTTCAAATTGGCACACATAATTTATGACAAAAACTACGTCTAAAATCAGTGTTGTGACTTTCAGACCAAATAAATTTGTTTTCCCAAATTATGGTCAGTATTATTGGTAAATAGTATGCCACCGATTGATAGAGTGTTAAATCTAAAGAATCAGTTTTTTTTTTATTTGTTGAATCCAACAATTATTTCAGACGGTATAGCATTAAAATGAAAATTTTGACCCTTTTTCAAACTAGGTCACTCTTAACACAGTAAGGGTTATCCTTTTTGAACTCCCAGAAATGTTCAACACTGCCATTCCATACAAAATGATACCAAATATGATCTGATACCTAAAATATCCTCTGTATTGGTTCTCAAACTAGGATGTTTTTTTCAAAATGGAAAAAAAATGGAAAAACGTGATACTACATCTTAACCTTTAGAGTTAGAAACACTATATTTATTTCCAATCCACAACATCGAAACATCATGTGTACAATAATTTTTAATTCTTCCATCAACGTCGGGGCAGTAGTGACATAACATGTTGCAAAAATTTTCCAAATTCCATCCAGCACTTTTGTGGAAGCGATTCCAGACAAATATAGTGAATTCTTGGGGTGCAAAGTTTCCACGTCATTGCTTTATGATCCATAATGACAAAAACGTCTGTGTATTTTTTACGCTACAATGCCATATCCATTAATATTGCAAAAAAAAAAAGACGTCAAATATTAACCGGAATGCAGAAAGCTGAAAATTGCCACAATGATACTTGTTGAGGTCCCAGATGGCAGGTCAAAAAGAAATTAAAAATTGGACAACTTGCTGAGATACGATGCAGTTGACATCAAGGCTGTACCACCACCCCTTTGTTGAAAACCAACTGGGAAAACCATAATTATGCAGTGTCCCATCTTTGTATTGGTGTAGTCCACTCTGGATGGGGACCTACCTTTTTGGTGAAATGTCATCAAACCTCGACACTATGCTACCATAAACAATAAGGTGTAGAAAAATGTCGAATTTAAAAAACACAGCAGATTTCAGTAAATTGGGACAATGATAGCTCTTGGGGTCCCAAGTAGCGCATTGATCAAATTAGCAAAATCGGAGCACAACTTTTGGAGATATGACACAATTGCCATCGAGGCTGTACCCCCAACTGAAACTTCCAGAGATTTGACATAATTGCTGCCAAGTCTATACCCCCACTCCTTGATTGAAACTCACTTGGAAGTACTTGTAGAAATACTCCAGGTCATGCAAATTTCCCATGGATATGTGCCATCCACCCCGAGTTCCCCGCCACATTTAACAAAAGTGAATAGCCCTGGGGATGTATTAAACATCAATATACACCCTTGAGGTGGGAAAATGGCGTTGGTGGATGAAAACATGTTGGCTGTGCTTCGTTGAATGACATTCTAAGATTTGCAGTGTAGTCTCTGATAAACCTCTAGTTATACCCCCACTTTCGAAGAAAATGGGGGGGTATACTGGATTACATGCGTCCATCTGTCTGTCCGTCTCCTTAAATATCTCAACAATGGATTATCACATCTCAATGAAATTTCATATGTAGGTTAGCCATCATGAAGGCTTTAAAATCGGTGTTTATTAAGGCCATAAAATGTTGATTGTTTGTTTCTCGGACCATTTTTTTTTACCCGTATCAATGACCCCATTAGGCGGTACACCCTGTGGGGGTATGCACCGGACGACAGTCCAGCTCTTGTTATTTAATGCTTTTGGTAAAGTGACATTGTTTCTGTCACATGTATGCCTGATAAAAATGCCATAAACAATTCTTTCAGGTGAAAGTAAACAAGATGAACTAGAGAATTTGGATGAAGGGAAACTGGTGGATACTGATACCACAAGCAATATAGAGGCCAAGCGTAAAGCTGATGCCTCTTATGGTTCCCATGATACTACCAATATTGAATGCAACTTCTTTGTTAAAGGTAGGAGAAATCAACCTTTTTATCTCACCGAAGGGAGCTCAACTTATCACTTGTGGTCCACCCGTCGTCGTCCAGAGTCCTTCGTTCGTCCTGCATTGTGAACATTTTCAAACGACTTCTCCTCTGAAACTGCTGGTCTGATTTTTCTGAAACTTTATGTGGTTGTTCATTACTATATGGCAGTTCAAGTTTGTTCAAATGAAATGGCCACATCCATATGGGGCTCTGGAAGAGGCATAAGTCTGATGGCACCATATGAGTTTAGAAAAATTCTTTAAAAAATCTTCTCCAGAACCACTGAGCAGAATCCTTTGATACTTGGTATGCAGCATCTTGATATGGGTCTGATTCAAATGTGTTCAAACCAAGTCCCTCAGCCAATATTGGAGCTCACAATGGGGGTGTGAATTTTTACTTTGTGCAATTTAAGAAAAATTCTTTAAAAATCTTCTCCAGAACCAATGGACAGAATCTTTTGGTATTTGGTATACAGCATCTTGGTATGAGTGTGATTGAAGTTTGTTCAAATTGTGTCCCTCGATCAATATTGGGGCTCCCTATGGGGACCTGAATTTTTACTTGGTGCAATTTAAGAACAATTTTTTTAAAAATCTTCACCAGAACCAGTGGGCAGAATCTTTAGATATTTGGTATACAACATCTCGGCATGGGTCCGATTCAAGTTTGTTCAAATTGAGTCCCTCGATCAATATTGGGGCTCACTATGAAGACCTGAATTTTTACCTAGTGAAATTTAAGAAAATTTCTTTTAAAATCTTCTTTTCCAGAACCAATGGGCAGAATCTTTTGATATTTGGTATATACCATCATGGTATTGGTCTGATTCAAATTTGTTCAAATTGAATCCCCCGATCAATATTGGGGATTACTATGGGGGTGTGGATTTTTACTTAGTGCTATTTAAGAAACATTCTTTAAAAATCTTCCTTTCCAGAATCAGTAGGCAGAATCTTTTCATATTTGGTATGTAGCATCTTGGTATGGGTTAAATTCAAGTTTGTTCAGATTGAGTCTCTCGATCAGAATTGAGGCTCACCATTCGGGCGTGAATTTTTACTTAGTACATACAGTTCAAAAAAAATTCTTTTAAAATGTCTAGAACAGGGGGCAGAATCTTCTGATAATTGGTATGCAGCTTTTTGGAATGGGTTGAATTCAAGTTTGTTCAAATTGAGTCTCTCGATGTTCAAATTGAGTCTCTCAATCAATATTGGGGCTCACTATGGTCGGGGGGGGGGGGGGGGGGGGGGGGCATAAATTTTTTCTTAGTACATTTCAAGAAAAAATCTTCTCCAGAACCAGTGTTCAGAATCTTTTGATATTTAGTATGCATTGTTTTAATATAGGTCTGGTTCAGATATGTTCATATCGAGTGCCTTGGCCAATATTGGGGCTCACTGTGGGAGTGTGAATTTCTACTTTGTGCAATTCTGGTAAACTTGTGAAAAAATCTTTTCTCTAGAACCAGTAGACAGAATTCTTTGATGTTTGGTAAACATTATCCTTGTGTGGATCTGCTTCAAGTATGTTATAACTTTGTCCCTCAATCAATATTGGAGTTCAATATGGCGGAGGGGGGAGGAAATGAATTTTTCACTTAGTGCAATTTGAGTAAAATTCTTAAAAAATCTTCTTCAGAATCATCATGCAGAATTTTTGTATATTTTATCTGCATTCTACAATTCGGCCCAGTTGATGTTTTCTCTCAGAGAGTGTAAATTTATTCTAAAACCAAAACTGCTTTGACATTTTCTGATAATGTGATTTGAGCTTTCTATTGTTTTTTAGCTCAACTTGACAAAGTCAAGCTGAGCTATTGCCATCACTTCTCGTCTGTCGGCGTACGTATGTACATTAGTACGTACGTCCACAATTTCCTTTGGCACACCTCACAGGTCGCATTTATGATCAAATTACTTTGAAACTTGGTATGCTTGTTTGGGGTGACCTTTAGATGGGAGCTATCGATTTTCTTCAATTTCCGTCAAAAAATGTTGCCGCGGCCAACGTTCTTAGAACTTGGTTTAGTCAAACCACAATATTTCCCTTTGGCACACCCTACAGGGCACATTTATGATTTGATTGCTTTGAAACCTGGTATGCTTATTTAGGGTGACCTCTAGATGGGAGCTATCGATTTTCTTCAATTTCCGGCAAAAAATGTTGCCACGGCCAACGTTCATAGAACTTAGTTTAGTCAGACCTCAATATTTCCCTTTGGCACACCCTACAGGGCACATTTATGATCAGATTGCTTTGAAACCTGGTATGCTTGTTTGGGTAGACCTCTAGATGGGAGCTATCGATTTTCTTCAATTTCTGTCAAAAAATGTTGCCACGGCCAAAGTTCTTAGAATTTAGTTTAGTCAGAAGACTCAATATTTCCCTTTGGCACACCCTACAGGGTACATTTATGATCGGATTGCTTTGAAACCTGGCATTCTTGTTTGGGGTGACCTCTAGATGGGAGCTATCGATTTTCTTCAATTTCCATCAAAAAATGTTGCCGCGGCCAACGTTCTTGGAACTTAGTTTAGTCAAACCACAATATTTCCCTTTGGCACACCCTACAGGGCACATTTATGATTTGATTGCTTTGAAATGTGGTATGCTTATTTAGGGTGACCTCTAGATGGGAGCTATCGATTTTCTTCAATTTCCGGCAAAAAATGTTGCCATGGCCAACGTTCGTAGAACTTAGTTTAGTCAGACCTCAATATTTCCCTTTGGCACACCCTACAGGGCCCATTTATGATCAGATTGCTTTGAAACCGGGTATGCTTGTTTGGGGATACCTCTAGATGGGAGCTATCGATTTTCTTCAATTTCCGTCAAAAAATGTTGCCACGGCCAACGTTCTTAGAATTTAGTCGAGTCAGCCCACAATATTTCCCTTTTGTACAACCTACAGGGCACATTTATGATCGGATTGCTTTGAAACCTGACATGCTTGTTTGGGAAGGCCTCTAGATGGGAGCTATCGATTTTCTAAGGTTTCTGTCTAAAAATGTTGCCACTGGCAAAAAAAAAATGACATTGGTACCAATGATCTTCAATTTTGCCATTTCATTTATAACTTGCCAAGTTCAAGTTTGTCAAGTTGAGCTACAGTGTCATTGACACTTTCATTTTAGTGTAATTTGAGTAAAATTCTTTAAAAACATCTTCAGAACCATCATGCAGAATTTTTGTATATTTTATCTGCAGCATTCTACAATTCGGCCCTGTTGATATTTTATCTCCACAGAGAGTGTAAATTTATTCTAGAACCAAAACTGCGTTGACATTTTCTGATAATGTGATTTGGACTTGCTATTGTTTTTCATGCTATATATATCATGTAATGTTGATTTAGAAATAATCAAGCAGCCTCAAAACAACTAGTATTATGATTTCACTCTTGCTTAAAAGATGGTGAATTCTCTATAAATTTTTACTTATTTCAGGTGGGTGTTTGGTTAATTATCTGTTGTCAAATACTTCTAATTAAGTCATTTCATGACATTCACATTTATGAAAGGTTGCTGCAAAAGTGAATTACATGACTATGTTCCATGACTAGTAGAGATTGGTTGACATTTTACGTAACACAAGATGCACGCTACATTTGTGATGTTACTTTTTGCACATTTCCCTTCCAACACATGATACCATTAGCTATAATTTGAAAAAAATAAAAATAGAAATGAAGATTGATCTTTGTATATAGTGCCATCGGTATTTGACCATTAGAATCTGTATAGGGCTTAATAAAGTTATACAGAAAGTACACCTCAAGAGTTGATTGTGAATCAATAATCTGGCTCCATATGATTCAGACAACTTGTAAGAGCAAGTGTGTGTTGCAATGCAAATGGGGACTTGAAAATCTGAAATATATTCTCAATGTGAATCATTTTGCTAGAATTTTTCCTTAAATTGTTTGTTATGCAGTGGTCACAAAACAAAATTCTCAGCTAAAATATATATTCTGAAGGCACCGGGTAGTTTGGTGAAATTGTAGGCAGTTTGTGTTGCATTGTAACAGTATTAAAAAAGTATATTCTCCATGATGTGAGGAGCAATATGTTGGAATTGTATGTTGTGAATTCATTGCAATGCAAGTGTGAACTCCAAAAATGCAAGTTACAAAATAGTGTATTTCATGTTTGTCACTGACTTGTAACCAGCTTTTAGTTAATAATCACTATACAGTTACTATCTTAATCTTTGATCCTTCACCGCAATTGATACGCCTTTGAAATAATTTTAACCAATTTGTTTCATGTTTTTCAGATAATGTGGTGCATCAGTTACCTTCAGAAAGCTCAAATTATGATGATGCTGATGACCTTGATTATGATCCCGAGACTGGTTCCTCTGATGATACGAGTGATATGCATTCTGAAGTCAACTGCCCGCATGTTGCAACAGCAGAAACAGAAAATGAACATACAAATTCTGTTAATATTCACGACCCATATTGTTTATCACAGAGCCTGAACGAAGATGTTTCACTTCAGAACACATGTCGGTCTCCTTCATCAGCAGACAAAGAAAATGAAGGTTTTGTTAAACATGTAATGGTAATACCAACAGGAAATACTGGTGGAAAAAGAAAGTATGATAAAAAATTCTATTGTCCTTTGTGTTCAAAGTCTGTGGCAAAATTGCCAAGACACTTGCTTTCACAACATAAAACTGATTCTGCTGTGCTAGAGTATATGCAGGAACCAAACCCCAGAAGAAAAAATGTCCTGCTTTGCAAACTTAGGAACCTGGGAAATCATCTTCATAATTCGAAGGTATTGAGAGAACAAAACGGTGTTTTGCAAGTTAAACACCGACCAAGAATAGTTGCATCATCACAAAATTATGTTCCTTGTGAATTTTGCTTGGGGTATTATGTTAAACGTGAGTTGTGGTTGCATATTAAAAGATGCCCGCATGCCCCAGAACAAAGAGTTTACAAATCATCGATGCCAGCAGGAAAACTTCTATTAGCATCACCACTTGAAGCCAGCGCAGGTTTGAAGCAAGTTTTGGCAAACATGAAGAATGATGAAATTTCACGAATTGTTCGAAGTGGCAAATTAATAATGCAGCTTGGAGAAAAACACCTCACGAAAAAAATGGTCAACAAAGAACAATTTACATATATACGCAATACATTAAGAGAAGTTGGGCGGCTCTTGCAACAGCTTAGAATAGAGACCAAGGAGCACAGTAGCAGTTTGCTACCTTTTTTTGATCCAAAGAGGTATCATCACATTATATCTGCTGTAACAGTCGTTGCTGGTGTTGACAATTTAACACAAAAACTTAAATTTCCATCTCTAGCATTAAAAATAGGACACTCGATTCACAAAATTGCCAAAATTATAAAAGGAAATTGTCTCCAGAATGGGGATGAAGAGCAACTAAAAAAAGCTGAAGAATTCAGTCAGCTGTACGAGCTGAACTGGACAGATGATGTGACAAGCCGTGCACTAAGTGTTATTTCTCGCAAAAGGCTGAATAATATTAACTACCTGCCGTTAGCACAAGATGTTGTATTGCTCCTGAATCATGTGAAGGCTGTTGCTAGAGATTCTTCACTATGTTTACGAGCTGACACCACCTCAGTTGAGATGTGGACACTGCTTGCTCAAGCAACATTGACACATGTAATTGTATTTAATAGGCGTAGACAAGGAGAAGCTTCCAAACTGAAAGTGATTGATTTTAATAATAGGCACACAGTACCAAAACATGAGCTCCTAAATAGTTTGTCTTCATTTGAAAGAAAGTTATGCCAATCCTTAGAAAGAATGGAAATAATTGGGAAACGAGGAAGGAATGTACCAGTAATACTTCTCCAGGAACACATAGAATGGATTTCCCTGCTGAATGAAACCAGAGATTCTGCAGGAATTTCTCCCAAGAACGAGTATGT
Source organism: Pictodentalium vernedei (assembly GCA_031216915.1). Taxonomy (NCBI): domain Eukaryota; kingdom Metazoa; phylum Mollusca; class Scaphopoda; order Dentaliida; family Dentaliidae; genus Pictodentalium; species Pictodentalium vernedei. The sequence goes on along the minus strand of CM062294.1, from coordinate 143,306,485 downwards.
TTTTGCAAGGGTCAACAGGAATTCAGATAGTCACCAACGAGGATCCGATTGCATTCGAAAGTTTAGCTCTTCATGTGGTGCTAAGTACCCAGATCGTCTAAGGTCCACAAAACTCAGGAAACACATTGCAACAATGTCACAGATTATAAATCTGAAAGACAATGAACTTGATGTTCTTGCAGATTTCATGGGGCATGACATCAAAGTCCACCGTGAATACTACAGATTACCTCAGGAGACCATGCAAGTGGCAAAAATTTCAAAACTTTTATTAGCAATGGAAAGTGGGAAAATAACTGATCTTGCTGGAAAGACCCTAGATGATATGGACGAAAATCAGTGTGAAGGTAACTGGTCAGAAATATGGCCATTTTCACTCCTTTCTATCATACATTATAAGCATCTAAAAATTGACATGTGCTCTACTGACAATGAACTATGCTCAGGCGTTATCTGAGGTATATTCCTGTGTCACAACAATACAGGGCTAATTTGCCAATGAGCCTGCAAATGTACACTTCCCCAAAGATGACAAAAAAGTTTGGAAGTTTTTTTTCCTCACCAAGCTGTAGATTTATTTATAAGGGGTATTTTGGAAGTGCCAATATCAGTCTGTCAACTAATCTGTCCCAAATACATTTTTAGCTCAACTTTGACGAAGTCAAATTTGAGCTATTGTCATGGCCCGTTGGCCGTCTGTCCGTACGTCAACAATTGGCTATGGCTCGGGCTAGAGGTCATATTTATGAACCGATTTTTATGAAACTTCTTGGGTACCTTTGTTATCACCCTGAGACGGGTAAGAGTGTTTTGGGTGTGGTCCGAAATTCAAGATGGCTGCCAGACGCCATTTTGTACCGATGATGCAAAAATCAGTTTTTTGTACAGAACTTCTGTATGGAAGTTCTGATTTGAATAAATTTTTGTATAAATGTTTAGTACCATGGGATATATCACATATAATACGGGGTTTTTTATCGTGCATAAATTATGCAAATTAGACTAACTTTGATGTATTTAGTGTTACTTTCAGCACTGTAAGTGCAAATGCTGCTATGACTCGGGCTAGAGGCCGTATTTATGAACCGATCTTTCTGAAACTTCTTGGGTACCTTTGTTGTAACTGTGGGATGAGAACGATTGTTTTTGGGTGCGGTCCAAAATTCAAGATGGCTGCCAGCCGCCAGTTTGTACAGACGATGCAAAAATCAAAAATGATGGTTTTTATGTGTTTTGGTCAATTTTAAGACAAAAAAAATTTATGGTGGGACTTGGAAAATTTTGGGGTCCTGGTGGGACTTGGGAACTTTTTTACCAAAATCTGGAAATGAGTTTTTTTATGCATTTTTATAAGTTTTAAGAAAAAGAAAGATCACAGGAACTAAAAATAGAAGGAAAATCCTGTGTATTATGTGGGCACTATCGCTTCATCTAGTTGGTATATGCTTTTCTTAGGAGGGGCGTATGCAACTTATTCAAGTCAAGTCCCTGATTTAATATTCATACTACCATGCATGTCAGATGAGCACCCTTGGGCCTCTTGTAATTCTTTTATTATTGTTGATTTAGTCACAGCAAATACTAATTTCTGTCATATTCATTATTGTTATTGTTGTCTTGGCCACAGCAAATACTAATTCCTGTCATATTCATTATTGTTGACTCGGTCACAGCAATTACTAATTCCTGTCATTGAAGTTGAGCTACAGAGTCATCGACTCTTTCATTCAGATATGGCTGAGCAGATCTTTGTAAAATTGTTTGTCACTGTGCTGTATGGTGCCAACATGATGTGTTTCTCCACAATTTTTAAATTTTGCCATCCCACATCAGTCGCGCGAGAAATGGAAAAACATAATCTGTCTTGGCTTTGGTTTCTCAGAAATAGCTGAACTTGCACATCAACATCTTTTATGTTGCAAACATGATTTTAGACGTTTCTAAATTTTGAACTTTCTGTGATAACCAGGATCCCATAAAAAATGGGAAAAGTCAGTGGTGAACTTGTATTATATAGATTTTTCAAAAAGTCAATGATTTAAATCAAGAACATGAAAAAGATAGGGATTAAAAAGAGAAACATATCACTTAACTTTTCATGTTTACTGAAAGTGATCTTATTTCCCCACATATATTCTATACATCTCGGGATAATTTTACAATGTGCTTTCCTAAAAAAGCTGTAATATAGCACTTGAATATTAACAGGTTGAGTGCTGGAAGCCCATATTTGGGCTTTTCTTTGAAGTGCAGATATCAAAATCTTAAAGCTCCATATTCAGTGGTGCTTCATACTATCTTTGCAGTGAAATTATTTATTTAGTCTGTATGGATTTGTCTTGTTAGGCATGAGAACAAATTTTGATGACCAAAAATAGTTTAGCATTCTACCAGTTTAAAAACAGCAGACGCAGTGGGGAAATAATTTTTTGACTTTAAATACGAAGTCATTCATCATACACTTTGATCAAAGTTAACGTGTAATTTGCATGTAGTTCACCAATGAATATCTGTTAATTGAAATAAAACATTGGGACTTGAAAACAATTGAATTCCAAGTTGAATATGCACTTTTCTGCCAAATATGAAAATTTAATCTATTTTAAAAAAGCTATGTTCGCATCTTATTTGTGGTATTCTCTTCATGGTAGCTACCAATTGAAAATAGGAAACTTCTGGGAAAGAATGAATTATTGTGACACTGCTATCAAATCTGTTATTAAATGCAAAGTCAGGGTTCCTGCGGTCATTGAAAGTCGTGGAAAGTCATGGAATTCACAAAATAAAAATTCCAGGCCTGGAAAGTCATGGAATTTGATGTAGGGTCATATAAAGTCACAGAAATCCATGCCTGACTGGCATATGTCAATAGGTGTGGTAGAAAATTTTCTCTAGCATCTTCCTGGTATGCTGTTACAGTACTGTGTTTGATAGTGTGTCATGGAAAGTCCTGGAATTCCATTAAATTTTGTCATGAAAAAGTCTGGGATTCGGCTGAAAATATTCATGGAAAGTCATGGAATGGGGGTGGGGGGTCTGAAATGGTGTACAAACCCTGAAAGTGGTGAAAAATCTATATGGACAGGCAAATTTAGACCCTAGGAAAAACAGAGGTGGAAATAGACTTGCCAGATATTCAAGATGTTTAGAAAGAAAAATGTTAATTTGGGTGTTAATTTACTTGCAGTACTGCATTTGAAAATACCTACATGAACATTCTCTAGACTGTTATTCAAAACATCCTTTGAACTCAGAAGAGAACTCCAGAATGATCTTTTGATATCAAAAACAACTAAGGAAACCAGGATTTGGTTTGCCACAGTTTTTTAAATTTAACTGATGAAAGGAACACAAGGCGTCCCTTTATTTGCCAGCTGTTTATAAAAAATATCTATTTTATGAGTAACCACTGTTCTTCACCTGCCAATGAAGTGCTGTGTTATAAAATATTGTTGAAAAGGTCTCTCAAAAGTCCTTCTCAACAGTGTATTACTCCACAGTACATCATGTGCTAATACACATACTCATTACTTAATCCTGATTGCCCACATGCAGGCATGGGCACATGGGTGGCACTGTGTACTGTGTATTGCAAGTCGTTTGTGCGTGTGCCTTCAACTGCAGCCAAATCAGCATGTGACAAGTTTTTATTTGCCAGCTTGGGTGTTCTGACCTGAACCATGGGGCTTTCTCTTCACCACTTGTAAAACTGTCCTGGCACACTATGAGCTTGGCTGCTGAAAATGTTAAACTCTAATGAACGAGGGGATTTTTTCTGGGTCACAGCAGGTCTGAATATGGGCATGTATTTTTTATACTGTATTTTATTTTTATACGATGTATTGTGTTATTGCTCTGCCCGTCCGTCTAGCAGTCCGTCCATCTGTCCGCCCGTCCGGGGACTGTTGTATCCTGTGCTCTACAGAGCGTGATTTCAATCGGATTTTAAAAATATTTGACATACTGCAGAACCAGAATAAGATCTCACAAAAGTTCGAATTTGGGTTATGTTCGACCATTTTCCTAGGAGTTGTTCCCCCTTTAATACCTACAAATTGGACAAATCAGACAAATTATGCTTTTCATGCTCTACAGACCATGAACTTAATCAGATTCTTTTCAAATTTAATATATAGCTTCATGGGCATAATATCTCGCACAAGTTCATATTTGGGTCATGTTCGGTTGTTTTCTTGGGAGTTATTGCCCCTCTCTTTATATCTCTTTATTTATTCAAAAACGTTGAATTTTTTCTGTCCACTCCTATATCTCAGTCATGAATCATCAGATCTTCATGAAATTTTCTATGTAGGTTAGCCATCATGAAGGCTTTAAAACTAGTGTTTATGAAGGCCATACAATGTTGATTGTCTGTTTCTTTGACCATTTTTTTCTCCTGTATCAGTGACCCCATATTTTTTTTCTTTCTATATTTGTTGGTCATAGGTATGCCCACATTAGACGGTTCACCCTGTGAGGGTATGCACTGGACAACAGTCCAGCTCTTGTTTGTTTTAAATACAGCACAAAAGATACTCCTGGATGAAAATCCAAGGTTTTGTTTCCCAGTACTAGCCCTTTTAACCCCAAATATTCAGTGGAATATTCCATTTTGATTGGTAATGACTTCACAGAAGAAATACACCTCCTCTAAAAAAAACCCCAAAAACAAACGGGCGTATAATGCCCCGCTAGGCGGTGCTCTTGTTACAGAAAGCTGTGCTCCACTGCTCACTCTTGAGGAACAAGCAGTGCAGTATGCTAATACCGTTTCAATGTTGTGAATCTTTCATTTGACTGTGATAATTATTTTTAGGCAAGTCTTTGTTGCCTGTGGAGGCAGCAAGACTTGTTGAGAAACAACTTTCAAGCCATGTAAGACTGTTTTATGTTGATCAAAATTGTTTAAAATCCCCATTTTTTCAGGTTAATTCACTTGTGAAATTGCACAAAGAAAGAAAAGAAATAAGCTATCTATTGTGCCCTCAAATTTGGAAATGACTCTCTAAACCATGTACTTTGGTTATTGTTACTTATTTTGGTGGAATTTCTAGGCCAGCAAAGACGACTGATAGCATTTCTCAGTTTTGGTCATTGATGCATATTTTCCCAAACATTAAAGACACAGGACCCTGTCACATTATGTGTAGGGGATCATTGTAAAAATGAATGTTTGCTCTGTAGAAGTAGCTGCACTTAGACATTTAATTTATTATCATGATTAAATATATTGTTATACATTTCATTGCCCTTGTCCAAAGAGCTGGAAAAAAGTACTGCCTTAAAAATATTTCTGTTCTTTAGCATATGAACAGATACAAATGTATGAGGACTGTTCAAGACACAATTTCTTTTCATTTGTGGCTTCAATTTGGTGTGGTCCATTTTTTTCCAAACATTAGGTGAGTTAGTTTGGGCCCATGGTAGGTATTATAAATCAGAACTTAAAAAAATGATCATTATGAGGTCAATGTAAAACATAAGGTGGAGTCCACATGACAATCATGTACAGCTCTAAGCTTTTGGAGTTCAGTCATACCCCCTAATTATGTAACATCTTGACAGCTATACCGAAATTTTGATCAAAATGTGAATGTTACCAACTAACTCTTGAAGATATTTTGATCAATGCTTGGGGACATTTTGACCAACACTTGGGACATTATGGCCCATGCATGTGACGTTTTGACGAGCAAGTCTCTGACGAGATGAAATCAGTGTGGTTGGAAACAGTAATCAGCTGTTGACAGTGTTGTTCATTGACATGCGGCTGTGTTGATGTTACAAAAACTGGGGTAAAGATGCTAAAGTGGTTAGAAACTTCCTTGTTTTTGTCGTGAAAACATTGCACAAGTTATTTTTTTCTGTTTTCACTACCATTTAATGACAGAATAATATCAAATCGTCCATTCTCGTATTAATTTATTTTAGATTAAACATTCTTTGGAACAAATGGAAGAATAAAATAGATTAGATTTCCAAAGCCTTAAAATGAAATATACGGGTCAAAGGGCAGATCTCACGGATTATCATTTGCAAACGTGAAGAAAATTGATTATTTCAATTTTTTTTGTTTGATTCTGTCAGGAAGGGAGATTTGAGGGTGCTTCACATTAATGTACAATTATCTAACTCTGGCTGCCTCAGACCCAGTGATGATTAGTGTTTTGCCAATGTTTATTTTCATTTTTATTTGAACATCATGCCTGTCACTTCGTAATTAATTATCTGATTTTGAAAAATGACATATATAACCACCAAACATTTTTTCTGAAATATCCCAATTTTAAAAAGGTTTCCCCCATATTTTAATTTTTGTATTTTATAAATTTTCCTGACTGGCGAAACAAGTGAGTTAATTGGCCCTAATTTAGAGCGTGATAAAAAGATTTTGCCGACGATGCACCTGATCACAAGTATACATATTGAAAGATCTATATGCTCACACTAATGAAAATTGCACAAAATCGACATCTCACCATTTAAAGCTTTTCCCCCTCCCCCATGTATTGTTAGCTCACCTGAGCGAAGCTCAAGGGGAGCTTTACTAATCACTTTCTGTCCGTCGTCGTCCGTCCGGCGTTAACTTTACATTATCGACTTCTTCTCACGAACTACTGGACCAAATTCAACAAAATTTGCTGTGCATGTTCCCTATCATATGTCAATTCAGATTTGTTCAAATAAAGTTGCCACGCCCACAGGGGGCATAACTCTGATAGCACCCATAAATTTCTTTCCAAAATTAAAAAAATCTTCTTCAGATCTACTGGGCCGAATTTTTTCATATTAGGTATACAACATATCTAGAGGGTTCAGATTCAGATTTGTTCAAATCGAGTCCCTGGGTTAATATTTGGGCTCCCTATGGGAGCCCGAATTTTTACTTAGTGCAATATGAGGATTATTCTTTAAAAATCTTCTTCTTCAGATCCACCAGGCAGAATTCTTTTATATTTGGTATACAACATCTCTAGGGGGGTCAGATTCAGATTTGTTCAAATCGAGTCCCTGGGTTAATATTTGGGTTCCCTATGGGAGCCCGAATTTCAACTTAGTGCAATATGAGGATAATTCTTTAAAAATCTTCTTCAGATCCACCAGTCAACAACATTTCATATTTGGTATACAACATCTCTCGGGAGGTCAGATTCAAGTTTGTTCAAATCGGGTCCCTGGGTTCATATTTGGGTTCCCTATGGGAGCTCGAATTTTAACTTAGTGCAATATGAGGATAATTCTTTAAAAATCTTCTTCAGATCCACCAGTCAACAACATTTCATATTTGGTATACAACATCTCTCGGGAGGTCAGATTCAAGTTTGTTCAAATCGAGTCCCTGGGTTCATATTTGGGTTCCCTATGGGAGCTCGAATTTTAACTTCGTGCAATATGAGGATTATTCTTGAAAAATCTTCTTCTTCAGATCCATCAGTCAGAATTCTTTCATATTTGGTATACAACATTTTTAGGGGTGTCAGATTCAGATTTGTTCAAATCGAGTCACTGGGTTCATATTTGGGATCCCTATGGGAGCCGGAATTTTAACTTCGTGCAATATGAGGATTATTCTTGAAAAATCTTCTTCTTCAGATCCACCAGGCAGAATTCTTTTATATTTGGTATACATCATTTCTAGGGAGGTCAGATTCAGATTTGTTCACATCGAATCCCAGGGTTCATATTTGGGTTCCCTGTGGGAGCCCGAATTTCAACTTAGTGCAATGTGAGGATAATTCTTTAAAAGATCTTCTTCTTCAGATCCATCAGTCAGAATTCTTTCATATTTGGTATACAACATTTCGAGGGGTGTCAGATTCAGATTTGTTCAAAGCATGTCCCTGGGTTCGTATTTGGGCTCCCTATGGGAGCCCAAATTTTAACTTAATGCAGTATGAGGACAATTCTTTAAAAATCTTCTTTAGATCCATCAGTTAGAATTCTTTCGTATTTGGTATTCAATATCTCTAGGGAGGTCACATTCAAGTTTGTTCAAATCGGTTCCATGGGTTGATATTTAGGCTCCCTATGGGAGCCTGAATTTTAACTTAGTGCAATATGATGATTATTCTTGAAAAATCTTCCTCTGATCCACCAGGCAGAATTCTTTCCTATTTGGTATACAACACTTCTAGGTGGGGTGAGAGGGGGCAGACACAGATTTGTTCATTCAAGTCCCTGGGTTCATATTTGGGTTCCCTATAGGAGCACGGATTTTAACTTAGTGGAATATGAGGATAATTCTTTAAAAATCTTCTGACATGGACATCTGAGTTATGAATAATTTCATTACGTCATTTCACTGTAGTGTTGATGAACCATAACTGAATGTGATCCAAAATACTTGTTTGAACAACTTTGTCAGGTGAGCGATTTAAGGCCACGTGGGGCCTCTTGTTTTATTTTGTTGAGGATCATACACTAGTGAGAAAAATAAGCTCATTGGTGGTTGAAATACGATCAGGATCCTATTTTGGAAACTTTATCTTGCACATGTCCATCTGGGCGGTAACTCATAAAAAACGTGAAGCTAAATAAAGAACAAAGTTGTTAGCCACGGACATCACATGGATGTGTACGATATCTGACCAAGTAATAGAACTACTTGGGTATCGATTTTTAGAAAGCTTAGGAGGAGCTGTGCTTAACATGATAAGCATAATCACACAAATTTTCAGACCATCATTGCTGAATCAGATGGTCAGAATTTAACATGAAGTATAATAAAGTAAATTAATAATTGTTATTTACTTTAACCCAACTTGTGTAGGTTATTGCAGTTGACAGTGACTTTGTCAGAAGAAGCAATTCTGGCAATCTTCATATTTGTGGTAAATTGGTGGAATTTATATGTCTGAAACACTCTAACATATTTTCAGTTTTCGACAATGTTCAGTTCATTGTACAAATTCATTCTGGACATGCAATATAGGTTGAGCCAACTGAACTGATGTGGTAATAAAAAGAAATTGTGTATATTTCTTGTTTAAAAAAGTAGTGATTGAGAATTTGACAATTTTTATATTTCCTTGCATTGACATGACAATAATATTGCTTTTCTTTTACAGAAGGTGATGAAAATGATGCAGAAAATCTGGGAAAGTCAGCTGATGAAAATATGGAACCTGAAGATAGTATGTCAGTTGAGGTTGACTCACCAGCTAAAGAAACAAATGGTGATATTGGTCCACCTTCTGGTGAAAATGATGATGTTAGTCCAGTTCCTTTACCACCTTCTTGTGAAAATGATGATTCAAGTCCAGTTCCTTTTCAAAGTGAATACATTCGCAAGGGTAAGGATCATTACTGAGATAAAACATCATTAGTAACATCTGCTTAACATGTTCAATATAGAGCTGGACAGTCTCTGGAAGTAACATCTGCTTAAGGCCAAAATAAAAAAAATGCCTAGATTCTCATCAGTGCCCGCCCCGATTTTTAGCACCCGCCTTGGATTTGTTTATTTCTACGTATTGTCAAATTGGGTTCAAAATTCATCGACTTTCGCATATTGAAACATATCTTTGAGTCAGTAGAGTCCAGGGCTTGAAATAACCAGGTGCACAAGTGGTAAAGAGCATGTAGGTTTCTGTCTGTGCACCCAGATTCTACAATCACGCCTTTAAATTTGATCTCTATTTAAACGAAGTTTCACGACGGATGGTGAAGGGAGGATTAAATAATATTAATAAAATACATTTATTCACTTGATTTAATTATTGATTTGTGTTCTTTTTCTATTCAAAAATCGATTCGTAACCCATGTGGGTTTTTCTCTGTACACAAATTAACATTGCTTCCGTTGGGGGACGAACATCTGCGATAGAAAATACATACACAACGGGTGTATTTTCGAATAGCCGGCAACACAGTTTTTCACTCCGTTGCGAGTTGGGACGTCCATTTCCGGAAAGTCACGAATAGAATTAAAATAAAATCGGCTGCATCTTCAGCATCACAAACGATCACAATTCCCAGAACACCCAGCACAAAATGGCCACTGGCTATTTTTATCATCGATTGTTTACATAAGTAAATTTTATGAACAATGCTGGCTGTCAAAATAATCCGCCGATAAATGTGTTTTGTGGTTATTTTATTATTGTCCACGTATCGTTTTGACAGCTATTAAAAATTAGTTGGATCAGAAGCTAAAACGTCCTCTATAAAGGGTACAGGTGTTGAAAACACCCCATCTCCAAAAAGTAAAATGTGTCCAAATTTCCTGAGGCAGAGAAACCGAAATTGCTTACAAGAAAAGTTTTGTGCAGGGCACAAACACACAAAACAGGGATCATGAAAAGTTCCTGCTGACACTTATTGACTTTGGAAATTATTTTTGCTCGACTGACTTTGGTCAAAGGTATTAACCACAGTTGTATGCATGGGGTGGTGGATTGTGTGAGGTGGGCGGGGGTGGGGGTGGTTAGGGGGAAACTTACAAGAGTGGCAGTGGGAGATTTTCAGAGAGTGGCAGTGAGGAATTTTCAACCCAACGATTATTTTATAGGTTTTTTTTAGCATGGCTTAAAAGGCATCAACATCACAAACAATTGGATGTGATCCGGTAGTGACCAGTGGTGGTCCAAGAGCTGAAAATTTTCAAATTTTTTTCTGTATCATTTTCGCACGAAAGCGTCCCTGAAATCCAGCCCATTTCCCTGAAAATTACCCTCAAGTTCCCTGAAAAATGTTTTGGAGGTTAAATATTTTGGGAACGTTGGATTTTGCTTTATTTCTATTCGATAAATACTTCAACCTAGTGACAATTCGCAGCTTTGAATACACACCACTACAGTATGCAATTAATTCCATCGGATACAAGTCATTTGTCAGTGCAGCATTATAGTTGTTCATGTTTAATTCACAGACAAGAGTTATTGTCTGGATATAAAATTAACATGCAGGCAATAACGTCCACTATTCACACTTAAAATTGTATTAAATTCAAATTTGTTCAATACGCTGCTATATGAACCATCAGCATTTGGAGGGGTGTATATATATTTCTATAGGAACAATGTAGTTTTGCTCAGCCTTGGGCCACCTGAATAGCCGGATATATTATTTCATTATTTAAATGCTAGTAGTACTGCCATTACAACTGTTGTGACAAGAAACAGGTTTTAGTATATGTCCTTATGCATATATCACAACTTTTTGTGGTCATATACATAATTTCCGAAAATAAAAAATAAAATTCGCCCCCCGCCCCATTTTTAGAAAAAAATCCAATGAGAATCTAGGTATTATTTTTTTATGGCCTAACATGTTCAGTATAGAGCTGGACAGTCTCTGGAATGCCAATACCGATTTACCGATACTGAGTATTGTTATCGTGTCATTAGCTAAAAAATAAACCCCAAAATTCAATTCCATCAAGTTCAATTCATATTATTTCACAGTATACAAATACAAATTCAAGATGAAACATTAAAGTTACAAAATCATAGATGTTAACAGTGGCAGATCCCAGATTTCTTAAAGTTGGTGGAGTTTAAAAATTGTCCTCGCGTAATGATTAGGGTGCTGCAAATATTCGAGATTTGATTTTAGTATCGAGCATCTGATTCAGGATTGACATCAAACCTTTTTGGAGATTCAGGTATTTTCGAATTGGTCAGAATACCTATGGATAGATGAAAATTGCCAAATTATCACGAAATATAATCATTACCCCAGCTCCCAAATGCCCTTAATAGGCACATGTAAAAGACCACCTATTTCGCACGTGTGACAATTATGAAATACAGAAGTCCGATATTTATGTTGTGATTCAAAGTGTTATAAGTGCAATAAAGGGCTGTATATTGTATTTTGCGCAAGTTCCAGTATGTGAAGTTACGCATGGTGTCGAGAGAGGCAGAGGCATGCATTTCTTGAGGCAAAGCATGTTTTGAGTTGAAATTTTCAGTTTCCATGCAACTGTTCCATACCCAGAGGGCATAAACTAAATAAAAACAATCACAAGTTGGAGCTTTAGCTACAGAGGCCACCATAATGGACTGATGCCTTGCACTGACTGCCATTGTATTAAAGAGATGTCTATCCATTGCAAATGTGACCCCAGATAAGTTGGCCCACCAGAAGAAGTCTGTCCAAATAATTTCGGAAAAGTTGGCTCACGACTGAAGAAAACCCCCCATAAGTACAGAACTCAGCCCCTACACAAAGTTGAGCCCCCAAAATACTAGAAAACAATAATAAAAAATGAATAACACAATAAATTACTTTAGTGTTGTTTTCCAATATATAGTTTGAAACATTATTCAGCTGAGTGGGAAAATAAAAAAAAAAACAAGAGTTGAAAGATGGTGGCAAATGTGCAGTTTCGGAGAGGCTGAGACCCTGGAACATTTCAGTCCCCCAAATATTTGCCCAGTAGAAAATGACTCCTTGAGAAACTATTGGAAGAATGTGATGAAAACCTGATAGATAAAAGGATGCTGGGCATGAGAGAAATGGACAATATTTAGTTTGGGAGATTGAATACCTGAAAATTAGGGACATCATAAAACTGTATGTGTTAGGACTTGGGAGGTTAGGAGGTAGAATGAGGGGGATGCATGGTTGGGACATGAATGATATAGGCATCTTCACCAGAAGGCAACAGCAAATCGACAGCTGGCCGGAGTATTATCAAATGATCAAGTGATTGAGAAGATGTGAAAGTTGCATTGCTTTTATTTTCACGATCAATATCAGGTTTACAGTAACTGTACACTCTTAAATAAGTCGTGACCCAGTAATCAAATCATGTTTCATTAATTTTTCCAGCATCAAAAAGAAGAAAATGGACAGATGAAGAACAGAGAATGGTGTTGGATGCATTTACAAAGAATATTGAATTGGGAAAGTTGCCTGGAAAATGTGAAATACAAAAATTTATCGAGAAAAGTAATTTGAGAGGAAGAAAATGGACAAATGTCAAAGATTTTGTTAGGAATCATCTGGTTACTCGAAAAAGGAGGAAAATGGCTTTATCCTCGTAATTATACATACATTTGTAATGCTGACAAAACACAAATTCTAGCAAATAGTCTTCTTCGGGACCAATGGGTTGCACCTGTTGATCCATGAGCTGTCAATTTGCTGGTGCCTCTTAAAGGTTTGTACATGTTTATCGGGTAGGAATGCTGTAATAAAGTTGTAAACAACCGACCTTCTTTGCATACTGTACATCAGTTTTGGATAAGATGGACTTGATTCTGTGATGATGTGCATGCAATTTAATAATTTCCAAACAAATATCTCAGCAAACTGCTGTTTTTAACTCACTATACTTGAATATCATGATGAGCTGAAATGATCATCCATGAACTTGTTGTTGACCTATGCTATCCAAAACCATTAAATTCTAGAAGCCGGGGAAATCAGAATTAATTTCTTTAGCATTACATGCCCCAAAAGACTTAAAAATAAAGCAGGTGCTTCTAGTCAAGTGGCATCTGGCTGTTCAGGATGACAACACTGGACAAGAAGCACCTGCTCAAGAGTTTGCACCTAACTCAACCAAAAGATAGCCAAACTATTGTAGCCAGATTACCTTCTGTGTTATATTTCTGCTTTATATTAAAGTCAAGAAAACTTTTCTCCCAGCTTTAACTGGTAGAGTGCTAAATTTTATTTGGCCACCAAAATTTTTTCACATGTCTTTGCCTTGCTACAATTTATAGGAGAGTGCCCACAGGCACTCTCCTATAAATTGTAACAAGGCAAATCTTAACAGACTAACTAATATCACTTCAAAGATAATATGATGCACAGCCACTGAATTTGAAGCCTTTAAGTTGCAGTACCTGCACTTCAGAATAAAGCTCAAATATGGACTTCCAGCACTCTACCAGTTAATGGATTTAAGTAAAATCTGGTGTGGATATGGGGAAAACGCCCTCAAATTTAGAAAAAAAAATCCGGAGGGGGGTACAGTGATTTGAAGAGATATTTGGTATTAATATTTATTGCGGTCACAAAGTACATGAGACTGAATTTTAACTTAGCGTAATTAACTTCAGATACACTGAACATAATTATCTTAACTTAGGCAAAGCCAAATTTGAGGTATTGTCATGGCCCGTCGTCCATCTGTCATGTCTTGCATATAGTACATGGTTTTTTTCTGGTGCGCAAATTATGAGACTAACTTTGATTTATTTAGGGTTGCTTTCAGCACTATGAGTGCAAATGCCAATACAAGCCGTATTTACCGATCTTCATGAAACTTCTTGGGTACCTATGTCATCACCATGGAGCGAGAACGAATGTTGTTGGGTCCTGTCAAAAATTCAGGATGGCCACTTGCAGTCATTTTGTACAAAATTTGGTGCAAGCAAATTTTTGCACAAAAATCCCATGTGAATACTCTGATTTAAGTAATTTTTTGTATGAATGTTTAGTACCATGGGATACATTATATATTATACCATTTTTTATACGCCCGTTTGAAAAACAGACGTATTATAGTTTTGGTCTCTCCGTCCGTCCATCTGTGGACACATTTCGTTTCTGGACGATAACTTTAGTTTGACTGAACGAAATGAAACAAAATTTAATATATAGGTTTAGAGCCACATAATACAGGTTGGGATTGTTATTGGGCGTAGTCCGATATTTTTTGGCAGAGTTATGCCCCTTTTCGACATAGAAAATGTCAAGATTGTGGTTTCCGGACGATAACTTTAGTTTGGCTGAATGAAATGAAACAAAATTAGATATGTAGGTTTATGACCACATCATACAGGTTGGGATTGTTAATGGGCTTGGTCCGATATTTTTTGGCAGAGTTATGCCCCTTTTCGACTAAGAAAATGTCGGGAATGTGGTTTCCAGATGATAACTTTAGTTTGACTGAACGAAATGAAACAAAATTTGATATGTAGGCTTATGACCACATAATATAGGTTGGGATTGTTAATGGGCTTGGTCCCATATTTTTGTGCAGAGTTATGCCCCTTTTTCTACTTAGAAAATGTCTGGAATATGGTTTCTGGATGAAAATTTTAGTTTGCATGAAATGAAGCCAAATTTTTATACGCCCATTTGAAAAACGGGACGTATTATGTAAATTGTCTCGCTGCCCATCTGTCTGTCCGTCTGTCTGTCTGTCCATCGTTTCTGGATGATAACTTGAGTTGTAATGGTTTGAGCTGAGTTAAATTTGGCATGTGGATTTAGTATAACAAAATACAGGTTGGGTTCGATTTCCATCGATTTCCATTTCTAGTGAGTGGCTCATTTGCAGTAGAGTTTTGGCCCTTGGATATTCAATTAAAATATATCCAATTACGTGGGCTCTACTGTACAGATAACAAAAAAAACGGGCGTATTTTGCCACGCCTCGGCCGTGCTCTTGTTTCCTAGTGCGTAAATTATGCCAATTACACAAACATTGATTTATTTAGTGTTACTTTCAGCACTGTGAGTGCAAATCCCAATACGGGTTCGAGCTAGAGGCTGTATTTATGAACCGATCTTCACGAAGCGGTACATGTGCCTTTTTTTTATCACCGTGGGATAATATCGAGTGTTTTGGGGTCAGGTCTGATGTTCAAGATGGCTACTGGTAGCCATTTTGTACAAAATTAGGTGCAATCAGATTTTTGCGCAGAACTTCCATATGAAATCTATGGTTTGAATAATTTTTTATATAGTGTTTACTACCATGGGATACATTACATATATAATACAGGTTTTTTTTTTTTTTTTACTTTGATTCATTTAGTGTTACTTTCAGCACTGTGAGTGCAAATACCAATATGGCTCAGACTAGAGGCCGTATTTATGAACCGATCCTCACCAACCTTTTTGTGTCCCTTTGCCATTGTTATCACTGTGGGATGAGAGTAAGTGTTTTGGGTTCAGTGTGAAATTCAAGATGACCACTGGCAGCCATTTTGTGCAAAATGGGGTGCAATCACATTTTTGCACACAACATCCGTATAAAAGCTCTGATTAGAATAATTTTTGAATGAATGTTTAGTACCATGGGATACATCACATATAATATAGTTTTCTTCTCATGCCTAAATTATGCAAATTAGAAAAACTTTGATTTATTCGGTGCCACACAGACACAGTTAAGTGCACATGTCACTGCGGCTCTGGCTAGAGGCTCTATCTGAATTCATATGTACCAGGGCTTTTTGTTAGCTTGCCATACAATATTGTTTCCATTATCACCACCATGAAAATTCGTGACTTCTTTAAATTATCCTTGACAATTTTTTCAAAAGTTGATCTTCAACAATTGGTCTTAATCTGGGGAGATACTTTTTGCCGGTAAACAGGACGGTATCCAGTAAAAAGGACGGTAAGTGTATAAAACTGTGTTTTCAAGTACTAAATTCACCTCTAAATGCATGAAAAGTTACAATCTGGGGAAAAGAATGTAAGAATATATATATAAAACGAAGATTAGGTAATGTTTGTTTTATTGTAGACTATTTACGAGCGAAAATTGACAATTTCGCTATCAATACTGATCAACTGGCATTTTGCGAAAGAAAAACAACCAATTAGCTGAGGTGCAAAATGTGGTGAATTAAATCACACTGGCTCAGTGTAGGTTTAACAATTACTTGTGCGTAACATTTAGAAACTTCTGTTCACTTTGAAAGGATTTAATGGAAAGTTTTTTTTTGGAAGAGGAAACCATTTATAATTGGAAGAATTAAAGTTGTGTTAAAGCTGTTTTTTAGCTCACCTGAGCGAAGCTCAAGGGGAGCTTTACTAATCACTTTCTGTCCGTCGTCCGTCGTCGTCCGTCCGGCGTTAACTTTACATTATCGACTTCTCCTCCTAAACCACTAGCCCAATTTTATTCAAATGTTGGCTAAATGTTTATTACCTAATGCCAATTCAGATTTGTTCAAATGAAGTTGCCCCTCCTCCTGGGTGGTGCCACACCCCCAAGGGGCACCAAAATCTTTGTAAATCTTCTTCTCATGAACCAGCAGTAGCAGAGACTTGATATTTGGTGTGCAGCTTCCTTTTGAGGTGTAGACTCAGATTTGTTCAAGAGAAGTTTGTGGGGCTATACTTGACGTTGTTATGAGAGGGGCAAAATTTTTTGCCCCGCCCAAAATTTCTATTTTCCAAACCGAGAGGCTGATTTGAACCAAATTTTATGTGAGGGCTTATTGGGTCATGAGTACTTGATTTATGCAAAAAAAATTTTTCCCGCAGCCCCGTGGGAACCGCAGGAGCTAAAAATAGAAAAAATTTAAAACGCCCATATCTCCAAAACTGCACGGCACTGAGAATTTTTATTTGGTGTGCAGCTTCCTTAGGACCAACAGAAAGGATTGATAAAAAAAAATTGCCATCGGTTTTATCATAGGGTACAGTTTCGGGACTTTGAAAAAGTGCTGAGTCAGCACTTTTTAACACTGTAGGCAATGGGAAAAACATTAAAAAATCTTCTTCTCCAGATCCAGCAGGCAGAATCTTTTGATATTTGGTATGCAACATTGTAGGGTGGATCTGATTCAAGTTTGTTCAAATCGGCCCCCTGGATACATATTTGGGCTTACTATAGAAGCCCGAATTCGAACTTAGTGCATTTCAGGCAAATTTCTTAAAAAATCTTCTTCTCCAGATCCAGCAGGCAGAATCTTTTCATATTTGGTAAGCAACATTGTGGGGTGGATCTGATTCAAGATTGTTCAAATCGCCCCCCTGGGTTAATATTTGGGCTCAGTATAGGAGCCCGATTTCGAACTTAGTGCATTTCAGGCAAATTTCTTAAAAAATCTTCTTCTCCAGATCCAGCAGGCAGAATCTTTTGATATTTGGTATGCAACATTGTAGGGTGGATCTGATTCAAGTTTGTTCAAATCGGCCCCCTGGGTTCATATTTGGGCTCAGTATAGGAGCCCGATTTCGAACTTAGTGCATTTAGGCAAATTTCTTAAAAAATCTTCTTCTCCAGATCCAGAAGGCAGAATCTTTTGATATTTGGTATGCAACATTGTGGGGTGGATCTGATTCAAGTTTGTTCAAATCGGCCCCCTGGATACATATTTGGGCTTACTATAGAAGCCCGAATTCGAACTTAGTGCATTTCAGGCAAATTTCTTAAAAAATCTTCTTCTCCAGATCCAGCAGGCAGAATCTTTTCATATTTGGTAAGCAACATTGTGGGGTGGATCTGATTCAAGATTGTTCAAATCGCCCCCCTGGGTTAATATTTGGGCTCAGTATAGGAGCCCGATTTCGAACTTAGTGCATTTCAGGCAAATTTCTTAAAAAATCTTCTTCTCCAGATCCAGCAGGCAGAATCTTTTGATATTTGGTATGCAACATTGTAGGGTGGATCTGATTCAAGTTTGTTCAAATCGGCCCCCTGGGTTCATATTTGGGCTCAGTATAGGAGCCCGATTTCGAACTTAGTGCATTTAGGCAAATTTCTTAAAAAATCTTCTTCTCCAGATCCAGAAGGCAGAATCTTTTGATATTTGGTATGCAACATTGTGGGGTGGATCTGATTCAAGTTTGTTCAAATCGGCTTCCTAGATTCATATTTGGGCTCACTATAGAAGCTCGAATTTGAACTTAGTGCATTTCATGCAAATTTCTTAAAAAATCTTCTTCTCCAGATCCAGCAGGCAGAATCTTTTCATATTTGGTAAGCAACATTGTGGGGTGGATCTGATTCAAGTTTGTTCAAATCGGCCCCCTGGGTTTATATTTGGGCTCAGTATAGGAGCCCAAATTTGAACTTGGTGCATTTCAAGCAAATTTATTAAAAAATCTTCTTCTCCAGATCCAGCAGGCAGAATCTTTTGATATTTGGTATGCAACATCGTGGGTTGGATCTGATTCAAGTTTGTTCAAAGTTTGTTCCTAGATTCATATTTGGGCTCACTATAGAAGCTGGAATTCGAACTTAGTGCATTTCAGGCAAATTTCTTAAAAAATCATCTTCTCCAGATCCAGCAGGCAGAATCTTTTGATATTTGGTATGCAACATTGCGGGGTGGATCTGATTCAAGTTTGTTCAAATCGGCCCCCTGGATTCATATTTGGGCTCACTATAGAAGCTCGAATTCAAACTTAGTGCATTTCGGTCAAATTTATTCAAAAATCTTCTTCTCCAGATCCAGCAGGCAGAATCTTTTGATATTTGGTATGCAACATTGCGGGGTGGATCTGATTCAAGTTTGTTCAAATCGGCCCCCTGGATTCATATTTGGGCTTAATATAGAAGCCCGAATTCGCACTTAGTGCATTTCAGGCAAATTTCTTCAAAAATCTTCTTCTCCAGATCCAGCAGGCAGAATCTTTTGATATTTGGTATGCAACATTGCGGGGTGGATCTGATTCAAGTTTGTTCAAATCGGCCCCCTGGATTCATATTTGGGCTTAATATAGAAGCCCGAATTCGCACTTAGTGCATTTCGGGCAAATTTATTAAAAAATCTTCTTCTCCAGATCCAGCAGGCAGAATCTTTTGATATTTGGTATGCAACATTGTGGGGTGGATCTGATTCAAGTTTGTTCAAATCGGCTTCCTAGTTTCATATTTGGGCTCACTATAGAAGCTCGAATTCGAACTTAGTGCATTTCAGGCAAATTTCTTAAAAAATCTTCTTCTCCAGATCCAGCTTCAGAATCTTTTCATATTTGGTAAGAAACATTGTGGGGTGGATCTGATTCAAGTTTGTTCAAATCGGCCCCCTGGGTTTATATTTGGGCTCCATATAGGAGCCCAAATTTTAACTTAGTGCGTTTCAGGCATATTTCTTAAAAAATCTTCTTCTCCAGATCCAGCAGGCAGAATCTTTTGATATTTGGTATGCAACATTGTAGGGTGGATCTGATTGTGATTCATGAACGTATTTATTTGTAAAGTTGATAGAATCTTAGACAAAATTTGCAGAAAAGATCTACTACAGAAGGGGTGGTATCCAGGGTGAACCGTTTACCCAAATCTAGCAGTACTAATGCATTATTCACACAAATCTTCGTTCAAATTTTATGACCCCTCATTGGAACACACGCATTCAGCTCATTCCAACAAAGGTCATATGTCATGTTTTCGAGACAAAGGAATAAAAATTTTAGTTATTCATGAAATTTTTAGGCAACTGTTGTCTGTTATTCACATTGCTTCATGAAATTTCAGTACTTTTAGAAGTTACCTCAGTAATAAAGGGTTAATTCCCCTTAATTAAATGTCGCCTCTAAAAAACAACCACTTTGCATATCTTACCTTTTTACCAGCATAACTGCCAAAACTTGTCAGCATTCTTCGCAAAAATCGCTATTCAAATTTTAATTTTTGTCTCTTAAACATACATGTACTTATCGCTTGTAAATACCCCATTGGAATGAGCTTTTTGAGCTCATTCCAATGAGAGGTCGCACACCATGCTTTTTGAGTCAAAAAAGCAATTTTTTTAGTTATTCCAGAATTTCGTACGTAAAACACAGCTTTATGACTTCACATTAAAATGAGCTCTCTAAGCTTGTTCCAATCAACATTCACGCACTATGTCTTTCACACAAAAAATAAAATTTTCCATTTATTCAGGAATTTTGTTTGCAAGAACACTCTTACCCCCCCCCCCCCCCCCCCCCACACACACACACAAACACACACACACACACACACACACAAACACAGACACACACATCTAAAAGTTCGTCAGCAAAAAAACAGTTACTTCAATTTTTAAATGCATTATAGGAACAACTTGCCTAATCAAATTTAAATACTTTTGCATCATTCTGTATCTAGAACAAACCATTTACCATATCTTTACGCAAAATTCTCCAGCATCATTCACAAAAAAACACCATTATTTATATATTCACATTTCTGTCTCAAAAATATACCTGATCTTCCCATACCCCTATTGGAATAAGCTGTTTGAGCTTGTTCCAATGATGATAAAAAAAAATAAAATTTGTGAAAATTTTTGTTTTCTTGCATGCAAATATATACATGTAGCACATGGAAGATATCCACAGTTGGGGAGAGATGTCCAAGGCTATCTCTTCACATTCCTTGTTTGTGCTTCATGCTAAACCAGTTTGTCTGCAGAGATAAATTTGCTTTATTAAAAATCATTGGAGATTGGCCACACACCAATGATTTTAAATAAAACTAATTTTAGGTAACAAATGTTGAACTTCAAACAAAATCTATCACTCAACCAGTTAATGTTGATGAGGCATGACATGGTGAAGGTGACCTAAAATACTTCTTAGAGTCACTTTGTCAGGTGAGCGATTAAGGCCACGTGGGGCCTCTTGTTTCTATTCTATGTGGTACTTTGTCAACCTCGGCATGGTTGTCAACCTCTGCATGATTGTGAGATCCTAGTCCTACCTAGGACCCCCCCCCCCCCCCCCCCCCACACACACACACACAAACACACACGCTTCCATTTAGGAAAATAGGAGGATGGGGCAACAGTCAGGTGGTCCATGTTAGGACTGGATATTTCCAGAGAAAATTAAGCAAAATTTAGTCATTCAAACTTGAATCTGACGCAATTTAGAGACCATTGGGGGGAGGGGGCTTTGTTGTATGAAACTTTGTCAACCTCGGCATGGTTCCCACTCCAACCCTCCCGCCTGACTATATATATATTAATATCTATACATCAAAGCTGAAAAATTATATACCATTCAACAGCTCGGTGGTGTGGCCGAAGATTATTGATCGAGTATAGGGACTGGGGGCAGGCGAGAGGAGTGGACCAAAGGTACCATGACAAAGTGGAATAAGTTTCACATAACAAAGCCCCCCTCACCCCACAAGGCACGTTAAAATTGCGTCAGATGCAAACTTGAATCATAGAATTTTGCTTAGTGTTCTCCTGAATGTAAAGTCCTAACTTGGCCCCTCTGACTGTTCTTCATCCTTCTACTTTTGTAAGGGAAAGTGGGAGGAAGGGGAAATGACCGAAGGTCTTAGTTACTGGGGGGGGGGGGGGGGGGGCTCTCAAAATTCCCCAACTATCTAACTACCTAAGATCGTGCCTTTCTCCATAGAGGTAGCTAGCCACCCCACCATCAAATCATAGAATTATCCCGAGGAAAGGGGGTTACAAATTTACGCGACAGTTTGAATACGGAATGCCCAGCCAAGCCCCCCCCCCCCCCCCCCCCCCCACCACCTACCTTCCGACCCAATATAACGCTGAGATATTTCAAAAGCCTGATATTGCGCTGAACGATACAATTTGGTGTATTCAACTCTCCCTCCCCCAAGGTGATGTCTGTGTGTCTGGAGACCTTTCCCCGGATATTTTCCTTTTTCAAACGTGAAAGCTCTGGAAAATCGAGTTCATTTCCTCCCAGGAAAAGAGGGTTAAAAATGTATGAAACAGTTTGAATACGGAGCGCCCAGACCCCCACCCCCAATATAACGCTGAGATATTGCAAAGGCCTGATATAGCGCTGAACGATGCAATTTGGCGTATTCATTAGTGCCTCCCGGGGAAAGAGGGAACGTTACAGTTTTACGCGACAGAGCTTGAATACTGAGCCCCCCCCCGACCCAATATAACCACGGTGGTAGTGTGTCTGGAGACCTTTCCCCGGATATTTTCTTTTTCAAATGTGAAAGCTCTGGAAATTGATTCTAGTGTCTCCCAAGGAAAGGGGGCTAAACATTTACGCGACAGTTTGAATATGGAGCGAACAGCCCCCCCCCCCCCCCCCTCCCACACACACACACACACTTCCGACCCACCACTGGGAGCTGACACATGGGGATTGGTGGATTGAGTGTGGGGGGGGGGGGGGGAGTCTTAACGGCCCCTGAAGCTTTGGGTGGGTATCCCGCCCTTAAAAAGTACCATGGTAAATCTTAGAATACCCTGGGTATTATCGTAGTAATACAATGGTATTTTGGACTTACCAGGGTTTATTATGGTACTTTTTATAAGGGAGAAGGTATGGCATAAAATTAATTGCGTGTTTGATTTTTTTGATCACGTCTGCATGTGTTTGACGGAACGCCGACAACAGTTTCAAATAGCTTATGAACACCCTTTTTTCAAATAAAATTAGCTTCAACACAAGTTTAATTCTTCAAATTATAAATGGTTTCCTCTTCCAAAAAAAACTTTTGTGTTAAATCCTCTCAGGGTGAATAGAAAGATGTAAATGTCACGCACAAGTAATTGTTAAACCTACATTGAGCCAGCGTGATTTAATTCACCCCATCATGCACCTCAGCTAATTGGTTGTTTTTCTTTCGCAAAATGCGAGTCGATCTGTATCAACAGCGAAATTATCAATTTTCGCTTAAAATAGCCCACAATAAAACAAACATTACTTAATCTTTGTTATATATATATATTCTTACATTCTTTTCCTTAAAGTGTAACTTTTTACGCCTTTAGAGGTACTTTAAAACACAGTTTTTTATACACTTACCGTCCTTTTTTATCAGATACCATCCTTTTTACCGTCAAAAAGTGTCTCCCTTAATCTGTAGTCCATTGCAGCCACCTTGTAATTGTTTTATTATTGTTGACTTGGCCACCGCAAGTACTATTTCCTGTCATATTCATTATTATTGACCTGGTCACAGCAAGTAATATTTCATGTCCTATTCAAGTTGAGATACAGTGTCATTGACAATTTCATTTTTATATGCTCTGAAGTTACTTGTGTGATGTGAGTTGATTTTATGCAAAGACAAGAACTGCCCAGTTAACCAGATTTGGGTTGGTTCAAATTCTATTTTGAATAAAATCAATTCGAAATCATTCAAAACTCATTTTAAACAAAGAATGGTTGTGGGGTGTAACATTTAGCTTTCATTTTTTCTGGAAAAACGAGAATTTATGGACAAAGGAGACAACAATATAGTTATTTTAATTATAATAATGAGGCACTTTTTTTAAACTTGGATGACAGTGCTTGTCCACATCTTGCAGAAATGTATCCAGTCACCAAGACTAGTGACAAAGGTGGGCATTTGGAAATAATTTCTCACTTCATTCCTTTGTTGTTTTAATTAGCCATGACAAGGTGACTGAATGTGATACTAAAAGAGCTTTGTTAGGTGAGTGACTAAAGCCCAATGGGGCCTTGTGTTTTCTGTTACATTTAATGGATTAAAAAAGTTTCCTTTTCTTTTAGAAATAGATTTTTTTGCTAATGTTAGAAGTGATTACAGTTATGAGAAGAACCTTTCAATTGTGTATGTTTTATTTTATTATTATTTTATGCAAATGGTGGGGGTTAGGTTTACTCTTCACCAAAACACACAAAAAGCAAATCTCATTTTTATACGGTTGCTCAGATGTAGTGCTGCCATGGTTATCCGTATAACCAGTTAACCTGTGGTTAAAACTTTGACCGGTCAAGAAAATGTTTTAACTGGTTAACCTTACATTCACTATAGTACATGCCAATCATGCCTTGTTATATTATCTGACTGTTTTCGGTGCGAATTCAACTAATGACACTTACTGACCACTGAGTTATATTCTAAGTTCTAACATGAAACAGATCAAAGAACAGCGACGTAACTTGTATCTTTCACTTTGATGCGCGAACGTGCATCTTTCATCTTTGTCGGCAAAACTTAAAGACAATCACTATCAATGAGCCTTATTAACAGTGATTGTCTTCAAGTTTCGCCGACAAAGAGGGTCTGATGAGTATGAATGTACGATGTTGTGATTGTCAATTTGTCATCTCCTATGCATGTCTGATGCTGCAAACGTGGCACAATCGGAGAACTGATATTTCAAATTCACAATTTGAGTCTGGTTTGAATTGCCCACACATCTGTTTCGAATCCGATCGTGTATACTGTAAGTAACAGTATACATCAGGTCTGAATTGTCAGAAAATAGTCAGGTCCGAATTCCGTGGGTTCGCAGGGAGTAGAGTTACTCTGCTTGTGTTGTCTGTATTCGCTGACTGGAGACACACCGACAATGTTCATGTTTCAGTTAAATTTTAAAGTCCATTGACCAGAAAAAAGTGTTCGTGCGTGAAAAATCACTTTCGGTACCGTATCAGAAATAGCGGTCGCAAGCGTGATCGCTCACTGTTCCCAATGGTCAGTGTACATGTAAATAACATTGGCCAGCCCAATATAATAGTTACAGTTGAAGCAAGAACACACTACAAATATAGATACCTTAAATGCGGTTAACGATGGTCAAACACGCTAGGTAACCGGTCAGAAAAAGTCTTAACCGCGGCAGCACTACTCAGATGAGCGGCCCATTTTAAAGTATGGCGACAGTGTCTGTCTGTAATTTGCTGTGTTATGTTGTTAACCACTTAGAAAAACAAATAAAAATCAAAAGGGTCTGGCTTGGTTAGGCTCAGGGGTTGGGTTAGGCTTATAACAAGCCCAAGAGTAGGGCTTAAGGCTGGAATGGTTTAGGTTAGAGAGCGGGTTGGAGTTTAGTTGGGGGTTATGGTCAGGATAGGGTGGGGGGGGGGGGGGGGGGCTGTCTATGGTTTGGGTCTTTAAGTGGTCAAATGTGTCCAAAAACAATTAGTTTAAAAAACCAATTAGGGCAGGAAATGTGGATGTGTCTGTCTATCCGTTTCGATTTCCAGATGGTAACTTTAGTTTCCCTTGACTAATTTTTTCCCATTTTGTTCAGTTTTTAGCTCAACTTTGACGAAGTCAAATTTGAGCTATTGTCATGGCCTGTCGTCCGTCTGTCCGTACGTCAACAATTGGCTGTGGCTCTGGCTAGAGGTCGTATTTATGAACCGATCTTTACGAAACTTCTTGTGTACCTTTGTTATGACCCTGGGACGGGAACGAGTGTTTTTAGGTGTGGTCCGATATTCAAGATGGCTGTCAGCGGCCATTTTGTACCGATGATGCAAAAATCAGTTTTTTGTACAGAACTTCTGTATGAAAGTTCTGATTTGAATAAAGTTTTGTATAAATGTTTAGTACCATGGGATACATCACATATAATACGGGTTTTTTTCTCGTGCGTAAATTATGCAAATTAGACTGACTTTGATTTATTTAGTGTTACTTTCAGAGCTGTAAGTGCCAAGCTGCTATGGCTCGGGCTAGAGGCCGTATTTATGAACCAATCTTTACGAAACTTCTTGGGTATCTTTGTTATGACCGTGGGACAAGAACGAGTGTTTTTGGGTGTGGTCCGAAATTCAAGATGGCTGCCAGCCGCCATTTTGTACTGACGATGCAGAAATCTGTTTTTTGTACAGAACTTCCATATGAAAGCTCTGATTTGAATAACTTTTTGTATGAATGTTTAGTACCAAGGAATACATCACATATAATACAGGTTTTTTTCTCGTGCGTAAATTGTGCAAATTAGACTAATTTTGATGTTTTTTGGTGTTACTTTCAGCACTGTAAGTGCAAATGCCAATATGGCTCGGGCTAGAGGCCGTATTTATGAACCAATCTTTACGAAACTTCTTGGGTACCTTTGGTATCACGGTGGGACGAGAACGAGTGTTTTGGGGTCCGGTCCGAAATTCAAGATGGCCGATGGCAGCCATTTTGTAAAAAATTAGGTGCAATCAGATTTTTGCACAGAACTTCCATATGAAAGCGCTGATTTGAATAATTTTTTGTGTGAATGTTTATTACCATGGGATACATCACATATAATACAGGTTTTTTTCTCGTGCAGAAATTATGCAAATTAGATGAACTTTGATTTTTTCAGTGCGACTTACACACAGTAAGTACACATGTCAATACGGCTCAGACTAGGGTCTGTATTTATGAACTGATCTTCACGAAATGTCTTGGGTACCTTGGGATCAGAGCGAGTGTTTCTGGGTGAGGTCTAAAATTCAAGTTGGCTACCAGTGGCCATTTTGTACCGAAATTAAGTCGAATCAGTTTTTTGTACACAACTTCTATACAGCTCAGATTAGAGGCCATATTTATGAACCAATTTTTACGAAACTTCTTTGGTACCTTTGTTATCACCGTGGGATGAGAACGAGTGTTTTTGGATGTGGTCCGAAATTCAAGATGGCCACCAGCAGCCATTTTGTACCAAAATTAGTGCAATCAGTCTTTTGTACAGAACTTCTGTATGAAAGTTCTGATTTGAATAAATTTTTGTATGAATGTTTAGTAACATGGAATACATCACATATTGTAAGGGGTTTTTTTTCATGCAGAAATTATGCAAATTAGATGAACTTTGATTTATTCAGTGCTACTTACATAATGTAAGCACACGTCAATATGGCTCAGGGCAGAGGCTGTATTTATGAACCGATCTTCAAAAAAACTTCTTGGGTACCTTTGTTATCACCTTGGGACGAGAATGAGTGTTTCTGGGTACGGTCCAAATTTCAAGATGGCTGCCAGTGGCCATTTTGTACCGAAATTAGGTCCAATCAGTTTTTTGTCACAAGTTCTATACAGCTTGTATTTATAAACTGATCTTCACAAAACTTCTTGGGTACCTTTGTTTTCACCTTGGGACAGGAACGAGTGTGTTTTGGGGTGCCTTTGTTATCACTGCTATGAGAACAAATATTTCGACGTTCAGTCAGACCCACTCTGGGACTAAGATTTCTTTTCTAGTTTAGCATCTGACTGTCACCCACCTTTACAATACTTTACCTATACATTTGTTACAGGCAACGGTCAGTATTTATGTACAGACCGTTACAATACTTTATATGTACCTTTGTTATCAGGTCATTACCTAGATGTTTGTCATTGCTGTGTCACATACTATACATGTACATGTCTTTGTCTTGACAAGTTGAGCTACAGTGTCATTGACACTTTCATTTAGTTTTTTGGTTTCCATTCATTTAAAATTGTTTGGCTCAACCAATCAATTTCAAATTTTGTCTGCATATTACTAATGTAAAGATAAGGTCAAGTTCGATTGTGTGTTTGGTCAGACAAACATCGGACTAATAGTTCATATTCGGGATACCACATTGGGGTTAATGAACATTGTCATTGTTCAAGGCAACGTTGTGCGGAATATCTGAGAACAAGTTGCTATGCTCCAATTTTGTAATCATCCACACCCCACAAGGTCTGTTCATTTATCGGACGATGCAATGCCTAATCGGTTGCATTCTGTTTCTGCTTATCCCAAGAATAAACCTGCCAGTAAAAATAAATGATGAAAGACTGCATGAAATATTATTTAATGACATCATAATTAAACTGCATTTCTTACACAGAATCAGCTGGAATCGGCGAAATATTTTCTGGTTCTTGTGCGAAAAATTATTTTCGTCTCAGATTGTTCCACTTTAAAACTTATTTACCAATGAGATCTGCTATATTCAACAATTTATTACGTTTGGAGATTTTCGGAGTTTGTTGAGATTTGCGTTGTAATTTTACCTTCAAATATAAATGGGAACATACCCCCACCCTTAGAAACATTGCCGTAAGTAGTTGGAACGTTGCTATCTTAAATCACCTGGCCAGCGTGTGTCCATTCACACACAGTTTGGGCATTAGGGAAAAAAACGTGGTTTTAATGAAATCATCGAAACTAAAAATTCACCAAGATATCTCAGTTTTTTATTCTATGATAGAGGTCGCCTATGTTGCTTGTAAAGTGTTCCATTGACACGACCCCTTAAATCAGACAGAAAGTACCGAAGAGAACGGAGTCGGACACTTTTTGTTAACTGATGGGTTGGGAGATGCGGTGGTTCATCGGTTAGAGCACTGAGCTTAAAGCCTAAAGTTGGACAGATGGAACCGCATCAGGATAGTGTGCACTTGATCGAGACACTCAATCCCAATTGCCAACGTGGGGACAAGGTGGTACTTTGTGCCAACGCGTACTGTACGTTGATGGTGAGCGTGCCTCCAACCACTGTAACATTGGTTCTGTCGAGTTTGTAGGTTGGGATGTGTCCTGGTGTTCATTCCCGCTGCTGGATGGTTCTCTCAGGATTATTAAGGTCTTCCTCCAGCCGTAAGGCTGTCCTACACGATCTGAAGCTGGGTATTGAAAGAGTCGTTAATTGTCAATATATAAATAAATAAATTACTGATGGGTGCAACCCGATTTAAAAAGGCCAGCCACGGTTATTTTTCTACTGTACATACTGCACCCAATATGGGCAGATATTTCCGTTTTGACTTACGTCCGCCTTTTCTTTCGTCCAGTACAAGTGCAGTGTATTAAATTTGTTTAATGTGAGAATAGGTCACTTGTCTTCGGGTTCAATCGGCGACATTCGTATAGACAACCTCCTAACTGGGACATCCAGCCAACAAGGACGTCCTCGGTTAAAACGATGACGCCCACACTCGCACACAATCACATACACATCTAATACGCGTCTTTGCAGTCCGAAGGGGACTCTGCTGTTGATTTGTACACATCCCTATATATGGGGACGCAGCCAATTTCTCTAATTATGCTGGAAACACCAAATTTGACATTAGAAGATAAAATTGCTGGACGTGTCAATGTTTGTTCGGAAATGCTCGATACCAGTGCATTATAGATTTCATTGGTCTATGAATTTGCACACAGGAATCGGGAACTATGTTATTTTTCGCACAGCAACCGGAGACGCAATTCTGCAACACACACATCCCCCATACATGTATTTTATGCCAGACGGGGACTTTGCTCTTTTCTAGTACACAACCCTGGAGACCTGACCACGTACACACCAGCTAAAATGTGTAGAAACATCGGACTAATAGTTCATATTCGGGATACCGTAACAAGTTAATGAACATGGTCATTGTTCAAGGCAACGTTACACGTAATTAGTTCGTGTTGAATATCCGAGTTGCTATACTCAAGTTTGTAATAATCCACATACCACAAGGGCTGTTCATTTATCTGGCGATGCAATGCCTAATCGGTTGCGTTCTGTTTCTGCTTGCCCCAAGAATAAACCTGTCAGTAAAAATAAATGGTGAAAGACTAAATGAAATATTATTTAATGACTTCATAATTAAACTACATTTCTTACACTGACACAGAATCAGCTGGAATCGGCAAAATATTTTCCGGTTCTTGTGCGAAAAATCATTTTCGTCTCGGATTGTTCGTTCCACTTTAAAACTTTACCACTGAGATCTGCTATATTCAACAATTTATTAAGTTTGGAGATTTTCGGAGTTTGTTGAGAGTAATGTTGCGTTGTAATTTTACCTTTAAATATAAATGGGAATATTCCCTCAGCCCCAGCAACATTGCCAAAAGTAGAACAATAGAGGAAATAAGTATTTCCGAACGTTGCTATCTTAAATCACATGGTTAGTGTGTGTCCATTCACACACAGCTCAGTCATTTGGAAAAAAACGTGGTATAAATGAAATCATCAAAACTAAAAATTCACCAAGATAGCTGTGTTCTTTTATTCTATGATAGAGTCCCCCCCCCCCCCCCCCCCCCCACACACACACACCCTTGCTTCTATAGTGTGCCATTGATACGTCCCCTTAAATCAGGAAGTACCGAAGAGAACGGAGTCAAACACTTTTATTAACTGATGCGTTGGGACACGCGGTGACTCACCAGTTAGAGCACAGAGCTTAAAGCCTGAAGTTCGAAGATGGACCCTGACCCACATCAGGACAGTGTGCGCTTTGTCAAGACACTCAATCCCAATTTCCAACGTGGGGACAAGGTGATGCGTAGTGCCAACGCGTACTGTACGTTGATGGTGAGCGTGCCTCCAACCACTGTAAAACTGGTTTTGTCGAGTTTGTAGGTTAGGATGTGTGATGGTGTGGATCCCCGCTGCTCTATGGTTCTCTCAGGATTATTAAGGTCTTCCTCCAGTCGTAAAACTATACTACACGATCTCAAGCTGGGTCTTAAAAGAGTCGTTAATTGTCAATATATAAATAAGTAAATTACTGATCGATGCAACTCGATTTAAAATACCCAGCCGCGGTTATTTTTCTACTGTACACACCACACCAACTAGGGGGAGGTATTTCCGTTTTCACTTACGTCCGCCTTTTGCATGTCCAGTACAAGTGCAGTGTATTAAATTTGTATAATATGAGAATAGGGCACTTGTCTTTGGGGTCAATAGGGGACATCCATATAAATACACAACCTCCTAATGGGGACATCCAGCCAACGAGGATGTCCTCGGTTAAAACAGTCATGCCCACACTCACACACACGCGCACACCCCTACACACAAACACATCTAATACGCGTCTTTGCTATCAGACGGGGACTCGGCTGTTGATTTCTACACAGCCCAATATATGGGGACGCAGCTTATTTCTCCAATTATTAAGCTGGAAACACCAAATTTGATATTTGAAGATAAAATTGCTGGATGTGTCAACGTTTGTTCGGAAACGCTCCATACCACTGCATATTGGTCTATGAATTTTCGCAGAGGAATCGAGAACTATGCGATTTTTCGCACAGGAACCGGAGACGCAATTCAGCAACACACACATTCCCCATACATGTCTTTGATGCCAGTTGGAGACTTTGCTATTTTTCGTTCACAACCCTGGAGACCTGGCCACACACCAGCTCGAGTTTGTAGGTTAGGATGTATGATGGTGTTGATCCCCGCCGCTCGGTCGTTCTCTCAGGATTATTAAGGTTTTCCTCCAGCCGTAAAAACTGTCCGATACGACCTGAAGCTGGGTATTGAAAGATTCGTTAATTGTCAATATATACTTATGGGTGCAACTCGATTTCAAATCTGAAGCCGCGGTTATTTCTCTACTGTATATACCGCACCCAATATGGGCAGATATTTCCGTTTTGACTTATGTCCGCCTTTTCGTATGTCCAGTACAAGTGCAGTGTATTTATTTTGTATAATGTAAGAATAGGACACTTGTCTTCGTGGTCAATCGGGGACAATCATATAAATAAACAACCTCCTAATGGGGACATCCAGCCAACGAGGACGTCCTCGGTTAAAACGATCACCCCCACACTCACACACACAAACACACACTCTCATACACACCCTCACACACAAACGCATCTAATACGCGTATTTGCTGTCAGACGAGGACTCGGCTGCTGATTTGTACACAGCCCTATATATGGGGACGCAGCCAATTTCTCTAATTATTATGCTGGAAACACCAAATTTGACATTAGAAGATAAAATTGCTGGACGTGTCAACGTTTGTTCGGAAACGCTCGATACCAGTGCATTCTAGATTTCATTGGTCTGTGAATTTTCGCACAGGAATCGGGAACTATGTTATTTTTCGCACAGCAACCGGAGACGCAATTCAGCAACACACACATCCCACATACATGTATTTGATGGCAGACGGGCACTTTGCTATTTTCTAGTACACAACCCTGGAGACCTGACCACACATCAGCTAAAATGTGTAGAAACATCGGACTAATAGTTCATATTCGGGATACCGTAACGAGTTAATGAACATGGTCATTGTTCAAGGCAACGTTACACGTAATTAGTTCGTGTTGAATATCCGAGTTGCTATGCTCCAATTTTGTAATAATCCACATACCACAAGGGCTGTTCATTTATCGGGCGATGCAATGCCTAATCGGTTGCGTTCTGTTTCTGCTTGCCCCAAGAATAAACCTGTCAGTAAAAATAAATGGTGAAAGACTAAATGAAATATTATTTAATGACTTCATAATTAAACTACATTTCTTACACTGATACAGAATCAGCTGGAATCGGCAAAATATTTTCCAGTTCTTGTTGCGAAAAATCATTTTCGTCTCAGATTGTTCCACTTTAAAACTTTATTTACCACTGAGATCTGCTACATACAACAATTTATTAAGTTTGAAGATTTTCGGAGCTTGTTGAGATTAATTTTGCGTTGTAATTTTACCTTTAAATATAAATGGGAACATTCCCTCAGCCCCTGAAACATTGCCAAAAGTATAACAATAGAGGAAATAAGTAGTTCCGAACGTTGCTATCTTAAATCACATGGTCAGTGTGTGTCCATTCAAACACAGCTCAGGCATTTGGAAAAAAAAAAACGTGGTATAAATGAAGTCATCAAAACTAAAAATTCACCAAGATAGCTGTGTTTTTTTATTCTATGATAGAGTCCCCCCACCCCCCCCCCCCCCCCCCCACATACACACACCCTTGCTTCTATAGTGTGCCACTGATACGTCCCCTTCAATCAGAAAGTACCGAAGAGAACGGAGTCACACACTTTTATTAACTGATGCGTTGGGAGACGCGGTGACTCACCGGTTAGAGCACAGAGCTTAAAGCCTAAAGTTCGAAGATGGACCGTGACCCGCATCAGGACAGTGTGCACTTGGTCAAGACACTCAATCCAAATTTCCAACGTGGGGACATGGTGGTGCTTTGTGCCAACGCGTACTGTACGTTGATGGTGAGCGTGCCTCCAACCACTGTAAAACTGGTTTTGTCAAGTTTGTAGGTTAGGATGTGTGATGGTGTTGATCCCTGCTGCTCGATGGTTCTCTCAGGATTATTAAGGTCTTCCTCCAGCCGTAAGGCTGTCCTACACGATCTGAAGCTGGGTATTGAAAGAGTCGTCAATTGTCAATATATAAATAAGTAAATTACTGATGGGTGCAACTCGATTTAAAATGGCCAGCCACGGTTATTTTTCTACTGTACACACCACACCAACTAGGGGGAGGTATTTCCGTTTTCACTTACGTCCGCCTTTTGTATGTCCAGTACAAGTGCAGTGTATTAAATTTGTGTAATATGAGAATAGGGCACTTGTCTTTGGGGTCAATAGGGGACATCCATATAAATACACAACCTCCTAACGGGGACATCCAGCCAACGAGGATGTCCTCGGTTAAAACGGTCATGCCCACACTCGCACACACACCCATACACACAAACACATCTAATACGCGTCTTTGCTATCAGACGGGGACTCGGCTGTTGATTTCTACACAGCCCAATATATGGGGACGCAGCTTATTTCTCCAATTATTAAGCTGAAAACATCAAATTTGATATTTGAAGATAAAATTGCTGGATGTGTCAACGTTTGTTCGGAAACGCTCCATACCACTGCATATTGGTCTAGGAATTTTCGCAGAGGAATCGAGAACTATGCGATTTTTCGCACAGGAACCGGAGACGCAATTCAACAACACACACATTCCCCATACATGTCTTTGATGCCAGTCGGAGACTTTGCTATTTTTCGTTCACAACCCTGGAGACCTGGCCACACACCAGCTCGAGTTTGTAGGTTAGGATGTGCGATGGTGTTGATCCCCGCCGCTCGGTCGTTCTCTCAGGATTATTAAGGTTTTCCTCCAGCCGTAAAAACTGTCCGATACGACCTGAAGCTGGGTATTGAAAGATTCGTTAATTGTCAATATATACTTATGGGTGCAACTCGATTTAAAATCTGAAGCCGCGGTTATTTCTCAACTGTACATACCGGACCCAATATGGGCAGATATTTCCGTTTTGACTTATGTCCGCCTTTTCGTATGTCCAGTACAAGTGCAGTGTATTTATGTAAGAATAGGACACTTGTCTTCGTGGTGAATCGGGGACATTCATATAAATAAACAACCTCCTAATGGGGACATCCAGCCAATGAGGACGTCCTCGGTTAAAACGATCACCCCCACACTCGCACACACAAACACACCCTCTCATACACACCCTCACACACAAACACATCTAATACGCATCTTTGCTGTCAGACGAGGACTCGGCTGCTGATTTGTACACAGCCCTATATATGAGGACGCAGCTAATTTCTCTAATTATAAAGCTGGAAACACCAAATTTTGATTGATTGATCAAGTGATTGATCCCCGCTGCTCGATGGTTCTTTCAGGATTCTTCAGCTCTTCCTCCAGCCATAAAACTGTCCCGACACGATGTGAAGCTGGGTCTTAAAAGAGTCATTACATGTCAGTATATATAAATAAATAAATTACTGATGGGTGCAACTCGATTTAAAATAGCCAGCCGCGGTTATTTTTTTACTGTACATACCGCACCCAATATGTGCAGATATTTCCGTTTTGACTTAGTCCGCCTTTTCGTATGTCCAGTAAAAGTGTAGTGTATTTATTTTGTATAATGTAATGATAGGGCAGTTGTCTTCGTGGTCAATCGGGGACATTCATATAAATAAACAACCCCCTAACGGGTACATCCAACCAACGAGGACATCCTCGGTTAAAACGACCACGCCCACACTCACACTCACATACACACAAACACACACACATCTAATAAGCGTCTTTTCTGTCAGAAGAGGACTCGGCTGCTGATTTGTACACAGCCCTATATATGAGGACGCAGCTAATTTCTCTAATTATAAAGCTGGAAACACTAAATTTGACATTTGAAGATAAAATTGCTGAATGTGTCAATGTTTGTTCGGAAACGCTCCATGCCAATGCATTGTAGATTTCAGTGGTCTCTGAAGTTTCGTACAGGAATCGGGAACTATGTGATTTTTTCGCACAGGAACCAGAGACGCAATTCAGCAACACCAACGCACACACATTCATCCATACGTGTATTTGAGCCCAGACAGGGACTTTGCTATTTTTAGTACACAACGAGACCACACATCAGTTAACATGTGTAGAAACATCGGACTAATAGTTCGTATTCGGGGTACCGTGACGGGTTAATGAACATGATCTTTGATCAAGGTCGCCTTAAACGAAATTAGTTTGTGCGGAATATCCGAGAACAAGTTGCTTTGCTCCAATTTTGTAATCATCCACATACCACAAGGGCTGTTCATATATATTGCTATCTTAAATCACGTGGCCAGCGTGTGTCCATTCGCACACAGCTCAGGCATTATGAAAAAACGTGGTATAAATGAAATCATCAAAACTAAAAATTCACCAAGATATCTGTTTTTTTAATTCTTTGGCAGAGTCCCCCCCCCCCCCCCCCCCCCCCCCCCCACCTCTTGCTTGTAAAGTGTGCCATTGATAAGTCCCCTTAAATAAAAAATACCGAAGAGAACGGAGTCAGACACTTTTATTAACTAATGGGTTGGGAGACGCGGTGGCTCGTCGGTTAGAGCACCGAGCTTAAGTTCTAAAGTTGGACAGATGGACCCTAACCCGCATCAGGACAGTGTGCTCTTGTCAAGACACTCAATCCCAATTTCCGGTCAATGTGGGGGTAAGATGGTGCTTTGTGCCAATGCGTACTGTACGTTGATGGTGAGCGTGCCTCCAACCACTGTAACATTGGTTTTGTCGAGTTTTTAGATTAGGATGTGTGATGGTGTTGATCCCCGCTGCTCGATGGTTCTCTCTGGATTATTCAGCTCTTCCTCCAGCCGTAAAACTGTCCGACACGCTCTGAAGCTGGGTCTTGAAAGAGTCGTTAATTGTCAATATATAAATAAATAAACTACTGATGGGTGCAACTCGATTTAAAATACACAGCCGCGGTTATTTTTCTACTGTACATACTGCACCCAGTATGTGCGGATATTCCCGTTTTGACTTACGTCCGCCTTTCCTTACGTGCAATGCTCATACAGTGTATTAAATGTGTATAATGTGTGCATATGTATGCTATAAGCGTCTTTAGTGCCAGGCGGGGACACGGCTGTTGGTTAGTACACAACATTGTATATGGGGACGCAGCTAATGTCTCTCGTTATTAAGCAAGAAACACCAAATTTCTCATCTGAAGATTAAACCATGTCAGATGTGTCAACGTTTATTCTGAACGGCTCCAAACTGTCGACTTTCATGGCGTTTTAACCTCCAAATGCAATACTTGACATGTCCAACTTAATGAGCTATAAAAATCGATAGCGTCGGTTTTTACAGGTTATTGAATAGAACAATAGCCAACTCTCCTTTTATCTACCGCACATATCACACCCAATATGTGCTGATATCTCCGTTTTGACTTACGTCCGCTTTTCCTCTGTGCAAAGCACATGCTGTGTATTGAATGTGTATAGTGTGTGTATATTTGTGTGAGTGTATTGCGTCTCCAGATCCAGTGCGAAAAATCATATCGTGCCCGGTTCCTATACAAAAATTCATAGTGCCCCTAAAATGTACAATGTGTGCAGTATGGAGCCTTTTCGAATATACCTTGAAAACTCCGACCTGATTTGATCTTCAAATTTCAAATTTGGTGTTTCTAGCTTAATAATTAAAGAAGTTACCTGCGACCCCCGTTTATAGGGTCGTGTACTAACCAAAAGCCACGTCCCCGTCTGACACCTCGGACAAGTATAGGGTGTGTGTGTGTGTGTGTGTGTGTTTGTGTGTGTGTGTGGGGGGGGGGGGGGGGGGGGGGGGAGGTTGGAGGGTGAAAGATAGCTGCAAATTATTTAAAATGTTGACCCAGGCAAATGAAAAGCAAAGAAACATTTCATCCGAAGGACAGACAGACATGCAGTAACAAATTTGGGAAGCCTAAATAAAAGGAGTGACTAACTTAAAATGAAAAATATAGATAGAAGAGCCAGGGCAATGTTGTCAAACAGAAAACAAACAAGAGCCCCCAGAGGGCCTGATGGCATTCACCTGACATGGTAGCCTAAATATCAACCCAGGGAATTTATTTGAACATTAATTGCATCTGCCCCTCATAAGAAAAGCTTATACAAAATATCCAAAGATTCTGACCGGTGGATCTCAAAAAAAAAGGATTTTTAAAGAATATTCCTCATATTGAACTAAGTTATAATTCAGGCTTCCACAGAGAGCCCAAATATGAACCCAAGGACTTGGATTGAACAAATTTGAATCTCACATCCCTAAGGATGCTTCTATATACTAATATCAAAATATTCTGACTACTGGATTTTAAAGAATATTCCTCTTATTGAACTAAGTTGTAATTTGGACTCCCACAGGGAGCCCAAATATGAACCCGGGGACTTGTCTCAAACAAACTTGAATCTTACCCCTCTAAGGATGCAGCATCCCAAACAAAATATTCTGAAGAGTGGATCAGAAGAAGATTTTTAAAAAATATTCCTCATATTGCACTAATCTAATCATAGAGAGCCCAAATATGGACCCTGGGATTTGATTTCAACAAACATGTGAATAAATCTTCCAAAGATGTTATATGCAAAATATGAAAGCCTTTGGAGCAGTAGTATGGGAGAAGAAGATTCTTTAATGTTTTCCCATTACTAAAATGATGACTCCGCATAAGTCCTGGAAAACTTCCCTATGATAAAACTGATGGCAATTTTTTTTTGACCATTCTTTTCGGCTGTTCGTAAGGAAGCGTCACACAAAATAAAAATTCTCAGTGCCATGTAGTTTTGAAGATATGGGCGTTTTAAATTTTTTCAATATTTAGATCCTGCAGTTCCCACAGGGCCACAGGAAAATGTTTTGGCATAAATTAGATACTTACGACCCAATAAGCCCATCATATCAAATTTGCTTCAAATCAGCCTCTCAATTTGGAAAATAGAAATTTTGGTACAATTCGGGCTCCTACAGGAAGACCAAATATGAACCCAGGGACTTGGCTTTAACAAACTAATATCTCACCTCCCTAAGGATACTGCATATATCAAAACATTCTGACTGCTGAATGTGAAGAATACTTTTGAAGAATATTCCTCATTTTGAACTAAGTTATAATTCAGGCTCCCACAGTGAGCCCAAATATGAACCCAGGGACTTGGCATAAACAAACTTGAATCTCCCACAGTGAGCCCAAATATGAACCCAGGGACTTGGTGTAAACAAACTTGAATCTCACACTGGCTCACACCGATTAATCGACTAACCAATGATCAATATCTTGATTGATAAAAAAAAAGTAATTGATCGGTTAACCGTTACTTTTGAAGTACGGTACTATATGGCAGGGTATTTGATGGCTGGATTCACATCACAAAATGCTATACAAAAATGTCCAATTGCTAACCATTTTTCTCTCATATTGGGTAAGCTTATATTCACTATTTATCATCACTTTTTGAAACCAAGATGGAAACTGTTAATCAAATTTTTAAAAACAAAAAATACCCTGTATGGGTTAACTATGGAACAAACTTGCTCCAAAACAGGCAAACATTGTCACACTGGCTCACAGCAATTGCATGAGACAGAGAAATGCATGCCAGTCACGTGCCAAAATACTTGTTCACTTGCATGATCATTATACTGTATCAGTAGCTGAAAACGGTCATTCTCAACCCTTCACCAAATGCAGGTAGCAGACGATACTTGCACAAGAAATTCTAAAGATTTTCAATGTTTGTCTCAAAAACATAGCTTATGCCAACCCCCACCCCCCCCTGTTGGAACAAGCTCAATGAGCTTGTTCCAATGAGGGGTCATAAGCTATGCTTTGAGACAAAAATTGAAAATATAATAAAATTTGAATGGACATGTTTGTATATGGCGCTGCCCGGTTTTGTCCATTATGCTGAGTAAAGTTTTAATTATATAAATGGTCAACGGTACAGCAATTATTCAGCTACCTATTGGGGCAAGTGATTGATCGGTTAACCGAGGTTAACCCATGCGATTAATCAATCACAAAAACCCTTTAATCGTTTCAACTCTAAAATTAATTTAATTTTATTAAATTTTATCTGATGAGAAAATGCTTATAATTTTGGGGGAATGGTAAATATGGATCTTCTTAACAAGCATTTGCAAGAACATCAGAGGAATGAAATCACCGTTCTCGCAATTTGCAAAACCCTGGTGAGCCAAAATATAGGCTTGGCTTGAAGAAACTTAAATCTCACCCGCCTAATGATGGTGCATAGCAAATATCAAAAGATTCTGATTGGTGAGTCTGAAGAAAAAGATTTTTAAAGAATATTCCTCATACTGCACTAATTTCAACATTTGGACTCCCTAGAGGCCAAATATGGACCCAGGGATTTGATTTCAATAAACGTGTAAAAAAATCTTGCAAAGATGGTATATGTGAAATCTGAAAGGTTTTGGAGGAGTGAATTGGGTGAAGAAGAGTCTTAAATGCTTTCTTCATTACCCACAGTGTTACAGAACGCTGACTAAGCATTTTTTCAAAGTCACGAAAAAGTACCCCATGACTGACCTGACAGAAATTTGCCTAGACCATTCCATTCTGTTGGTCCCAAGGAAGCTTCACACCAAATACGAATTCTCAATGCCATGTAGTTTTGGAGATATGTGCGTTTTGAATTTTGTTCTATTTTTAGCTCCTGCGGTTCCCATGGGGGGATGGGAAAATATTTTGGGGCATAAATTAATTACTTATGATCAAATAAAACCAAAAATTAAATTTGTTTCAAATCAGCCTCTTGGTTCGAAAAACAGAAATTTTGGGCGGGGCAAAAATGCATGCCCTCCAATAATGAAGGCAAATAAAGACCCACAAAACTTCTCTTGAACAAAACTGAGTCTACACCTCAAAAGAAAGCAGTACACCACATATCGAATCTCTGCTACTCCTGGTTCACGAGAAGATTTTTTTAAGATTTAGGCAAAATTTTGGGGCATGGCCCTCCTGGGGGCAGGGCAACTTGATTTAAGCAAAATCAAAATGCAATGTCATAACAAACAAGCATCTCACATTTCACTTAAATGATTAATCAGTTCAGCAGTTTTGGAGGAGAAGACGCAAACACCATGTTCACGGACGACGGACGACAGACGGCAAGTGATAACTACACCTCACCCTGACTGAAAGTCAGGTGAGCTAAAAACTCAGTGGACCATGAGTGCTGCAGTTGGGCAAGATGCTTGGTTCAAGGAGAGAAGAAACTTGTAGCTGCTGGCTTTCGAAAGTGTTGTTAAAACCCAATAAATAAATAAATAAACAAGAGGCCCCACAGGGCCCGAAGCACTCACCTTGAACAGAACACGATATAAACAGAGAACAGAACACGATATAAGAGTCCAAGAATGAATCTACATTAAGCAATCCATCTCCATAGGATACACTGCAAATCTTTGAGCCCCTCAGGAGTGACAAAAACAGTCCAAGCATCATGCCTTTTCTTTAGTTGATTATGATGTAAAATGTGGAGCTCCCCTCTCAAGCACCTTGATACAACCTATGTAGATTACTCTTCACCTCTTGAGGGTACTGAATAAAAAATGTCTAATTCTTCAGCTACTTGG
Source organism: Pictodentalium vernedei (assembly GCA_031216915.1). NCBI lineage: Eukaryota > Metazoa > Mollusca > Scaphopoda > Dentaliida > Dentaliidae > Pictodentalium > Pictodentalium vernedei. Next base: position 143,265,494 of record CM062294.1, on the reverse strand, counting down.
CCAATTCTGGCTCCCATAGGGAGCTCAAATATCAACCCAGGCACTCGATTTGAACAAAGTTGAATCTGATCTCCTTAGAGATGCTGTATACCAAATATGAAAGCATTCTGACTGGTGGATCTGAAGAACAAAATTTTAAAGAAATTTCCTCATATTGCACAAAGTTAAAATTTGGGCTACCATAGTGAGCCCAAACTTAACTTGAATCTCACCCCCACCCCCACCCCTCCCCCCTTAGAGATGTTGTATACCAAATATGAAAGCATTCTGACTGGTGGATCTGAAGAAGAAGATTTTTAAAAAAAACTTCCCCATACAGCCCTAAGTTAAATTTGGGCTACCAAAGGAAGCCCAAATATTAACATAGGGACTTGGTTTGAACAATTTTGAATCTGACCATCATAACAATGAGGGTACCAAACATTAAAAAATTCGGACTCGTGGTTCTGAAGAAGATTTTTAAAGAAAATTCCCCATAAAATTTGGGCTTCTGCATTGAGTCCAAATATGAATGAATGGGCTTCATTTTAACAAACTTGTATCTGACCCCTCTATGGATGCTGTATACCAAATATCAAAAGATTCTGAACATTGGTACTTGAGAAAAGATTTTCTAAAATGTTTGCAAAAATGCTGCACCAACATTATTCTGATGCCCTCTGCAGAACTCTCTAACAAAAACAGAGGGCATTTTTTTTTACCATTCAATTCTACTGGTTCTAAGGATGCTTCATACCACATAACAGTTCTCTTTTCCAAGTGGTTTGGGAAACATGGGAGTTTGAAAACATTTCTATTTTTTGCTCCTGGGGTTCCCATGGGGATGCAGGGTTTTTTTTGCATGAGGTAAGTACTTATGACCCAATATTACCACGATACTGAATTTCATTCAAATCGGACCATCGGTTCAGAAAACAGAAATTTTGGGTGGTACCAAAAATCTAACCACTGCTATTACAAAGCCAAATATTGCTTCACAAAGTACGTTTGAACAAGCGTGATTCTACACCTCAAAAGGTGGTTCCATAACGAATATAAAGTCACTGTACCCACTGGTTAATAAGATTTTAAAAATATTTTGGGAGCATTTTACCCCACCCCCTCCCTATGATGCTGGGCATGTTGAGTTAGTTGAGTTAAAACAAAAATGTAATACCCATTTGGTACCATTACTCACACAAACTTTAACTTGAATTGACCAAAACATGGTGTTGATGGATGACAGATGGATGGACAATGGATGGATCATGACTTTGTCGAAGTGAGCTAAAAAAAAAAAAAAAATTAAACGGTTCATGTCCGATATTTTACGCATGTTATTTAAATTGATAAATTTGTCCCAGGAGTGCAACAAGGTTTATGCTATACATGTAGCATTGCAAAGACTTCTTGCACTCAAGTGATGGAATACACCTCCATTCAAGCTATTCTGTAGATTGTGAGGCCTAAAACAAACCAAGAACGTGAACTTATGCATGAATATTATTACAATGAATACACTGTCTTACACAAAGGAATACCACACAATCCAGTGTAGACTGATTTCAAAAAGTCCTCCGTAGTGGAAGGGCAATTTTAACAAACATACAGGCCCAAATAAGCTTCATACACAGTGTAAAAATTCCACAAAATTAATAAACATTCATATATGTTTAAAAACTTATATTACTTTGTTATCAGGTGTTAAAAAAATATGAATATTTGTAAACACACCCACCCATTTAGATTAGTCCCTGCTCATAGCAGTGACACAGACATACAGTACAGTTGCTGGTCATAATCCTTGCATGGGCAGTGCATGATGTCCATGCATGTTTTTTCCAGGTAATAGAAAATCATCATCAATAAAATTTTAACTAATGAAGCACCGAATTGTATCCTGTGACACTGTGGTTCATTAATTAAATTTTTGATGATTATTGCTGTAAACAATGTTTGAAAACTAATATCATTGCATCCGAAGAAATATTGCCCACCCACAGAAAGTGACCAGTACACATCAGCACAGAGTCAAGGTAATTGTGTTTTACTGTCTTGAATTTCAAATTTTGTTGTTGTTTTTTTTTTTTTTTTTTTTTTTTTGTGGGGGGGGGGGGGGGGGGGGGGGGCACCAGACCCCTCCACTGATGAAGGGTCACACACCCTCTTGTCCTCACCCCTATCTCACTGATATGTGGCTCAGCTGATTCTGTGCATCATATTCTTTATGACTCCCACTAGATACATGTATTACTCTTGCCCCTGCATGTAACTTAGATATCCTGGCTTAGCACCAGTATAATGGTAAACTAACATCAAATTGTGTGCTTATGTACAGTAGCTAACATATTGGAATAGTATAATGAGCTTTGTCAGAAACTTGGTCAAGTATTGATGACAAACAACAATTTTCATTACCAGTACCTGGTGCCAGTAATAAAATAAGATTTGCAAATATCACCCTGCATTTTTTTCAGCTATTAACTAACATAAAATTGTGCGCTTCATGAAAATTATTTCGTAACTACCTGTTAAAAATTACCGTTTCTTGTTTTGCTCTTTTAGAAAAAGAAATCACTCCTTTTCTGGCGGGCATACTAAACACCGAGGCAACCGAGGGATACCAAGGTGAAGGAAAACAGGAGAGAAACGGGTATGAGGTGGTGTGTTCTTTTTATTATTTATTTATTGGTGTTTAAGGTCACATTTATCCGCACAACAGCTTATTGTGACCATGGCAGTTTTATGGATGGAGGAAACTAGAGTACCCAGGAGATCCACTGAGCAATGGCAAGCAACTGTGAGCTCCCCAACATACTACACAAGCATGGTTAGCCTTGTTCGAAGACAGGTGCACCAAGAACATGCAGTATGCCTTAGTACACAGCATACCTTGCCCCCACATGGGTAGTGGGGGTGAAGTGTCTTGCCCAAGGACACAAAGCTGTTGCTGCAGGTGGGATTCGAACCGAGGATCTCTCGGCTTGCAGTCTGCACCTCTACCTACTGAGCTAATGCACCCCTGATGGTGTATTCTGATTATGTAAATAGATTTAAGCAGTACTAGTATGTGATTGGTTTTAATGCCATATTTGAGAATTATGGGTGCTGAAGTAATAAGAGTGTGCTGAAAAATCTGCCCTTTGGTATTTAGTAGGTAGCTTGGTAATGGTGAAGTGACTTCACCTCAGTAAGCAACAGTGTGAAAGCTGGCAGCCATCTTTAATATCGGGCCGCCACACCCAAAAAACACTCGTTCTCATCCCAAGGTGATAACAAAGGTACCCAAGAAGTTTCATGAAGATCGGTTCATAAATACAGCCTCCAGACTTAGCGTATTGACATGTGCACTTACAGCGTATAAGTAGCACTGATAAATTAAAGGTCATCTAATTTGCATAATTTCTGCAAGAGAAAAAAACCTGTATTATACAGTATTTTTTGTGATGTACAGTTAAAACTAGAAGTCCTGTCACAAACTGTGCGCTTATCTAGGCTTAAATGCGCGCAATTGTCATATCGAATGGCATCCAAAGCACAGCAGGTTCTCCTGGTTACTTATAGCAAACACGGGTAATGTTTCTGCCAATGGATCTCCATTGGCTGAAACATTGCTTGTGCACAGGCCAGATTTACAGAATTTGATTGCCTTACCATGGTCATATCGCGTAGATTAACACGCATATCAACGTGCTATTTGTGCGCATTTCAGGACAGGACTTTTAGTTTTAACTCTATTCCATGTTACTAAACATTCATACAAAAATTTATTCAAATCAGAACTTTCATACAGAAGTTCTGTACAAAAAACTGATCGCACTAATTTTAGTACAAATTGGCTGCTAGTGGCCATCTTGAATTTCGAACTGCACCCAAAAACACTCGCTCTCATCCCACGGTGATAACAAAAGTACCCAAGATGTTTCGTAAAGATCGGTTCATAAATACGGCCACTAGCCTGAGCCGTATAGAAGTTGTGTACAAAAAAACTGATTGGACCTAATTTTGGTACAAAATGGCCACTGGCAGCCATCTTGAATTTTGGATCGCACCCCAAAACACTCGTTCTCGTCCCTAGGTGATAACAAAAGTATGCAAGAAGCTTGGTGAAGATCCATTCATAAATACAGCCCCTAGCCCAATCCGAATTGACATGTGTACTTACTGTGTATAAGTAGCACTGAATAAATCAAAGTTCATCTAATTTGCATAATTTCTGTACAAGAAAAAAACCTGTATTTTATGTGATGTATTCCATGTTACTAAACAATCATACAAAAATTTATTCAAATCAGAACTTTCATACAGAAGTTCCGTACAAAAAACTGATTGCAGTAATTTCAGTACAAAATAGCTGCCGGCGGCCATCTAGAATTTTGGACTCCCCCCAAAAACACTCATTCTAACATCATGGTGATAATAAAGGTACCCAAGAAATTTCGTAAAGATCGGTTCATAAATACGGCCTCTAGCCCAAGTTGTATAGAAGTTCTGTACAAAAAACTGATTGTACCTAATTTCAGTACAAAATGGCCACTGGTAGCCATCTTGAATTTTGGACTGCACCCAAAAACACTCATTCTCATCCCAAGGTGATAACGAAGGTACCCAAGAAGGTTCATGAAGATCAGTTCATAAATACTGTACAGCCTAGCCCGAGCTGTACTGGCATGTGCACTTACTGGGGATACATGTAAGTAGCAGTGAATAAATTAAAGTTCATCTAATTTGCATAATTTCACAACGAGAAAAAAACCTGTATTATATGTGATGTACTCCATCGGACCATGTTACTAAACATTCATACAAAAATTTATTCAAATCAGACCTTTCATACAGAAGTTCTGTACAAAAATGCTGATTGCACTAATTTCTGTACAAAATGGCTGCTGGAGGCCATCTTGAATTTTGGACCGCACCCAAAAACACTCGTTCTCGTCCCACGTGATAACCAAGGTACTCAAGAAGTTTCGTAAAGATCGGTTCATAAATACAGCCTCTAGCCCGAGCCGTATTGAATTGCTGTTCCCCAACAGACAGACAATGGGCCATGACATAACCTTAAATTTGACTTTGTCAAAGTTGAGCTAAAAATGGAGAGTATCCAGAGTATCACAAAACAAAAAACCTATTTGTAAAGGACTCCTCCTTTCAAGGACAATGGGACAGTGTTGGCATTCACCACCATGCTGCCTTGAGGCTGCATTTTGAATTCTGTGTTTGTTGTTCTAATGAAATATTATTTTATTATTATCAGTTATGGTACAAATATGGTACCGATAGCACACTTTCAGGAACCGCTGATGTCTGATGTCGACTGTGTGTCAGTGCGTGAGGTGCACACATACTTTTGGGGTTCTATACACCACATCCTTCATTTTGATATATAATTTGTGTAAATTTATTTGGAATTTATAGAATTTCAGGCTTGTAAATTTCATAGTATTGTTTTTGCCTTAGTTATGGTGCTTTATAAGTAATGGGCAATTTAGTTTGAAAAAAAGGGGTTCATGAATATTCAGTCACAGGAAGATTCAGCCCTCATACTTTTTCTGAGAATATTCGGTCCCCAATTTCATTCATGCCCCCACCCCTCTCTCCTGTTAACCCATATAATGAACATCCCAAAAGACATTTTAATATCTAGATATTTATGCTTGTTCGCAAATTATTATGGACACAAATGGACACAGAGTCAAGGTAATTGTGTTTTACTGTCTTGAATTTCAAATTTTTTTGGGGGTGGGGGGTGGGGGGAGGTGCACCCGACCCCTCCACTGATGAGAGGGTCACACACCCTCTTGTCCTCGCCCCTACCTCACTGCTATGTGGCTCGGATGATTCTGTGCATCATATTCTTTGTTACCCGGCCCCACTCCGACTAGATATTACTCTTGCCCCTACATGTAACTTAGATTTCCTGGCTAAGCACCAGTACATGTATATAGTGGTAAACCAACATCAAATTGTGCGCTTATGTCCAGTCGCTAACATACTGGAATAGTATAATGTGCTTTGTCAGAAACTTGATCAAGTATTGATGACAAACTGCAATTTTCATTACCAGTACCTGGTGCCAGTAATAAAATAAAATTTGCAAATATCACCCTGTGTTTTTTCAGCTATTAACTAAGATAAAATTGTGCGCTTCATGAAAATTATTTCGTTACTATCTGTTAAAAATTACTGTTCTTGTTTTGCTCTTTTAGAAAAAGAAATCACTCCTTTTCTGGCGGGCATACTAAACACCAAGGCAAACCGAGGGATACCAAGGTGAATGAAAACTGGAGAGTTTACACGGGTATGAGGTAGTGTGTTCTTTTTATTATTTATTTATTGGTGTTTAAGGTCACATTTATCTACACAACAGCTTATTGTGAATTTGTGACCATGGCAGTTTTATGGATGGAGGAAACTAGAGTACCCCAGGAGAACCACTGAGCAATGGCAAGCAACTGTGAGCTGTCCAACATACTACACAAGCTGGGTTAGCCTTGTTCGAAGACAGGTGCACCAAGAACATGCAGTATGCCTTAATACGCAGCATACCTTGCCCCCACATGGGTAGTGGAGGTGAAGTGTCTTGCCCAAGGACACAAAGCTGTTGCCGCAGGTGGATTCGAACCGAGGATCTCTCGGCTTGCAGTCTGCACCTCTACCTACTGAGCTAATGCACCCCTGATGGTGTATTCTAATTATGTGAATAGATTTAAGCAGTATAAGTATGTGATTTGTTTTAATGCCATATTTGAGAATTATGGGCACTGAAGTAATAAGAGTGCACTGAAAAATCTTCCCTTTGGTATTTAGTAGGTAGCTTGGTAATGGTAAAGTGACTTCACCTCAGTAAGCAACAGTGTGAAAGCCGGCAGCCATCTTTAATTTCGGGCCGCACCCAAAAACACTTGTTCTCATCCCAAGGTGATAACAAAGGTACCCAAGAAGTTTCATGAAGATCGGTTCATAAATACAGCCTCCAGCCTTAGCGTATTGACATGTGCACTTACAGTGTATAAGAAGCACTGAATAAATCAAAGGTCATCTAATTTGCATAATTTCTGCAAGAGAAAAAAACCTGTATTATACAGTAATTTTTGTGATGTAATCCATGTTATTAAACATTCATACAAAAAATTATTCAAATCAGAACTTTCATACAGAAGTTCTGTACAAAAAACTGATTGCACTAATTTTGGTACAAAATGGCTGCTAGTGGCCATCTTGGATTTTGAACTGCACCCAAAAACACTCGCTCTCATCCCACGGTGATAACAAAGGTACCCAAGACATTTCATAAAGATTGGTTCATAAATATGGGCTCTAGCCTGAGCCGTATAGATGTCGTGTACAAAAAACTGATTGTATCTAATTTTGGTACAAAATGGCCTCTGGCAGCCATCTTGAATTTTGGATTGCACCCCAAAACACTCATTCTCGTCCCTAGGTGATAACAAAGGTACCCAAGAAGCTTGGTGAAGATCAGTTCATAAATACAGCCCCTAGCCCGAGCCGTATTGACATGTGTACTTACTGTGTATAAGTAGTACTGAATAAATCGAAGTTTGTCTAATTTGCGTAATTTCTGTACAAGAAAAAAACCTGCATTTTATGTGATGTATTCCATGTTACTAAACAATCATACACAAATTTATTCAAATCAGAACTTTCATACAGAAGTTCTGTACAAAAAACTGATTGCAGTAATTTCATTTTCAGTACAAAATAGCTGCCGGCGGCCATCTAGAATTTTGGACTCCCCCCCCCCCCCCCCCACCCCCCAAACACTCATTCTAACCCCATGGTGATAACAAAGGTACCCAAGAAATTTTGTAAAGATCAATTCATAATTACGGCCTCTAGCCCAAGTTGTATAGAAGTTCTGTACAAAAAACTGATTGTACCTAATGTCGGTACAAAATGGCCACTGGTAGCCATATTGAATTTTGGACCGCACCCAAAAACACTCATTCTCATCCCAAGGTGATAGCAAAGGTACCCAAGAAGTTTCATGAAGATCAGTTCATAAATACAGCCTAGCCCGAGCCATATTGGCATGTGCACTTACTGGGTATACATGTAAGTAGCACTGAATAAATTAAAGTGCATCTAATTTGCATAATTTCAGCATGAGAAAAAAACCTGTATTATATGTGATGTACTCCATGTTACTAATACTAAACATTCATACAAAAATTTAAATTTGTTCAAATCAGAACTTTCATACAGAAGTTCTGTACAAAAAAACTGATTGCACTAATTTCTGTACAAAATGGCTGCTGGAGGCCATCTTGCATTTTGGACCGCACCCAAAAACACTCGTTCTCGTCCCACGGTGATAACAAAGGTACCCAAGAAGTTTCGTAAAGATCGGTTCATAAATACAACCTCTAGCCCGAGTCGTATTGAATTGTTGTTCCCAAACAGACGGAAGCCCGAGTCGTATTGAATTGTTGTTCCCAAACAGACGGACAATGGGCTATGACACAACCTTAAATATGACTTTGTCAAAGCTGAGCTAAAAATGGGGAGTATCCAGAGTATCACAAAACAAAAACCTATTTTGTAAAGGACTCCCCCTTTCAAGGACAATGGGACAGCATTGGCATTCACCACCATGCTGCCTTGGGGCTGCATTTTGAATTCCTGTGTTTGTTGTTCTTATGAAATATTATTTTATTATTATCAATTATGGTACAAATATGGTACCGATAGCACACTTTCAGGATCCGCTGATGTCTGATGGCGACTGTGTGTCAGTGTGTGAGATGCACACATACTATACACCTCATCCTTCATTTTGCTATATAATTAGTGTAAATTTATTTGGAATTTATAGAATTTCAGACTTGGAAATTTCATAGTATTGTTTTTGCCTTAGTTATGGTGCTTTATAAGTAATGGGCAATTTAGTTTGAAAAAAAGGGGTTCATGAAGATTCAGTCACAGGAAGATTCAGTCCTCATACTTTTTCTGAGAATATTCGGTCTCAGTCGTGGTCGAATGTCATCACCTCTTGAGGTCAAATCCTCACAGAATTTTTTTTTTAAATATTCTATGCATTTTTTCTATTGTTTTATGTTAAGGATTTATGATTACTAATTATGACAAAATTACAAGTGCGATATGAAACAAACCTTAATGAAGCTGGAACAAAAAAAAACCTTCCCAAAACAAGCTGTGAGAGGTTCTCAGCTCGAATCCCAATTGCGTCAACTGAAATAAGGCATACTGCACATCGATGGTGCACTTGTCTTCAACCAATGCTAACCCTGCTTGCTTGGAGTTACAATGTTGAGAAGCTGACAGTTGCTTGTCATTGTTGCTCGGTAGTTCTCTCTGGGTGCTCTGGCTGGGTTCCTCCCCCAGTAAAACTGTTGGGTGGCCCTGGCTGTAATTGTTGTTAAACCCAATAAATAAAGAAATCAAATTTGCTGAATCCAAGACCTTTGAATGATGGTTTTGATTGGGGTGGGTGTGTGTGTGTGTGGGGGGGGGGGGGGGGGGTTATACAGTTGTGCCCACTTAATTGGATATATCTTAATTGTATACAGTTGAAACTAGAAGTCCTGTCCCGAATTGTGTGCTTATCTAGGCTTAATTGCGCGTGGGAATTGCGTGCAATTGCCATATCAAATGGCATCAACATTGCTTGTGCACAGGCCATATGTACAGAATATGATAGCCTTACTATGGTCATAACGCGTAGATTAACGCGCAAATCGACGTGCTATTTGTGTGCATTTCATGTTAGGACTTCTAGTTTTAACAGTATCCCTGTTAATAGAATATAATTTCCCAACACAAAACCATTTACCTCCAGTACAAATTTGACCTGGTAATTGAATATAGGTTATAGAGTAATCTCCTGTTAATTGAATAAAAAATCTTGTAACATGTTGAGAAATTGCCCGGACTCTTCCCAGTTTTCCTTTGGTTATAGACCAACTTGGCCTCAGTACATTCAATACAGGCATTTAATCTATTATATCTTGTTTGACAGAACTCATGGAGCTCTGTCAAACAAAATATAATAGAATAAATGCTAAGTTTATCTCTGGAATACAGGAAAGTGACACAATCCCTGTTAATTGAATACTCCTGATAATTGAATAATGTTATTGGCAAAGTGGCTCTTCAATTAACAGGGTTCCACTGTACAGCAAAAACAAATATCACAAACTAATAATGAAACTATGTACTTGTGAAATTTTCATGTTGTCCTTCTACAAAATGTTTTAGCTGGTACTATACAGTTTTGAAGGTTAAAGGGCTCAGTACTTAGAGGTGAAGGCTGCAAGCCAAAGGGTCCTCTATCAAATACCACCTGTGGCAACCACTTTGTTTCCTTGGGCAATACACTTCATTCCCACTGCCCACGTAGTGCCATTGCGTACCAAGGCATACTGCATGTCAATCGTACACTTGTCTTCAACCAATGCTAACCCAGCGGCTGCGTGTGTGGTGTTTGTACGTTAGATGTTTGTAATTGCTCTGTGGTTCTCTCTGGCTTTTCCCACCTGTAAAACTGTCCGACATGAAGTGACCCTGGCTATCAAAGTGTCATTAAACCCCAATAAATAAATCAATAAGAATCATGTGTCCCTATTCTGGAGAACAGTTTGGGGCAAATTGCCAAAGGATGGTTTGGGTTAGATTAGTATCCAGTTTGGGTCAAATTGTTGGAGGACAGTTTGGATGCAATTCTCACAAATTCCAGTCACTTTGGCCCCAAGTCATTTTGGCCCCAGTCATTACAGCCTCCGGTCAATTCAGCCCCAATATACCAGGTCATTTCGGCCTCTTTAAATATTTTCAAATATTGTTTGAATTTTAACATTTTTCTATTTAATTTTTTTTCAACATATATATCTCTCAATTAGATATTCAGGTATACATGATATATGTCTAGTAGATTTTCTTTCATGATGAATAAATAAAAGAAAAGTTTCAGCATGTCGAAGATGCACATGGACTATGTGGGATTTGAAATCACTTGTGACCTGAATAATTTTATTTGCTTATGAATCTATGAGAGCCGGAAGCGAGGGTAAGTAATGTGATTTGGTTTGAGTGTACGCCTTGGAAGTGGGGCTCTGGGATCAGACCCCCGTGGACATCGAACTGGAAGGGGACTAGGAATTGCGCATAACTACAAGGATTCTGCTCTGTGTTTTAGAAAATGTGGACATATTTATGGTAGTATCAAAATCGCAGTTTGGTGGTTGTTTCAGAAAAAAAAAAGAAAAAGAAACCCTGTGAACCTCAAACTGGAAGGTGACTAGGAATGCATAACAATATGAATAAATGACTGCATATTCCGGTACTTTGCAAAATTTCAAAGTAAAATAATTTCGCTTACTTGTACAGATAGCATCTTAAATGTATGTAAAATTGAACACATGGATAATTTTTAATGTCATGTATAACTGTTCTGTACACTGTGTAAATACAAATAACTGAACATTACTTAATAAAGGTAATTACCCATTATTTCTAAACATGAACTATGCACTGATCTTTATAGATCTCTACACTTAAAATCGTGCCGAAATGACCAAGGGACCAAAGAGACTAGGACAGAGATGACTTTGAGGTCAAATTGACCAGAGGACGAAATGACTTGGAGCCGAAGTGATTGGATATCATTCTAACAGATGAGAGACGTTAATTAGGCCCTATTACAGAACACATTGAATGTGAATTTACTGCAGAGATAATTGCTCGACGATATATTATATTAATATTTTTTCAATAAATATCGAACAATCTATTAATATTTTTTTTAAGAATTATTTTCAGGAGTTAAAACGAATATCGTAGCGTATCTAAAATATCCTAACAGATGTGTACTGCTTTTCTTTTGGATGATTCTTCCCTGGGCCTAGTTCTCCCCAGGCTGAAGATTCCCCCAGTTCCCGAAAAAAGATGACATGCCATTTTCAATGGCAGTAAATATCCAAAAGGGTTATTATTTTCCATTTTTTAGTTTTTGAAACTACGAAGCACTGTTCAGAAATACAGATGCACCAAAAAGTAACACATTATTACTTGGTTTTGGTTTCTAACGGGACTGAAAGCAACCTGTCAGTATCACTTTTTCGAATTACACCCATTTCGTCTGCTAACCAAATCATCCGCTGCAATTTTACCCAAGTCGTCCTCTACAATTATACCCAACACGTCCAAAACTCGTTCGCTGGGGGAAAGTATTCAAGTATTGCATTTTGAATCATTTTTTATTTATATACTAATTTTATTGTATAATTTATTGTATATTACCTATTGTAATATATCTTAATGTACCTCCATTGTAATATATCTTAATGTACCTCCTTGCATTAAATTTCATATATGTGTATGAAATTCTGAAAACAGAAATGTCAGAACAAAATAAACTATTCAGCCATCTAATAAATTTTAATTACTGTTTATTCAATGGATTACCAATAAAAATTATATTGTTACAGTAAAAGTTCTTAAAGAATATGTACGTTATATTAAGTTCCACAACATAATCTTATAATTTCGCAATTTTTCATTGAAGAGCTCCACCGGCACCTTTCAGTGAATAATTGCAAAATTATTAGCATAAGTATTATAAGAATGAATTATATTAAGAAATGCAACAAAATTTGTTATATTAAGTTCTACAACATAATCTTATAATTTTGCAAGTATTCATCGAGGCGCACCGTCGCTTTACAATGAACAATAGCAAAATTATTAGCAAATGTATTATAAGAATTAATTATATTGAGAAACGCATCAAAATTTATGGTTTATTAAATTCTGCAACATAATCTTATAATTTGCAATTATTCTTGGAAGAGCATCACCGGCACTTTACAATGAATAATCACAAAATTATTAGCAAATGTATTATAGGAATTAATAATATTAAGAAACGCATCAAAACGTGTTATAATTATATTAAGAAATGCATCAAAACTTGTTATATTAAGTTCCGTAACAAAATCTTATAATTTTGCAATTATTCCAGGTGGAGGGGGGTCCTGGTGGGGGGGGGGGGGGGGGAACCAAAAATTTGCAAGGACGTGATGTGGGGGTGGGCGAGTCTCTTGAGTGCACCAAAAATGTGCATTTCCAACTTGTGCAATTTTTTAAAAACATATCAATATATCAGCCAATATATGACATCATTTGTGTTTCAAACCTTAAAGATGATGTTGTACATCACACTCTTAACATAAATACAACATCAGGAGGCTTTATATGTGAGAATATTGGGCTTAATCTGGGGAAATGTCACACGTTAGTAGGGAGTGGGTGTCTTGTTCGAAATGTAGAAAATGTGCAGACAATATTTTCCTTGACAAGCGGACGACTCGGCTTGCGGACGAAACGTCCGTATACCCTTTTTTCAAGCAAACGTTTCCTTACTTTTACAATTACAACACCTTAACATTCGGATAATTCAACAACTGAGTTTCTGTTCATCTTGATATTTCTCGAGGTACGTGTCAATGCATATCTGTATACAATCGCACCAATATAACAACAATTATCAGTTATATTATCGGTTATATGTACGTTTTTTTTTCGATTGAGGTTATCACTGGCAGACAAGCTGCAACGAAATCAGGACTGAGAGTTCGATCTGAAATGACGAGATCATCAGCTGAGCATATTGACAAACCTCCAGAAGGACAGAACTCGAGTAATAATAGTACCACTTTGGCCGGCCGCTGATTTGTCGCGGTTCTCGGTTGAGAAGGCCTGGTTACCCCTGAAGTGTAGATATGTAGGCCAATGTATCACGCAAAACTTTGAGGCGAAACAAAAAACATTTGATTCCCAGAGGGGGACAGGCCAATTGCAATTGCATGGGCAATTCACACCGGAAGTTACGTGATTTTTTCACTGAAATTTACTGTCCACTTCAAAAATCACATTGACGGCTATAGAGAATTCTGTTCTGGAACACATTTATCTGACTGGGTATGTGGAACCCTTTGCGGGCCTACGGCCCGCTTGGAGTTCATATTATTCGCATTTCGTCGACCATTCTCATTCACACCCTCTACCCAACGTATCGGCCGCATCCGCCCGCGTAATTTGCAAATTCAACAGTTGGAAAAATATTATTTTTCGAAAAATTTCAACAAAACCAGACCACAGTCCTGTAACAGTCATTACTTCTAATTCAAGCTAATAATGCTCACACCACTTTCATTTTACCGTTTTGTAGATCAGCTGAAAGGTTGATAGTGGGGGTTATTTATTCGTCATTGAGATTTTTTGACATTTTGAACAACCGATTATATCGTATCTGACAAAGCAGGAACTGTCAGATGTTTCAAATCGCCAAGGTTTATTTTACTGAAGTGTTTATTCATTCATTTTTGTGGTGTCTTCCAGGATTTATTTCTGTGTCAGACTGCAGTGCAAGTGTTAAGTCAAGTTTAAGTAAAGCTGCCTTCTTTGATCCTTTACCCAACGAATCGCCAACATCCGCCTGCGTAATATTCAAATTTAGCATCTGAAAAGATATTATTTTTCAAAAAAATGTCAACAAAATGTCAACAAAAACATGTGACCCTTCTTTTGAACGAGCTCGTGATATGGTTATGGTGATTTTTTTTAAAAATGATAGAAAATGATTTTTCAAATAATAAATTTTGATATCGTCTGCGTTTGGTAAAGGGTTAAAGAATGTTCACCTCAGGGGTAGTTGGTTATCGGGTGCTATTGTATCAGTAAACATGGCTAAATTGTCGCAGAAGATAGGCTTGCCTCACTTCTTGAGAGTCCCAGGACAATAATAGCAAGAGGAAGCAGCACCAAGCTTTGGACACCTGAATGCCTCTCAGGTGAACAGGATAATAAATGGTTTGCAAAAGGTTACATGCGATAGAAAAATAAGATAGTTGGGGTCGAGATTATTCGGTATTTTAGTAGTTTGTTTTCTCATACAATCGCGTAACCATTTTCCAATTAAACAACCAAACCCGCTCACTGCTATCTACAAGAATCCCTCTTCAAAATAAAACAAATGTGTCAAAAATATAGCGTATGAAACTCATTGGAACGAGCTCGCTGATCTCATGTCAGTGAGGGGTAACACGCTAGGCCAAAACGGTAATTTACATTTGTTCAGAAATTGTCCATCAAACGTTGCCTTGATTAGGTGCAGGGTTAAGTGTATTGCCCATATTCGTGGTGTACACGACGTCCCCCGAAAAAAAAAATGGATGGATGTGCCAATGCAAGTAGGGTTGACATAATTATTGCAATCGTAGTTACATATTAAAAAACTTTCCTTGAAATGACCAACGATAAAATATCTTCCCCCATTCGACATGCCATTGTGGTTTCTGACAGAAATAATAACAAATATCGAATTTACCCAAAACGACCCCATACGTCACTTAAATGCAATATCTACGCACCTGCTGGCCATTGTGTACGAATTGAATGTATACGTTTGAATAGGATTTTGAAAGAAAAAACTGTTGTACACTATACTTTGAACCAATGACATTTTTAGACTGTCGGCCAAGATCAATACACGAAACTCAACACGATATTCATTACCTAATGCCACCTACGGCGAGGAATTGTAAAATGTTCATCCGTTTATCAATTACGGTTTCCTATGCTGAACTGGAACTTGCCACTTGCCTCTTATTAATACTGTCCGATATATTTATACCTGCACGTAATTTTGAAAGCTTGAACTCCAAAATCGGTTTCAATTCAGAGTTAATGTCGGATTTTTGTTTAGGGTTACAGTGAACTAAATGAGTGAATTTTATCTCGATAACATTTTTAGAGCCGGTATAATTTTTTAGGGTTGGTTTGGTTACCATAAACAACTTTGTTTTTTAAACCCTTTGAACCCTGGTGGTATCTTCCATGTCAGTTCAATGGTAGCAATTGGAAGAGTCCATATTTATTATTTGTGGGTAGAACATTAATATTTTCTACGTTGAAAATATTGATTGGTCTACCCCACACATTAACATAGCAGCCGCACTACTTATTGGAAAGGATAATGTATCATTGTTTCCTGGTCGTAAAACGGCCGCTTGTGTTCAAAGGGTTAATGTCGTAAACAAGCCGATGGGGTTCAAGGGGTTAATGCGAAATTGACATTAATTCAAAAGCGATGTGTTTTTAGCTATTCGCTGGCACTCAGCGTTTGACACATGCGTTTCACTACTCCATTTTCCAAGGTGTTTGACAACATCAGTGATGGTCAATTTAATTGGAACATTCATCAGTATCGCTATAGGTATCGGCCGATTAGGGTCTCAAATCATTGTTCATCGGTTCACAACCCCTTTCGATCATCGGTACATCACTATTTATATTGACTATTTTGGGTAACAAACAATCCAGCGGAGGAAAAGTCTCAACCAACGTTGAATCCTATCACATGTCCATTGCATTGGTGCAAGAGAGAACACAAATGACTGATGCAGGTAGAGTTTTGACAGAAAATGTTCACCTGTTCAAGAAAAATAAAGTAAACGATTTACGACATAGGAATTGATGTTTCGAAATTGAGAGATGATATAATTTATGCCAGTGGAAGAGGACGTAAGGGTAATACACACACAAAACAATACAGTGACGACAATAATATTAGCTGATGTGCTTCATTGGGGGGGGGGGGGGGGGGGGGGGGGGGGGGGGGGGGGCATTTGGTTGGGAACAGATCATAAAATCTTTATCATATTTATTTTTTTAATGCAACTGCCCCCCCCCCCCCCCCCCCCCCCACCCCCCACTCCCTACAGAAGAAACAACAACTACGAGCCACACATGTCCTTCTTGTTGGGAGAGAGAAAGATGAGAGAGCGACCGGCCTGTAATGTTCATCTTTACACTACCCAATCAAACAATACTAATGTTCGAAAGGCTAATATTTTACAGCCAGGAATAGAAACCAGGGTCCGAATGGACATGGATGTAGAAAGGGAGACACATACTCTTTAACACACATCGGATCTCGACCTTAAGTTGGCACCGAGAAGAGTACCCTCCCAATTCCACTGTACAATGTTTATGTATATAAAAACCTGTGGGCGTGGAAACGCTGTGGCTGCTGTCCAAAAACATGTGTTTATTATTATCTTCGAAAAATAATATTGTTTTAAACCAGCAGAAGTGGTTCTGCACAGTAACACTGAATCGATCATATTTGGTGGGCCGGGAAAACATCTTCGTGTCTCCAACCACGTTTTTTTCAGGAAATGAAAAAAAAAACGTTCTGAAAAAACATCTCGATGCTATCTAGTCTGTAATAACTGTAACAATCCTTACTTCTGTTCAATGTCAACAGCTTTATTTAAAGTTTTCAGGAAGTCTCTGGCGGCACCAATTACGGCAATGTACAATCTATTGGGAATATGCATTCTGGGTGGGGGTGAGAGACCGTACACACAGTCTTAGTATCTCTTCGAAGCGTTTCAGACCAGTTGGACTGTCAGTCTACGCCCGTATTCATTATCCTAGCGAAATAATATTGTAAATGTAGTAATTATCGAAACCAGTTATTGTCAGCTTGACAATAAGATTACACCTGTAATGTGTGTTTTGCGATATTTGTTTTTTGAATTTGTAAAAACATCCAATTTAACTTATGTTAACATTTTGCTTAACGAATTGGCCGCATCCGCCAACCTAATTTACAAATTTAACAGTTGACAATAAATTATTTCGCCCACAATTTCAACAAAACAATATCACACTACTGTTGATTGGAATGATCTGGTCGAACTAATTCCAGTGAGGGTCCATATGATATGGTTTTGCTGAAATATTTGGAAACATTTGAAAAAAATACAAAATAACAAATTTTGATATAGTTATAGGGGGTAAAGAATCAATATATGCAGCTCCAAGCAGTACTATTTAAGAAAAAGTGCATGGCTTGGAGTTGACTACGCCCATATAGTGCCCATTGAGGTGGTGTAGTTCCCGCCGCGAAGCGGAGGGAACTACACCACCTCACTGAGCACTATATGGGCGTAGTCAACGACAAGACATGCACTAATCCTTATATTATATCGAACACCCATCAAGAAAAACATCTGTCCAATTTGTTGATCTATTACCAAGGTAGCAGCCCTACCAACCAGCGTTATATAGGAACAAATATCATGTAGTTTTCAAAAAACATTTTCTTCTTCCAAAACACGGCTAACTTGGATTATTGATATAAGCAGAAGACAAATTTTGAATCGGTCGGCAAGGGTAAACAAAACATTTCCCCCAAACGGAACTGTGTATGCTAGAAACGCGCAACTCGCGAATGAAAGCTAAAGTTTTCGAAATTTGACAACAACGCAGTTTGATAATTTCCACACATTTGTCACACATATATATTACCGAATGGGTCAGTACGGGATACAAAACTCCGAAGATTCAAGTGAATTCCATTATTTATTCGTTTACTGCCCAAAACATATAATTAAATAGCGAAATAATATGCGCAGCGAATCAAACGATTTTTCATATCCGGACGTGGTCTCATGAATGTTGTACCCAGGTATGGATTATTCTCTTCGAAACGAGATATGGATCATCTTCTCAAGGAATAAAATGAACGCCTCGGAAAATGTGACTTCAATAATGGAAAAGCGATACATTTTTCCACGATGATTTCTTTCCGGGTCGTTTTGTGGATGTTGTGCCTCTGTGAATCGATATTTAAATTTAGCCTGATTAGTTTTATTCGCCCACTACGAAAGGGAAAACTGATATAGTAGTGTGCTAAAAATAGAAAACGTGTAGTGCCTGGGTGTAGTGTCTGGTCACTTCTGTGGATGCAAATCACACGAAATAGGGGTGCAGCATTCGTCCAATCAGGAGCCTAGAAGGTCACGTGAGATATAATATTCATGTATACAATATGACGGGGTTCCTATCCAGGCAGTTAGCATCAGACTTTGTGAAAACGCATTACGTTGACTCAAACATTTCAAAGGATTTTTATACCTTTACTAAATCGTGAGCTATTGGTTGATTGAACAAACATCTGAAGCCTGTTTAAACTCTAATAAATGTAATGTAATGTTTCCTTACTATTCAACACCTGTGTGTTTGTATTCCACCCACGGTTTTTAAGGTCCCGGAGGAATTGTTTGTTTTTGTGATTTCATTGTACACATGGATACAAGAATGTGCGTTGACAAGAGATGCTAAAATAATTTGGTCGCAACTGTAAACTCAGGACATATTGATGCCAGTGCACCTACAAGTACTGCTACACGTTTCAGGTAAATTCTAAAGAAGTTTACCCTATGTGTAGACTTAGGACATTATTATCGTTTCAATTGTCTTTGATTACCCAGTCCACGAAGCATAATCAATGACTTGAAATGTCAGTTGTGGACAGAATGGTAGAAGAATATTGATTGTAATAAACTTTGAATATGTGCCTTGACAATTGTTTCTTGTCACTGGTGAGATACTGATGCGCGCGTTTTGCTACCTTCTCTAAATATCATTGTCAAAATGTTTTTACATTCAACAAACTTGACTTCATTCCTTGCATTCCTTGCGACATTATGGCTGAATATTATGATGGCTGTTGGAAGTAAGTTTTAATGTTTGAATGCAGATTATTTGTTTGTTTTTTTAAATACTTTTTCTACTGAAGGTCCAGAATGGAAATGTGCATATTCGTTGTTTAATCCTTTGAACTCTGGTGGTATGTTCCATGTTAATTCAGCCTTGAGGCTGCACGTTGGAAATATTGATTGGTCTACCTCACACACTCAGTTAGCAACAATCATATTCAATATATTTTTTTGTTTTGATATCCCAGGCGATGGCAGGAAGACAGCCACACCGGCTATGCCATTGCCTAACAATGCACTGAATATATTTGTATCATGTAAAAAAAATCACTTTTGTATTACTGTTTAACTTTGTGTATTGTTAAATAAATTTATCTATCTATCTATCTATCTATCTATCTATCTATCTATCTATCTATTCAATTATGACTACCATGCTCCTGGGTCGGTAGGGGCCTCTCTGTTTCAAAAGGTTAACCCTTTACCCAACGTAACGGCCAAAACCGGCCAGCGCTATTCTCAAAAATCGCCAATTAATTTTCAAAATATTTTCATTTTTTGTCTCAAAAACATAGGTTATGACCCCTCGTTGGAACGAGCTCGTCGAGCTCGTTCCAACGAGGGGTCATAACCTATGTTTTTGAGACAAAAAATGAAAAAAATTAGTTATTCAAGAATTTTTTTTGCAAGTGTCGTCTGCTTTTCATGTTAGGTAAAGGGTTAAAGCCACGTCAATATCCAACGCTTTGTCATGGCGATAGTTTAATGGGAGACAATAGGTTTAAACTGGGATTTTTACTGTAAAAAACAACACATCGAAAAGTAGAAGGTTATATGATAATTTGGCATATGCGATCCTAAGCAGCGAGTTTTTGTTAACTTTTTTCCCAACTCGCATAGCCGACGATACTAGTAACATCATTTCTTGAATAAATATTTGTCGTCCTTTTTGCTTCAAATACATAGCTTATGGACCAACATTGTCACAGGATAGTTCCGATAAGAAGCAATAAGCTATATTCTAGGGACTAAAATGTAAAAGAATAATGCAATTTGAATGGGGATTGTTGTGAATAGCGCTTGTCGGTTTTGACTGATACGCTTCTGTGATCACAAAAGCGGTATTTTTTTGCCGATCCGATCGCTTCTCTCTTGCATCTGTGTGTAAGGTTTTCGTAAATAAAATATTTTGAAATTAAAACGGCATCAAGGATAACCAACGAAAATAGCATCTGCTATTCGATGTCCTGGCATTTCTTTTTCGGTAGGTTAGATTCTATAGTGTTCCGAGGAAAAAATTGAATAGAAAATTTCGACCGGACCAGGACCCGATCGCGATCGGGACAAAAATGGTCTCTCCGCTTTTGAGATCATAGTACTTATGTTGGGTAAAGAGTTAATTCATTTACGGAAAGTTGAATTGAACTAGTTATCGAGCTCTCATGCTTTCTTTTTCTCTACTCGCTTCTGTCCTGGGTGTGTTTTTCGTATATTATGCACGTTTTAAAAAGTATACATTATTAACATACCAATTTATCAGGTTTCTACCGGAGCCTTACTTTAGGACACGGTCACCATTTTCAAGACTCGCCTCGTTCTACTTTACCATAAAATGCCTCATAACCCACAATAAAAACGTCCATCTTTTTTAAACGTTCGGAATCATTTTGCTCCGCCAAATGTCATATTTGAAGGAAATGCTATTTCATTTGCCCAGCAAGCTGCCTGGTGGTGACGTCACGTCAAACATTCTGCAAAATATAAAGGTGTTTTCCCACATTTGTAATGATCTGCAGGTTAGAAACCCGATATTTATACCATGATTACCTATTCTACAATATATAAAAAAGCCTTTGACATAAATTTTAGATTCACACACCAAGCGTTGTAACACGTGTGTCTGTGGTGAACACGTCAGCAATGGGATTTCATCAGTTAACATTTACACCTACGGTGGCACTGCATCCAAGTTGATCTTTGATGGCTTCGACCTGAATGCAAACTTGTATAAATTTATCGTTCATCGCCTCGGAAAGAGTGAAATGAAACGGGCAGTTATTTATTACGTTTTTAAATGAGTTTACCTCATAAGACACTAACAATTACCAAACATACGTTGACTCATGTTAATAAAGCATCCATAACTCGAAATGCTGTGTTATTATGTAATTAAAATTAAAAATGCCCCGTGATTTGAGCGTTTCTTTTTCCATTTCGTTTCAGCGATAAAATTGACAGCGGAAGTACCGTTCACCGGTGCTCATGTAAACAAAAACAGATTCGAGCGTATATACTCCTGCTGCTCAGTAAAATCGAGAAAAAATAATAGCGACTCGCAATAATCTAACGATCATGGTATAAATAAAATATATCCATAGTAGCTTGATGTACCAAATGTTCACCACTCGTGGCGAAGTGGTGTTAACCGCTCGCCAAAGGCTCGCGGTTTACACCACTTCACCACTCGTGGTGAACATTTGGCACACCAAGCTACTATGGGTATATTCTATATTTCTTATATGGTTTCGATGCGACGTCGCTTTTCTACGTTATAACGGCCGACGCGAAACCAAATAGTCAATAACGTGTTACAGAAGCATTTTTAGTTAGGAATCTGAATTCGTGAATGTTGTTAGCTAATTCATAGTGACAGTCGAAGAAAACAGAGTTCAAATAACTAATTGTATAGTTTACGAACTGAATGGCGTTAAAAATTCGTAGAATGCAAATAAGCTCATTTACCGAAACATAAAGTAGAATAAACAGTCATTCTGAGATGTTAAGGACACAAATATCAGAATAATAAAGATAACCTCATCAGTTATTATTAAACATATTTTATTTGTTATAACAAAATGGATTGGATTACAAGTACCGAGCACTTAGATAATATCCTTTCCTTAATATACATTTGAAAATTTCAAATTATGTTTACAAATATTTACAAAAAGTTACATAAAAATGCATGTAATGGCAAAGCAAACGTATGAATAATTAAAACAATATTGTATATGTACACTGTACACTCTTCAAGATGAAAGCTGATGAGTATTCAACTTTACAAGAGTCAGAACAGATAGGTCAGAGGGAGGAGAGAAGAAAAGTGAAAGGTGAACTGCCACATCACAACACTGCTGGCCTTAGTCAACTAGCCAACGGGTCATATTACGTCACAATCGCGATTCCAGCAGAACCGCGATTCAAGCGGAGCCCCGTTACCAGTGCTACAGCCAGGGCATACAGGACAAACATGCGGAATGCCCAAAGCCATGACTGAAGAAAATGGAAGTGGAAGTAGAAATGGACACTCGTGTCATAGGTCATTTGGCTGGGAATATGTTGTCAGACTAGTTTGTTTGATTACGGTCCAGTCTTAAAACCTCTTCGTGGCTTTAATGAAATTGTGTACACTTCGAAAAAGGTGGATGTTGACGGATTTTGGTAGGTTGGGAATACCATAAAGAAGATCGTTGATCGATCTTATTGTAAGATGCGCAAGATTTCTCTGTAGAACTAGTCTTTCGTTTGAATAGTTATTACAGTCGAGAAAATAATGGTTCGCATCTTCAGTCACGTAACCACACGAACAGCTAGGTGTATCGTGCATGTAGTTGGAGTATTTATCACAATTTAGGCCTCAGCAGTGGGGGGCCAATCTTGCTACACTGAACGTTGTGTCAAATTTCCTTGGACCATTACATCAATGCATCTTGTAATATTATTTGCCTCACGTTTGTAACATACAGTACCTGGAGAGTGTATTATCACTAAATTTCTCGCAGAGTAGAGATTCCACCCAAGCAATAATTGAAAATTTGCTGCAAAACATAACCAAGTTCCAGTCAATGGACCTCCGGGTTATACACGGAAGTCCACTGGCTAAAACACTGCTTATATTTTTTTGTCCACATGTACACAATTTGAAGGTGATACTTTGGGTGATAACTCCACTTCCCGGGTGATTTAGTTTCAATCCACTCCCCAGGTACTGTAACTCGTCATTGGTCCATTGATCCCCACTAAAAGGCTACAGTTCTACAGTACTTTGATAGCAAGCAGTAAATTAAAAAAAACTCTATCAGAAAAATTAACTACTGAAGTTTTTTTTCCTATGTCAAGTTACATGCGGCTGAGGTGTCGTTAATGACAAGTTCAGACTTTAGTTTAGTCAAGATTCTGGTTGCCACTGTTGCTTCGGTCCTCTTAAATATATACCTGTGTTGTCCAAGAAAATGTGAATATTCTTCACCATGCCCTTAAAGAATCATTTCAAAGCGATTTGTGTTAACATCGTACACAATCCAAATGAATTAAAAAAAATGTATATCCCATTTGTGTTTGAAAACGGGTGTACTATTCACAATGCTCATTGACACGCATCAAAAGTCGTGCTACTGGTTTAACCCTCTGATACTTTTGTACGTCTTATGATGTACGAAAGCAAACAGCGCGTTGATACTTGGTGGTAATTTGTTTTGTTATTATTTTTCGATTTTTTTTAAGTTGTAACCCCAGTTCTTGTTTTCTCGCAAATAGTGCTCAGTGACAACCGTTGAGCCAAATGTTATCGCAGATTAAAATACTAATATAATCCTGCTGCCAAGGCTTCTTAACTGGCTGAGTTCCAGAAGCCACTATCAGGACTTTCAAAAACCAGAGCAAACGCCAACACTTTTCTTGCTTATATTTCACATTCAGTCAAACACAATTAATATTTTGTTTATATAACTGTATTTTTTAAACAAGTTTTAAGTTTTGAATAACAAACTCAGACTACCAAAAATAATATAACCCTCAACCAATTAATCACTGATGTGGAAAATATCTTGTCATTTGTACTTTCCGACGTTTGTCGTCGCATTTTGAAAAATGTTGAAGAAACTGAATTCCCAGTGACGTTTGAACGTCAGAATAATTTAAAGTCTTAAAGGGTTAATCAATGAAATAAAAATTCATATTCATGTGAATTCCAACAAATATTTGGACAGTAGTTCCACATAAAAGCTTTGTTTGAATCTGAGTGATCTAATACCTTCGTATCGAGACTACGTTCGGTTGAAATGACGTCACTCATAGGACATTTTCCGATTTTGTCCACATCATTTATCGCTTTTGTCGATGTCACATTTTAACCAAGTACATCCAATATTCAGATTTTTGTGGCATAATAAAAAGCACTAGAACGTTTCTGTTGATGGTCTGTCAGTCTTTTCCACCCGCGCTTTTACATTAATCGCTAAAAATACGGGTAATATAGTCCAAGAACGTCAAACATAAAACTAAACGTTCTATAAGTAATTCATTATGCCTCACGTCTGTGACATCAGCCGTGATTGGTTAATTTGTCACCATCTAAAAGTCACAGTACTGGAGTTTTTTTTAACAAAACACCGGTACTAACTGAACGTTCTTCCCTGGAGATGAGAACAAAGAAAACGTAAGCTCCACTTTCATTGATCAGCGTCGATTACGCACCCTCTGATTGGAATTTATCAACACCAAACCCTGGCGCCGTGTCTGTTTAACTTTTGTCGTCACCGATAGACACAAACGTACCGACACCTAGGCATCTTCAGTGAGTGTGTTTTCAATTTTAATTGCAAACAATGAATTCAAAAGAAGGAGAAATATTAAAAACTCACGTGATGTTCACCACTTTAGTGAATCATGAATATGACTTCAGTCAATTATATTTCCACATCAAGTCTAGTATTAGGTACTCCTCGACCTCACTGAGTCTCTGCCTCAAATTCAAAATAAATTGTTTTACTCCGCTTAATTCTGACAACTGTCGTCGTCCAAGAAATATGAATTTATATTCCGTTATACCACTTATCTCACAAGCATTAATTATGAATTTTAACATGAACAGCATGATGCAGTTGTAAACGCTGAAATTTGGTGATATAGAAACTACCAAAGCGACGGCACTTGTAACAAGTAATTTTCGAATTTGGTGGTCTGGAAACTCCTAAGGAGACGTCATTCGTTCGATATGACGTCACTAAAAAGGTGTTTCTGGATCCCACTAGATTGTTGAAAGATTGATGGCATGTTGCAGTTAACGCTTAGCAATGGAAGCTATTTTTTGTTCGGTATAATAAAATAATTTGAACATTTCTTTTCATGTTCTATCGTCGATAGTACCCGAGTTTGTGTGATTTCTGAAATAAAACCTGGTTTTATTTCGGAAATCACACAAACTCAGGTATTATCGACGATAGAACAATGAAAAGAAACGTTCTAACATTATAATAGTTTAGTTTAAACATATTTTATTTGTCTTTGATGATAGTTGACAAAAAGGATTGGAACACAAGTTATAGCAACTTATTTACGTTCCTATCCTGTATAATGCTGTAACAATATAAATAAAAATGTACAAGAACGACATACATAGGTGAACATTTTAACATCCTTATAATACACAGTTTAAGTTTCCAAGAGAAGGTAAAGGTTGTGGGAAAAGCAAATATAAAGTAAAATAAATAGTGCTTGTTTTAGTAGGCTGTAACCCGATCTCCACTCATAAAAAATGTTTTAGTCTCAATATTTCAATCGACGAAAAGTTTAGATTTGTTTTATTAGGTAGTGGGCAAGCTCCAAACACCAGCTTTTCTGGACCAAGTTTTGATGAATGCAAATCAATGCAAATGCAAACCCCGCCACTCCAATGTATGAAATATGGAATATCTGGAATGAAAAATTTGCCGCCCGCTCTTAAGGGCCCATCTAGGAACGCTTGTGTTTACTTGGACTTGTATATAAAATCACACATATACACACATGTTTATACACTCGTTCAAATTTCGCGCACAGTACGGAGGAGCTGGACCAAGTCACCGAATCGCGGCGGTGCAGACTCTCCCCACAAATACTATCTGTACAGTTTCAAAGAACAAGGAACGGAGAACACGAGTAGATCCACCGCCCATGGGGCATAGGGTTTCACTCCGTGTTCCACATGCTGAAAACACAATATTTTCAGTGTGATTTTGAAAAATCATCATCATTTGCAGGTTGGAGAAACCATCCCGCCACAGCACAGTGACAGTCCATCCACACAAGTTGAAGGAATTTTTACTCAACCGCAAAAGTGTATTCGTTTCCAAATTTTCAAAGATTAAATCGTTGAGTGCTTGAAATAAATGACTGGACACACTTAAAGATAAATTGGTTGTCTGAGATAGATAGATTTGGATTTCCATACAATAAATTATCCGGTGATACCATTATAAAACTAGAAAGCCGCCGTTTCAAAGTATTACGCTGCGTTGCATATAACGGACACTCAAAAAAATAATGTTGGGCATTTTCAAGTTCATGTCCACAACTGCAGCTAGGAGCTTCGCAAATATAATTAGCAAACTTATCGGCGTTCAAGTCACTACACTGGCTTCGTAGACGACAGTGTGCGATGTTTAGCATTCGTTTCCCGCTAGCAAAATAAACGGGTGGTTTCGTTACAGGATTCAGGTTAATGTATTTCTTTTTAAATTCTACAAGGGATTATGATTGTGATATATGACTGGGTAATTGATTCCAGGCTGACACTGTGGCTGGCAGAAAAGAGTTCTTAAAATGTTTAGTACGTGTTTTGTATGTGGAAAATTGTTCCGCACGTCGCAGATTATATGAAGTGGATTGTGAAATTCGCGGGGGTAGTAAACGCGTAATATATTCTGGTGCTTCGTGGTTAACTATTCTGTACATTATACTCATTTTGTAAATTTCACGTCTGTGTCTCAACGAGTTCCAGCCAAGCTCAAGAAGGATGTTCTCTGTCGATACTGATCTCGTTAAACCTGTGATAATTCGGGCCGCATCCAGATGTAAGCATTCGAGTCTTTTGAGAAGATAGGAGGGAGCTGAGTCCCATAGTATATCTCCATAATCCATTATAGGGAGTATGTACGACACTTATATTCTCTCCAATGTTTTGCGAGAGAGCAAGAATTTCAGTTTTCGGAGTTGCGATAATCGGGTCGGCACTTTTTTTTACACATTTCATTTATTTGGACATCCCATTTAAGATTACTTTGTAAATAAATGCCTAAGTGTTTGTGATGATCACATCCAGATACAATGCTATTATTAAAGTGAATTACAGGTGGGGTTGTGCCTGGGGAAAATGAAAAATAAACTGACTTTGTTTTGGATGGGTTGAATGAGACCAACCACTGATTGGCCCAGGTGTTAATTTTTTCTAAATCGGCGTTTAGGACATAAGTTAGGTCGACTTTGTTATTTTTACTGGTGGACAGGCACGTGTCGTCCGCAAACATCCGAGCATGTGACTCGAGCAGGTCAGCGATATCGTTTATGTAGACCAGGAATAGAAAGGGACCCAGTACGGAACCCTGTGGAACCCCTGATTTCATTGTCTTGTACTGTGAAAAATCGTTGTTGATTAAAACCCTCTGTTGTCGATTATCTAGATAATCTTCTATCCACAAAAGTAGATTTCCTGTGATACCATTCTCTCTAAGTTTTAAAACCAAACCCTTGTGCCAAACTCTTTCGAAGGCTTTTGATATATCACAAAAAAACTGAACAGGTTAATAGTTTATTGTCCAGGGAGTTGCCTAGAGTGTGATATAATTTCATTAACCTAAAGGTTGTACTATGTCCAGGAATAAAGCCAGACTGGTATTTATACAGGGGATTATTTTCTATGAAATACGGAAAAATATATTTATGGGTCACTTTTTCTATTATTTTACTAAGGCAGGGTAAAAGTGAAATGGGTCTATAATTGTTTTTGTCTGAAGGGTCATCTTTCTTGAAAATTGGGGTCACGTCTGCCTTCTTCCATTCTTCTGGGAATTTACACGACCGGAAGGAATATTCAAACAATAATTTTAGGGGAGATGAGATACTGGCAGCAGTGGCTTTTAACATTCTGACGCTAATTTGATCATGACCATGGGCTTTGTTTGACTGCATAGATTTGATGGCTTCCATAATGTCGTTTATTTCAAAAGGGATTTCAGCTAAATGTATACTGGAGCGTGATGAGAACGTTGGGCGTGTATGATCTGTTTCTTCAATAACTTCGTTAGATATAAACGTGTCAAATAGCAGATTAGCTTTCTCTTCGTCTGTAAATGCAATCATGTCGGGGTTTTCTTTATTTGTTATATAGAGAGGTGGCATTTTTTAGATTTATTTTTATCGAGAAGGTCATTGATTACATGCCAAAATAATTTGGGGGAAGGTTGATCTGAAAGGGTGTGCTCAAGGTTGGATTCGTACTGTTTTTTGCGTATTTTATCATGTTGTTAACGGTATTTCTTTGTTTCTTGTATTTGGTCCAGTCGTCACGTAGATGAGATTTAATTGCCTTTTTCCTTAGCCTGTCGCGCTGTCGAATTTCTTTTCTGAGTTCAGAGGTAAACCAGTGCTTGTCTTTTGGGCGTATAAGAACTGTTGATTTTGGAATACACTTATCAATGATAGCAAGGAACTTTTCTGTAAAAATACTCGTGGCGGTGTTTATGTTTGGGGCATTTTCGATCAAGTGTGTCCAAACAGTTTAAAGGATTAATGTATTTGCTAGTTCAAAATTAGCAGTTTTGTAATTACGAACAGTTCTGAAGTATGGAGTATTAAGTGAATATTCAGATTTTATACAGCAGTAAACGGCAAAGTGATCAGACTCTTCAAGGTCTATTGTATCGCTTTCTGTGTCGTTAATTTGGCCACTAACTAAAATGGGATCGAGAAGTGTTTCAGTAGTAGCAGTTACACGAGTTGGCTTTGTTACTAAATTGCGTAGACTATAGTGTGTTATAATTTCGCTGAGACGCCCATTAGGTTGTGTGAGGTCCGAGTTAAAATCACCTAGCAATACAAGGGGTTTATTCGCATCAAGTGCCGTTTCCACAAAACTATCTAATAGGTCCCAATAATCACTCGGTGCATACTGTACCGATCTGTAGGAAACTGCTAGAAGAAATGTTTTCGATTTAGAAGTGACTTCAAAACACATGATGGATGTGTCGAATTCTAGTTTGGTTTTACGAAAATACAGAAGACTTTGATCAAAGTATACCGTAATACCACCCCCATACTGATTTCTATCATTTCTGATGGGATCTGAAAAACCCTGTAATTTGATACTGCTCGATTGCACTGAGCTATCGAGGTGCGTTTCGGTGAAACAGAGAATATTGAAGTCATATATAATATCTGAAATTTGTGAAAGCTTGTATCTTATGCTACGTATGTTGTAGTGGAAGATAGATAGGGAACCAGGAAGGTTGTTTCTTGTGTCGGGTGGGCCAGGGTTTGACTCGATGTCACCGGAAAGTAACAAAGAAAGAGTGCAAAATAGTAATATAAATCTCATTTTTGGGAGCCTAGTCTTTCTAATTTTACGAGAGGGCGGGCTCGAAGATTTTCCTTTGGAACGCTTAACGCCACCGCCAAAAACCCCAACTGCAGCTCTATACTGTTCAATTGTGATAGCCATATTTTTTCCTAACTGCAAAATGACTATCTCTCTGCAAAAGGGTTACTGTCGGTGGGTCACTTTCCAAGGGTATTTCAAACTGATATCTGTAGTATCCTACAGAGTGAAGGGGTTTGCATTTACAGATTGAATGTTTGATAACATATTCCAATTCTAGACTTATTTGTTCAGATTTCACAGCCTTGTATAAATCGGGTGAGCTTTTCCCAGAGATAGAATAGGTAGAGTATAGAAGAATTAAAAAAAGCAAAGGAAATTGGAAAACGTTTAGTGTTATTAGTGCAATATATACACTAATCATGATTGTGAAGGTTATAAACAATGACTTCATGTAAAAGAATAATTGGCCGTTGCAATTACACAGGATTATAATCGCTCTAAAAGTGAATCTAAAGTGGGACTATTTTATGTATGTACATGTCGTCCCTTGAGAGCATCGATGCGTCAACGGGAGTGCCACAACACTTCAGTTAGCTCCCCGATGCTCTGATGGGACGGCATAACAAGCTACCAAGACCGGCTGGGAGATTCGCGAAGAGTAATTGGCTATTCGATGTGCATACATCATCGTCCCTGGAAAGCATCAGGGTTCCAACGGAAGTGCAGATGTCCCTCCGTTGGCCCTCTGACGTCCTCCTGGGAGGATATAGCAATCTAATCAAGACTGGTTGAGAGATTCGAATAGAATGATAATCCCTCGTTGAGAACAGCAGTGGGAAGAGTCCCCGAGAGCATCTACAAATTGTCTGCTCTGTGAGTATAATTGGCGCTTCGCCCAAGACGAAACCAGGGACCGAGGTGGCCACTTTCTTGTAACGTTTTGTTTTCAGCAGGCCTAATGACATAAACGAGCTCGTAGTTAGATAATTACTGTTGGTAGTCAACATGACAACAGTGAGTTAAAATACTCCTGCAGTGTGTTAATATTTCTGGATTATATTCACATGTGTGCTAAAACCTCTTCAAAACACAGAGGGTTAGGTTTCTAAGTCAATCAGGTGTGGTGCAATGGAAAATGAGTGAGGTTTGAAGGGACCTGAAGTCATATTCAAATATAGGAAGGTTCTGTAAATAAATAGATGGAGGCACAATCACGTACATATATACATATAAATAAACAACCCTGTTACCTACTCTCTGCGCGAGTCCCAACAGGTAGGTGCCCCTCCGTTATTGGCCCCAGAATGAGACTTCCACCGATTTTCTCATGGTATACATATCTATATATCTATGATATACGTGTTGTATATTTTATCAAGTTTGGAAATATACACATGTTCAACAGAAATTATTCCCGGAGTGGGATCCCTCCAAGGTCATCTGAGTATTCGTATATTTATATCTGTGTTTAAAAAAATTGCACGTCTTCAGCTAGGCCTGATAAATAAAACCGAGCAGGCCGAGAGCCTAATCAGCCATACATACATCATCTCAGAGTTTTATGATGCTACGCCACTCAACAGGAAAGGGGTTATGCCTTGTAGCAGCCATAGAGATTTGGTGGGGGTCTTTATGACCAGGGCATGCGTTTTTATAGAATATCTGAGATGTCAACATTTGGGAATGTGTAGGAACAGTGGGGATTCACTACCCCCCCCCCCCCCCCCCACACACACGCACACACTTACCTTCACCTCACCTTACTGCACAATCAGTGTCATTTGTATGCTTTGGTTTGGACTATACTCATTTGTAAGTTTTTAATGTCGACTATACACGCACAACGCACAAATACTCACCCACATGACGTCTACGCCACTCGAGCACCCACACGCACACTCACCAACTCATTCGAACCTTAGGCGGGACATCCCCCCCCCCCCCCACCACCCCTAAACGGACACTAACACTGATATGTAAACCCAGTGTAGAGGTAGCAGGTGATATTAATTAAATAAAAGATTCTTTGTTTGGAAACGATCTGCACACCGGGTGGGTGGAATTTCCGAATGAAGTTTATTGCCACTTTCAGAAACGTCCCCTCCATTATTATTCTTTATGGATCGTGAAAAAGGGCAAACTATTTATGTTGTGTTTGTTTGGCTTTATGTAAACATGGAGGGTCGAGTCTCGTAGTATATTCCACCACTCGAAACCAGTATGTTGGTAAACCCCCGATACTTCTTTCTTGCCCCGAAAAAACAAAAATAGGCAAGAAAGGGCAGAAAAGGTACCCAGATACAAGCCAATGTGCATCACGTTGCTCATGAAAATACATTCAGATAAACTATAGAAATAATTATTTTGTTTTCGTGCAGTCGTGTTATATTGAAACACTCACCTACTAGTGTTAGTTGATATTGAACGCTTCAATTGCACACCCACACTAACTAGCACGCCCTGCAGATGTACTGTACAAATGGGTTCATTTTAGATTTTTAAAATCGAAGGATCAAGCACACGTATGTTAAATCAGCCCTCAACCCCCACCCCACCCCACACATATTTTGGTGATGTTAATCCGAACATATCTTTGGCATATGCAGATGCAGATTACCTCCCCCCCCCCCCCCCCCCCACACACACACACACACTCACATACATATATATATGACGCCGCCACAATCCGCGCATAACTTTAAACGTATATTCACAGCATTTCACTCTGAAAAAAAAATAAAAACACTGTAATAAAACAAATAGAATGAGAGCGAGATACACTCTGCTACAAACAAAAATCAAAGTTTCGTACATTTGCCAGTATGGCCTATTTTCCTTCAGTTTATAGGTCAGTTTATGATTGGATGACACGATTTATGTCGTCAAATATTTGAAATTTAAATAGTTTGTCTTGTCGTACACAGGGCCGTCGAGAGAAAATCCGGGCCCCGGGAGAGGGAATATTCCGGGCCCCCTAGGCAACATGGGCGAGTAGATGCCGAAGGCCGCGAGTGCACAGGGCACGAGCTCTGGCAGGGAACTTTCTTGTTGTAAACCACCACCAACCCCCCCCCCCCTCCCCCCCCCCCCCCCCGTTCGTCAAGTGCAGACAGAGCTCCATTCGCGACACAGCCCTCTTCTTAACATTTAGTTCTACGCAACTACAGAACTAGTGATTCTTGGTTGAAATACATTTATTCTTTATAGTAAGACCCACTAGTTCTATATTGTGCAGAACTAAACAGATGATATATTAGGTTCCAAATTTGTAACTGCGTAAAGCTAGCAATGCATCGAGATTGCGCTTTTGTGAATGCACACAAACAGTGTCAGTTTGGAATACCGGAGATTTTCTCTAATTGCCTTAACCCTTTACCTAACGTAACGGATAAAACCGGCCAGCGCTATACACGAAAATCGCCATTCAATTTTTAAAACATTTTCATTTTTGCTTCCGAAACATAGGTTATGACCCCCTCATTGGAACGAGCGCATCGCGCTCGTTCCAATGAGGGGTCATAACCTATGTGTTGGAAGCAAAAAAATGAAAATTTTTAGTTATACGAGAATTTTTTTTACGAGTGTCGTCTGCTACTAGCGTTAGGTAAAGGGTTAAGGCAGGATTCTCTTACTCTCGGGCCCTTCACTGCACATCAAAATTTGACGTGCAGTGAAGGAACCACACGTAAGAGTATCTCGCCTTCAGGAAATTACGGGAATCGGCGGGCCCCCAATAACGCCGGGCCCCGGGGTTACTACCCCGGTTCTCCCCCCTTCTCGGCGGCCCTGGTCGTACATCTCTACCCCAGATGTGTCCGTTTGCATACCATGATGATTTAATATTTTACCTTTGTCGAAGTTGGTAGAGAAGTTCTCCATTCAATTTTGTCAGATCGTTTATAAAAGTTATTCTTTTGGTCTTATATCGTCGCCTTGACCTTATGACTGAGTCTCTCGTCGCACGCTTGTTGAACTTGGCAATGACAGGTCTAACGGTACCTGCCCGAGACGGGATCCTGTGAATAGCAAGCAGATCACTGTTGTTTATGTGTAACTCTGAAGTACTGTTCACAAGCTCAATGAATTTTTCCTCCAGATTCTCCCCATTTTCTTCTTTTAAACCCAAGATTTTAATATTATTTTTCCTGCTATATTGTTCGTTCTGATTTGCCATTATAGTAACTTGTCGGGTTCCGTGTTTTAAACTTTCTATCTCATTAGCCATGTCTGTTATTTTTATTTTGTTCTTTTCGATTTCACTAGTAAGGTGTGAATTCTCGTCCTCGACTTTTGATAATCTATTTTCCAGGTCAAATAATTTTCTATCGATGATCGCATTGATTGATTTTGTGAGTTGTTGCTGAAAACTGTTCAATGATTTTGCAATCATGTCCGAAATCGTGTCCACAAGTTCGTCTTTAGTAGCCATTTTCCCAACCGACACCTCAATTTTATCAATGTTTGATTCAATTAATCGAATGTTCATAGACACATATAAATCCTCGGTGTCTGTACTACTATCACTGGACAAGTGGGCTCTCTTGTAAGGGGGTCTACCCGAAATATGGCGGCTTAGATCGACCTGATCGGTGTTTTCACTAATGGTCTCCAGTACCCCAGTGTCTATAACTCGCTCGGTATTATCTGCCATAGTTTCTAGAATTACCTGTGGTGTCCTCAGAATAATAAAAAAAGAAATCACTCAGTAAACAGTAAACACCATGAACAGATTTTCTCAAGCAATAAATGAGTCTCGTATCAGGTTTGAATGTGAAGAATTGCAGACGAATCTCAGCAGATAACAGATGGCGCGAAGTCAGGTGAAAAAATTGACATACACGATCCACATAAATTCGAAAAAAGATGTATAAACAGTTTCTAGTAATTTCCAGTCGGAATCCAAGCCTTAAGCTTTAAGAGACTTTTTCATGGGTATTGTAAGACAAATCAGAGCCATGATAACAGTTTTGACGAACTTTTCATTGCAACGACATCAACAACGACTCCTATGTTGCACCCATTTCTTTCTTCATTATAATAGTGAGAGATATTGGATAGGTCCGTGTATCCACAGAAGTATGACTGACTCTTCTGTTTTTGTGAAAGTGCGATGCGAAAGCTTGTATCACACGCGTGTGCGGAACAACATTATCTTTATCACGCACTCTTGAATGTCGTAGAAACAAGCGTTAATTTCAGTTGGGTGTGAAAAAGAGGTTTTGCAACACTCGGCTATGATGCACGCGTTGACAAGAGTGCTTATTTTACAAACCAGAACACGCAAAATCGATCCTGGATCGGCTGGGGGTTTTGTGTTTCCATGTAGTCTATGAGGCACCAGTTATGGGAGTGATTTCGTATCAATGTACGAGCTATCGATCTGCCGCGGGAGGATGGAAAATGGATGTACTCTGCGTGGAGTGTGAGGCCGGTCAAGTAGTCTTAGCATCTCCATGCGGTAATTTAGACTAGATGGAGTACCAGTCTGCCTGCGTACTCATGGTTCTAGCGAAATAATGGTGTAAATTTCGTAATTATCGAAACCACGTGTTCGCTGATTCACCGGAAGATTACAACTGTAATGTATGCTTTTTACGATATTTCGTCCAGTCCAATGTACAAATTGAGGAGTTGAAATAAAATTTCATGTTTCATAAAAAACATATCATGTCATCCCTCATTGTAACGAACTCGTAGAGCTCGTCACAATGAGGGGGCACAAGATATAGTATTGTTGAAACGTTGGAAAAAGAATTGGAAAAAAATTCAATTAACATTTTGTTTGGTACACTTAAATGGTATAAGAGTTAACACGTGCATTTCCAACCAGTATTTATCTGGTATACAACACAGGAGAGGGAAGCAGGAGGGGAGGAGGGAGCGGGGCTTCCTATCCAGACAGTTAGTGGCAGACCCTGCGAAAATGCATTACAAATCAAGAGGAGTGTTGACTCAAACATTTGGTACGATTTCTATGCCTTTACTCGAGACGTGAGTTATTGGTTGGTTTGCCTGTAAACAGCCATCATTCAGAGCTTTTCTCTGTTACCCTCATCACAAAACCGCACCGATAATTTCACAAGGATCGCGACTGGGTCGTAATCTGGTCGACCTTTTTTGTTCACATTCCTGATCACAACTCTGTAGAATCTTACCTGTCCATACCGAAATGTCAAACATCGTATCTGATATGCCAGGATGCGTAATCCATAACATCTACAATAAAATCTTTTTGTACCATCAGACAATAGTCAGAGAGACACTTATTGTATGAATGCTCATTGCTCACATATATGTATAAATGTATCGTACCTGCTTCCATCACAAGAGGAGGAAGTGGAATTGTTGCTTAAGACAATGTTTTACAAAACACTTTCCTGTTTTCGTTTTCATTGTTCTGAATCCCCGTCATCACCGACCGCTTTGTACTTTGTTAAGAGTTATGCGAGTGTGAATTAAGAAAAGATCACGGTTTGAAGGACTCGAAGCATTTTCTTTCTAAATTAATTTTTATTATAGGGTCTGACCCATCTTCCAATTTTTAAGGCGATTCATTAAAAATGGTAATTCGCGGCCCAATATGCGCCGGAGAATAATCGTACATTCAGACTTGGAGACGAGGAATGATACAGATTTGTTTTCTGTGATCCAAGTTGATGTTATTTGAAATATATTCATAGAATTTGAGTCCTTAAACACTTCGCAATCTATTGTGCAACGAAGACTATTTTCTGAAGCGAATACAAACAATGCATCATAAGTTGTAACGCAACCGGAGGCCTTTTTGATGCCATTGGGCGTTATTTATTAATATGTTTAACTGTTACACACGATATGACGTCTCGTCGTCAATCAAAGTAGTTTATACACTGTTTCTGCATTTTATTGCCCGTTCAAAGAGTCTTGTTTGATATTATTATTATAACAGTGTCGATACAGCTATGTTAAATGAACGGAAATATTTGCTTCCTTTGGAAATGACACCCGAGAATAAACGAAAGGCTTTTTACTTTTTATTTCTGGAGTGTTTTTCTCATCGAACCCATCGTGTTAGTGGGTGATAAAGTCAACCCCGCCTATTGTCCGATGGGATTCGACCAGAACCCAATTACAGGAAACTGTTGGTACATTGAAACAGGTGTAAAAAGCTGGTATGATTCTAAGTCATCGAACCCATCGTGTTAGTGTGTGATAAAGTCAACCCAGCCCTTCCTTTCCTTAAAATAAAAAAAACGACCTCATCAAAAAATGTCTCATTGTCTTACACTAGCATTAGTGTGAATATACATGTATAACCGATAAATTTTATTTCTTACGTACGTCCATTATTGTTTCAGAGTATTGTCCGATGGGATTCGACCAGAACCCAATTACAGGAAACTGTTGGTATATTGAAACAGGTGCAAAAAGCTGGTATGATTCTAAGTCGTCGTGTGAAGCAAGGGCTGGAAAACTAGGAATCTTCTCTGGACCTTCTGACCAAGATTTTATCTGGAGTCGTTGGGGGTGAGTCTGGTTATTTATGTCCGATGTCCCTGCATTTATAAACCTATCAACACAAACTGAGTTGTAACCGTTTCATCCCTGCGTGCATAAATATTTGCGTGAAGAAAAAATTGGTAGTGGACGGGCAGACGGTAAAAAGCAACAAATCTGAAGCGAGGCTCCAATCTAACAGCTCAGCAATTATTACTGAACCTCCCAACAAACGAGGATGGTTTCGCCCATTTTGCCGTTGGTAGTATTGACTAAAATGATACTTTCCAGGGCGCCAGCGTTGAAAGGTTAAGAATTCGTAACTACACTACTTTAAACCTTAATAACTAACAACAGTTCAAAGTTTCGTACCAGGTGAACACTGTGCACTTGAGTTAGATTTCGGGCTTCGTCCCAAATTCTCTAACGCGATTCGGGCTTTCGATAGTATCTCGGTTATATTGTTGTACTGTCCGAGTTTCAAAGGGGACCAGTGGCGGCGCCAGAAATTTTTTTGTGGGGGGCAACTAGGGGGGCAGACTCCCATGAAGGGGGGCAAATACGTAAAGGATCATATCATTACTTTGTTATGAGGTAGTCCAAACTTGGACCCAAAGTCCGTAATATACTTTTTTGGTTTGGTACGTCCTGTGGACGTACCAAACCAAAAAATTATATTACGGACTTTGGTTCCAAGTTTCGACTAAATGTAATGGTAATTAGCGGTCCTCCTTTCAAAAAATCCTGGATCCGCGTCTGGTGGGTCAGTGCGTGAGAGAGAGAGAGAGAGAGAGAGAAAGAGAAAGAGAGAGAGAGAGACTCATAATGCCCGTCTGTCATAATGAGAAATCCATGAATTTTTTTAGACAAGGGATATGGATAGACATGCCATTGTTGGCTCATAACTTAATTATAACTTATAAGTATCTGCATCCGAGTCTTTAAATCTCTACTGCCTGGATGTGTTCATCAGCTAGCCTGAGGCTTTGGGCTAAGTGTGTATGGGAAATTATTGGGAATAAAAAAAGAGAGGGGTGTGTGTGTGTGTGAGAGAGAGTGACTGAATGTGTTTGTGTGTGAGGGTGGATGGAAATGCATGCGAGATGTTTGGGGGGGCAACTGGGGGGGGGGGGGGCAAAGCCTTCGTTTGGGGGGGGGGGGAGCAAATGCCCCCCCCCCTCCCCCATGCCCCCCGTAGCGCCG
Source organism: Pictodentalium vernedei (assembly GCA_031216915.1). Taxonomy (NCBI): domain Eukaryota; kingdom Metazoa; phylum Mollusca; class Scaphopoda; order Dentaliida; family Dentaliidae; genus Pictodentalium; species Pictodentalium vernedei. The sequence goes on along the minus strand of CM062294.1, from coordinate 143,226,932 downwards.
CCACTGAAGGGGACGAGTTATGCACTACGACGGACGGAAAGAGATTAACCGTGGAGATGACGAGCAAACGCGTTTTGGACAGTCCACCAATTGCCAAAGTTGGATTTATGGCAGCACTGTGAGCATTGGAGCGTCGATGTACACATTACTTCAGCCGATGCTGACCTTGCTTGTTTGTGTGTGGTTATTAAGTTGGAGAGTCAGATAGTTACTCACAACTGGTCGGTGCTTCTCTCTGCGTACCCCGTCTTCCTCCACCCGTAAACACTGCACGCGATGATGGGAACCTCTCTATTGGAATTGTCGTTACTCAACTGTCGTAAATCAATAAATAAATGTACACTCCAAATTACCCGGTATCCTATATCCAAGTATATTGTCCGACTATGAACAGCTAGAGTTGCTGTTTGCTAGACCCCTTTGTGCGAAATGAATCAAATGACACAAATAAGAGTCAGGGCATCAGTAGGCAGCCACCCCCATATTTCATCTGTAACTGGCGGGCGGATTTGATAAAATATTAGTGTGTTACTGGTTCTAGTTTAGACCCTCCCCACTCGTCTACGAATCCCCGTTGATAGCCCGTTTTCCCGGCCATCTCACTGGAGAAAGGCACGTGGCTTAACAGATACAAAATGCTTTTAAAAAAGCTTTCAGATAATGGATTTATTGGTTAGCTAAACGTTCACAAGAGCTTTTTGCGTATGCTTTTTTTTAAAAAAAGTGGATAATTCAATAGCTAATGCACCCTTCCTGAAAGAAACAAATTTTGTGAATGATATTGAATATATCTTAACTTTGCAAACTTGTGATGCTATCGAAAGCCATATTGAGAGAGTTATGTAGAAGTTAAACATGGTCTACCGTGTCAGCTCATTTTCATTAGATAAAAGAAAGAACTACGAGTTTTTGTAAAGGCCAGATTGCACACGAATGAGAGTAACTGCCTCGACAAAAATACTTTTTAAGAGTCATGGTCAGTAGAATGTTAAAAGTGTGGCCTCCGACTGGGAGTCTCCAGAACAATATAAACTGGGCTTTCAAATTTAACATGTATGGGTACTATATGTCTATTAAACAACACAAACACCTAAAAACCATATTTGTTAAAAAAATAAATCAAAAAGAGTTTTAAATCAACAAATGAAAATTTCATCGAACTGCGATGAGACAAGACAGTGTTACTAAATTTTTGAAAAACAAAAATATCTCTTTACAGAGGAAACCTGTTTTCGCCTAAGAATTTTGTTAGTCGAAATCACCATCTATATATTGTTTCCACTGTATAAATTTTAATCATTTCAAATAACAGCAATCTAAAGTAGTTTCTCTCCGATATATAGAGGATATCCAGTGTTTTTGTGTGGATACCGAAATTATCTCATGAGTGAACGAGACAAATGTTTATTTTAAATAGCCATTCGTCTCGGTCACAAGTGAGATAATTTTCGGTATCCACTCAAAACACTAGATTTTCTTTCTATTATACGGTTTTTATAAGAATCTGATAATTCCACTCGTTTTAACCTTGAATTGATGAATGAAAGTAAACGGCGCATTGAATCACTGATACGCGGAAGTAATTTGATCGATACTCGGAACAGATAGTGTCTTGCAATCTGATTTAGCTGGCGGATTTCTAGTCCAAACATGGCCTGGAATTCTGTTATATAAGTTTTTGGTTTGGTACATCCTTTGAAAGGACGTAATAAACCAGAAACTTATATTAAGGACCTTCAAGTCATGTTTGCACTAGCGGGCTTCGTGCATCAATTCAAGGTGAATACGTGTTGAATTATTGCTGGAAATGTTCGGTATCCACTCAAAACACAAGATTTACTTTTCATTATACGTTTTTAGAACAAACTGATCATTTCCAGTGAAAATTTGACTCGTAATCATCTTGAGGTGATGCTTTGAAAGCCTCCAGTTTCATTGATACCGTGAAAGTGAACTTTTTCTGCATCTTCACAGTAGGGGATATGATTTCTATCTCTTGGCAATTTCTTCGATAATCTATCGATTAGCGTATTAAATATTGTATAATATGACTTTTCATACTGCCGTTTCTCACATAATCCGTTTGAAAAATTTTAAATTGTCTTTATTCTTTGAAAGAAGTTTTCCTCCTCAGACATTGCCAACCAATAGGCTGACGTGCATCGTCAGTGGTAGACACTTTCTCATTACTGTCTTCACTTCTTACCTCTATGTACGTCTATGTAAGTATTTCATGATTTGCAGGAACAGTTTACCTCATAAATGATAATCACCTTTTTTGACACAAAACGCTGTTTTATCGCCAAGGTGGAAACTAAAGTGGCGTCAAGCAGTAACAAATAGCTGCATTTGTTTTCTAGTTGTGTTTGGTAGATAGAAAGGGTATAGTATTTTTATAAGGATGAATCACACATTTGTTCACCTTCAGTCTTAACGACATATATTAGGGTTACGTGGATGCTTTGGGGAAATGAAAGAAAATTATGGAACCAACTATGGAGCACGGTGAACCATTGGTTAGGGAATCAGACTCTAAAACGTATGGATGACTGTTCCATCCTGACCACTGATAACCACGCAGCGTCCTTGGGCAAGACATTGAATTGAACAAGTGAGTTCACATTGGAGCTTTGTACATACACAGAACGTCACACGAGTGTGAATTGGTTAATCGATATGGCAAGGGTTGCAGCGCGGAATGATAAACGAGAGGCCCAGGCCTCGAGTTTTATACTTTGGCGATGGCACAAGTGTCATATCGATTAACACATTCACACAAACGGGCAGTTCTGTGTTTATTACACGCCTTCACGTCTATAAAAAAACAATTATTAGAAGGACACTCAGCAATTCATTTGACAGCTATCAACAGAAACAACACATTTTATCGCCAACCCAATTTGCGAGGGAAACCCATGTTACTGTTTCGCCCCCAGAGTTCCACTGTGCTCCATGTGTCTACAGGCACATATAACACATTGGAACTCAGGGGGCGATGTGCAGCTATCGCAAGCGATTCAAACTGTGATTGCGTTGCACTATTTGGAGAAAATGCCAGTGAAATTTTGCTTCTGTTTAATAGTACGTCAACGATTTCCTTTCCGCTCATAAGAGCGGAAAAAAATTCATTTACCGCATGATTTAGTGTTGCTGTAGATGGGGATTTCATCGAACAGCCATGCAATAACAGGATCCACATCCTGTGCTGTTACGTGTATTTTGCTTTAAAAGTTGGAAATAAATAGTGTTTAAACTAATGAAAGGGCGTAACGTGCAAGTCGATTGTGTGCTTGTCGTCAACCGATGCTAACTCTATTTATGTATTGGATAGTTATTTATTTATTTATTGGTGTTTAAGGTCACATATCTATGCACGATGGCTAATCGTGACCGTGACAGTTTTACGGGTGGAGGAAGCTGGAGTACCCGGAGAGAACCACCGAACAGCGACGAGCAACTGTCAGCCCCTCAACATTCTAACTCTGTTCAAGCCCCGCTCAAGCAGGGTTATAGCGGTTGAAGACGTGTACCAGCGACGTGCAGTACGCCTTAGTACACTGAGTCATCATGCCCCCATGTAGGCAACTGGTATAAAGTGCCTTGCCCAAGGAAACATCGCGGGTCGATCGGGGATCGAACTTGGAACCTCTAGCATAGAAGTCCGACAGTCTACCACTGAGTCACCGCCCCCCCCCCCTCCCCACCCCCATTGGATAGTTAGGAAGTTGGATAGACTAACAGTTGTGCGCTGTTGCTCTGTTTTTTCCAGCTTCCTTCGTAACATTATCCGACACGATGTGACTAGGGCTGCTGGACATGTCGTCAAACCCTAATAAACAAACCACATAGAATCAACTAGTGCTTAACCCTTCACCTAACAAAAACCAAACGAAATGAACATATGTACGTCTAGAACTGTTCGCGAAAATCGTCATTCATATTTCAGGTTTTTCCGTAGCTTATTGCACTCGGTAGAGCGAGCTTCCCAAGCCGTTTCCAATTAGGTGTCACATTTAGTTATCCAAGAAAATATCGACCTTCTAACTGTGTTAGGTAAAATGTTAACGCATGACATTTCTGTGACGAGGAACTACACAATTGTTCACATTGAATGTGAGCATCGTATGTGATAGTTAGGTAGGAAGGTTATGATGACATTCAACTGGAAAAACAAAACAATTTTCATCTGTCCTTGATCCAAAATACCTGCATATTTGCAACTTTTGTAACGATTTGTCGTTCCATGAATCATATCAAGATTATTGGTGTGAACTGCCAAATTATCTAACATTTTAACTCTGTATGGAATATTAAACTACTACTTTTCGTTTTGAATATAGCACCTTTCAAATTAAAAATATTTTACAAGGCTTCTTTATTTAACCCATTGATACTGTTGTACGTGTTACTACGCACGGAATCAAACAGCGCGTTGATATTTGTGTACGTCTTATGACGTACGAAATCAAACAGCACGTTGACACTCTGTGGTCATTTGTTTTGTTATTATTTTTCGATTTTTTAAAGTTTTAACCTCAAATTGCTATTTTCTCCCAAATAGTGCTTAGTGACAACAGTTGGGCCAAATGCTATCGCAGCTTAAAATACTAATATAATCCAGCTGTCAAGACTTCTTAACTGATGATGGAGTGCAAGAAACCACTACCAGGGCTTTCAAAAAATGAAGATACCAGAGCAAAAGCTAACACCTTTCTTGCTTATATTTCATATTCAGTCAAACACAAATAATATTTTTTGTTTATATAAATTTGTTTTATTATAAATTATTGAAGAGTGCCTGTAGGCACTCTCCAATAATTTGTAATAAAACAAGTTTTGAATAACAAATTCAGACCACCAAAAATAATCTAGCCCTCAGCCAGTTAATCACTAATGTGAAAAGTATCTTGTTATTTGTACTTTCCGATGTTTGACGTCGCATTTTGAAAAACGTTAAAGACACTGAATTCCCAGTGACGTTTGAACGTCAGGACAATTAAAGTCTTAAAGAGCTAATTATGTTTGTGATTTCTCCTTGCTAGGACCCAACATGTGGTTGGTCTGCTTTGATTAACCCTCTGTACAAGGACGTCGAAACATGAAGATTTCAAACTAGATTAGTCTTAGGAAATATGACAAAACAGTTTACTCGAATTACCATGGTTTTTATTTGTTATGCTTGCCAGAGGCATGGAACGACCAGAGATGGCGCGCGTTAAATGCACGAAAAACTTCATCAAAGGTCTTTTCGCTGTGTTCTGTATTTATAACCACGATTAGACTAGAATTAAGTAAATGAGGCTTATATTTTTTTAAAGCAACACAGCACCTTCAGTGGACTGATAACTTGTTTACTTGACACCGATTTGTGTTGAAGGATTTCATTTAAGAATTGAATGCAATTTTTATAATCTTTATTTGAGTATGAACGTGTGGGACTGGGTACAAATTGTATGAGGGATTCATACAATTTGTACCCATTCCCACACGTTCATACTCCAATAAGGATTATAAAAATTGAATTCAATTCTTATAATTACATTCCGTAACAGTTTAAACTACTTTTGCCAAACAAAAAAAGCAGAAAGACGAACTAAAACATGTACGAACGAACGAGGCAAAAAAAACCCTCACACAAAAGACAAAGCGCACAACTCAGAGATGAGCGCCAGTTTTTGGCATTCACCCAACTTTGTCAAATTGCCGTCTTTCGCAACGAAACTTGGAATGTTCAAAACAATTTATTTAACATATCAGTAAACTATAATCACTGATCACTGCGAGAGGCGCTAAAAGTTATAAACCCGCCCAAACACCGCCCGAATTACATTCTGTCAACTACGCTCTACCGTAAATGCGGGTCAAAGTTCGACCAAATGTATTCATTGGAAAATGAATTACATTTGGTCATGACGTTTTCGTCCAGCTGACCAATGGGAATTGAGTATTTGGACCCAAACCGTATAACTACAATAACAATGTAATTATTCACGACAAAACGTCACTCAAACGCATAACATCCAACCAGATGCGTTTATTACAATACCTTCTTAAGCGTAATCAAGATTCCACGCGTGGTGAATCTCAAAAAGTTCCCGATTTCTGCATTGTATCACGAAACATTGAATACATACTCGATCGGATTACGAAGGGATCGCTGCTCGTTTACCCCAGTGGGCTACCTATTCATAAATAAAATGATATGAAATTAAGACCGAATCAGCAGGCACAGCGAAAATGTCATCTAAAATGTGGGGTGGGGGTAGGGGCGTCGTCGTTGTTTCTTTCGAGACACAGAGAGGGTGGTGGTTGTGGGGTTGGGTGAAGCGCGTCCAGATACGCAAAATTTCTAATATGAACATTTGTTTGCAGCAGCCATCAAATTCGCTCTATATTTACTAGCACGCATCTCCAGTAAACACGATATTTCTTTTATCTCTTTGAATCCTGATGGTATATTCCACGTTAGTTCAGAACCATCAACTGGTAGAGTCTATAGTCGATATCTGTTTCAAAATGAATTTGATTTTAAACTTCTCTGGCAATCTCTAGTCTGATGAACACATGAAGCTATGACATCACTCCCATTTCCTGCATACATCTTTTATGGTTCATTTCATGCACTTGTCTGAGTGGTGAATTATTGTCAGCAATTATAAATTGAGACTGTCAATGAATGTCTCTGATTTGTACAGAACGTGGAGAGTGTATTACAACAAAATCACCGACTGAGTGGAAATTCCATCCAAGTAATAATTGCGAATTTGTGGCAAGGCATAACAATCATAAGCGAAGTTCCAGCCAATGGACCCCCGGGTTAAACCCGGAGGTCCATTGGCTGAAGTTTTGCTGGTGTGTTTTGCCTGTATGTTCAGTATTTGAAAGTGATACTTTGGGTGATAACTCCACTCCGAGTGTGATTTTGTTACAATCCATTCTCCGCGTACCGTATATAGCTGAATTTGTTGTTGTGCCAGACTTTTGATACACTCATACACTCGAATGCATCTGATTTGGAAACTGGGCTAACTTTTCAACATATTACGATCGAATATTAGTTTGTGACAACTGTATTGGAGGGAATCCATCAATAAAACATCGTAGTAATAACTATAACAAAACTACGCCATGGATTCGAAATTTCGAATACCCATCGATGGATTCGAATCGAATCTCAGGAAAATTCGAGTCCGAATCAAATCTCGAAGCCTCGAAGGGGTCTAATCCATACACTGAGAATTGATTGTGAAATAATAACTGCAGCCTGCAGCAATATCATTACACGGGGAGGTTAAAATAATAACTACAGCCTGCAGCGAGACGGCTGCAGACTGCAGTCATTATTTTAACCTCTCCATGCAATGATATTGGTCTGACCAGTCTCACTATAAGTGTACACAAAGGTGATAGCATTCCAGAAAACGAAAAAGGGAAAAATGTGACATATATGGGTGTACACTGTGGCGAAATATGCAACTCGTTCGAAAGGGGTGGATATACTTATGGCATCGAGAACAAATCTTAGTGGAAAACACATTTCCTGTGGCACATTTTGAAAGAATATTAATAACTCTTTAGACACCGTACAGCGGACAAAAATGATCAGTGTATTATAAGTAGATTTCTCGGCAGAATAACTTTTAACATACAAATGTCTGTCTGATATTTCCGAGATAGTCATTTGCACTCTTCATGGATCAACAGATGGGACTTCGTCCATACTGGACTGCACCCATTTATTCAGTGAGGCATAACTTCTGGGTAAAGCATATAATCAAATCTGAAAAGATTAAGTTGACTATATTTTCGTAGTTACTCTGACTACTATATGAATTACTGGTGGCGCAATAATATCAGTCCATACACTGTACAGACCCAACTTATGCACCCTTACAGGGCATCAGTTTCAAAATGATTTTGATTTTAAACTTCTCTGGCAATCTCAAGTCTGATGAGTACATGAAGCTATGTCATCACTATCATTTTCTGTATACATCCATTATGATTCATTTCATGGACTTGTCTGAGTGAATTGTTGTCCGAAATTATAAATTGCGACCGTGAATGAATGTCTCTGATTTGTATACAGCTGAATCTCTAGTTGTGCCAGACGTTTGATATGCACATACACTTGGATGCACATGATTAGGAAAACTGAGCTAACTTTTCAACATTCGTCAAGAAAATAAATATTGCATAAACTACACTTCCAACACACAATATTTGTTGGTCGTCAACTCTTAGCCTCGCACATGTATTTTGGAAGCACGCCAAGTATATTGCAACTCTATATCTACACTGAGTAACGCCGATTTATGGAGGGTAGCGGGGTGTGTGGCAGGAAAGGACAGGTGGGTGTCCAAAATGGCCAACACAAATCCCTAGTCCGCGGGTCTGAAAATGTTTTTTTGCTGATCTCTCCCCAGCCCTGCTAATATTAAATTTTCCCACAAGGAAAATATACATAGTGCCAATTCTGTCAAAATTGTCTGTCGACCTTTGTGATTATAGTAACATATCTGTAAGTTATATCTGCAATTTATGCAAACCACCAGACCCCACCCACTTCTCGATAGTCATCTTTGATAATTTTATAACATTGCCCATCTTCTAGACGCTATCTACCTGAAAACGTCACCACCCTACTCTTCATGTCACCGTTTCCTCATCATCCCTCCAAAGTTCTATCAAACGTCCAGTTTAGTTCATTAACAATCTTAGGCGTTCTGGAGGGATGTATCCAGTGGTTATCCTTCCCATGGACTACCAATAGCATTCCCCAACTTTGCCCATTGTGGCTCCTTCTTCAGCGTCCTATTGATTCTGATATTTGTCTGAACAGTACTGTATCACCAAACCCAAGTGCTCTTGGGATTTTAGTTTTACTGCATTGTTGTATAGCGTCTAACGATCGATGTGTATAAACTTTACTCGACTGTTCATAGTGCAGTTCATGTTTCATTATTCAGCAACGCTAATTAATAATTAGAAACTGTTTCCAAACAATTACCAATAATACTGTTTATCAACTACTGCCTCAAGCTATTGTATGAACCTCGGAAACCGCATTGATAAGTGAATTCATTTGTCTGTCCTGTTTCGGTACACATGCAATTAATAATTTTTCAAGTCAATAGGGGACGGGGGGGGGGGGGGGAGGGGGCAGTGCGGGGGATTTATTGTGATTTTTTAAATTGTTGTTAACTGGTTGAGTGCTGAAGCCCATATTTGGTGCAGGTACCACGACTTAAAGGTTTCATATTCTGTGAATGGGATTCACGTTATCGTTGGGGTGAATTTATTTCATCTGTTCGACTTTGCTTTCTTTCTCTCGCCAATCATTGTAACAAAGCAGAGATGAGCGAACAAATTTTGATAGCAAAGAAAAAATTAGCTCTTTAGCGGTAAAGAAAAAGAAACACAAACCAGTTTGAATCTAATGGCCTTAAGGTTGAAGCCAGAAAACGTTGGACTTCAACTTTGGGTTCTATTGGCCAAAATGGGTGTCAGATCGTGATGTGGCCATAACACACCAGTGGTTAGACATTTCCCGAAAATATTGAGAAATTAAGAAAAATGAATTGAAAATACACGTGAGCTTTAATATTGTGGAATTTCGTGTTTGCCATGTGGGAACCTACAATGTAGTAGAACAATGAAAACTGGAGATTGCATATACTAACAAAACAAAGACACGTGAACAAAAGTTGGCAACCAAAATAAAATAGTACTCCATAAGATTTTTATCCGGGTCACTTCGTGTTGGATAATTCTACAAGTGTGGAAACCCGGAGTTCCCGACAACATAGAGGATATCTAGTGTTTTTTGCGTGGATACCGAAAATTATCCCATGAGTGGCCGAGACAAACGTTTATTTTTCGCGAGCGATTGTGCGAGCGAAATAACCATTTGTCTCGGTCACAAGTGAGATAATTTTAGGTATCCATTCAAAAACACTAGATTTTCTTTTTATTACACGCTTTTTTAAAAGAATCTGATAATTCCATTCGTTTCAACCTTGAATTGATGCACAAAAGTAAACAGCGCATTGAATCATTGAAATACAGAAGTGATTTCATCAACACTCGAAACAGATAGCGTCTTGCGATCTGATTCAGCTGGCGGGTTTCTCGTCCAAACATGGCCTGGAAGTTTGTAATATAAGTTTTTGGTTTGGTACGTCCTGTGAAAGGACGTACCAAACCAAACACTTATATTACGGACTTTCAGACCATGTTTGCACTAGCGGGTTCTTTGCATCAATTCAAGGTGAATACGTGTTGAATTATTTCTGGAAATGATCAGAGTCCACTCAAAAAACTTGATTTACTTTTCATTATTCGTTTTTAGAACAAATTGATCAGTTTCATTGATGATTTGACTCGTATTCACATTGAAGTGATGCTTTGAAAGCCGCCATTTTGATTGATACCGTGGAAGTGAAAATTTCTATATCTTCACAGTGGGAGATACGATTTCTATCTTTCCGCAATTTTTGCCTCTAATATATCGTTTATCGTATAATAAAACCACCGAGCAGCGGAGAGCAACTATCAGACTCCCCAGCGTACTAACTCCGCACAAGCAGGGTTAGCATTGTTTGAAGACAAGTGCACTATCGACGTGCAGTACACCTTAGAACACGGCGCCGCCGTGCCCAGCGTGGGCAATCAGGATTAAGTGCCTTGCCCAATGACACAACGTAGCTACCCCGGTTGGGATCGTACAACGGACCTTTCCGTTTTAAGTTCAGTGCCTTAACCACAGAACCAAGGCAATCCCACTATACCAGTACGATATATTGTTTGAATTTCCAACCTATCTCTTCAATGTATTTTTCACATCTTCGAACAAATGACCAATAACGACATTTTATTTTTTTTTACAAAAGATGTGATATTTACATATTACGACAACAGTCTCGTTTGATCTGGCCGATCTGACCTCATCAACTCGACGGAATAAAACAAAACAGATCAATTGACTGTTGTAGTAAATTGCTTATTAAAGGACAATTAGTATTTTAAACTGATTCGAAATACAACAATTATTATATTGGCCAAATAACCATTAACAATTTATGGAATCCGGAACGTATAACATCGAAAGATCGTGTCGAACATGAAACTGGAAAGTCAAAACAATTGAGGCAAAACTATAATTTCAGTCGGAATCGCTTTCGATAACACAGATTCTCCTACGTTGTGTTGGATTCGCATCTTGAAAATAGTTGTTAATTGTTATCTTGCAATTGTTCAGCATGGCATGTTCAAATATACCTTGACTGGAATGTTTGTCAACGAAATTTAATGAGGAGACACTCGTGATTATGTTCTGTGCTTATGTTCCATATTTATTTATTGGTCACTGGTCGAATTAGACCGTCCACGTGCGCCTCGTTTGAGACAGGCATGATGACGATCTGGAACACATGACACTCTTGTTTTCCGGAGAGCTGGATTTGATGGGCAAACTACAGTGGTATTGAGGGGCCCTTTGTGGTCGTCATATAAATCGTAAGTGATGCATCCATTGCGAACATTGCGGGATAATCACAACAAAAATTAATTCGTGTCCAATATTCAATGGAAAATACAATCATTGAATGTAACTTTTGCGCAACGATCAGTAGCGTCTAAATTATAACCAATGATTATATGTTCAATTTACATGCTGGTCTCTTGAGATGTCAGGATCAGGCTCTCTGACCCCCAAGCTAATTCTGTTCGGAATTCGACGCTGTTGTGGGATGTCTTTTTTAAACTCTTTTTGTTGTGTTCCTTCCGTGACAGAGATATTTTGAGATACTCTTTCCAGCTCTAATTATAGATATTCATATCAATAAGAGGTTATTTCACACTCTAATAATCAACGAGACGTCCTCAGTTCGAATCCCACCTACGACAACCGTGTTGTGTCCTTGGTCAAGACGCTTAACCCTGATTGCCAACGTGGGGGCACGGTGGCGTCGCGTACTAAGGCGTACCGCACGTCGATGGTACACTTGTCTTCAACTAATACTAACCTTGCTTGTGTGGAGGTAGTACGTTAGTGAGCCTGGCAGTTGCTCGCCGTTGCTCGGTGGTTCTCTCCGGGGACTCCGGCTTCCTCCACCCGGGAAACTGTCCAACACAAGGTGACGTGACCCTCGCTTGATAAAGTGTCGTTAAACCACAATAAATAATCAATTCAAAGAAGATTAATATTTACAGTATTTTTTTGTAGATTCAGGTATCTTACAGTACGTGGAGAGTGTATTATCACTAAATCACCCGCAGAGTGGAGATTCCACCCTAGCAATAATTGCAGATTTGTTGCAAAGCATAACCAGCACCAGCAAAGTTCCAGCCAATGGACCTCCGGGTTAAACCCGGAGGTCCATTGGCTGAAACATTGCTTGTGTTTTTTGTGGATATGTACAAAATTTGAAAGTTGTAGCTTGGGTGTAACTCCACTCCGCGGGTGATTTAGTTACAATCCACTCTCCACGTACTGTAAATATATCAGTTAATTGGAAAGCGAAACGTTAATTCGAAATATTCCAGAAGAGTGCATCTATCGGCGCTATCGATATCTATGTTATATCCACCTTCCATGAATTCTTCTCCGACGTGGAGACTAATATGAATTACTTCCGGTTGTTATGTGAAATTCTTTATTTCTGAGTGTTCGTTTGTGTGCGTTGTGATTCACTAAAATAACGTTGTCAAAACTGCGATCATATTAATGGAAAAAGTCTACCGCGTCATTGTGTCCAGTAATAATAATAATAACACTTTGACCAGCCGCTGATTTGTCGCGGTTCTCGGACGAGAAGGTCTTGGTTACCCCTGTACTCCCAACTGCCTCCCTATTCCCACGCTTCTCCTCTCCTCCCAACACTCGGAGACGACCTGCTTGATAACATCCCTTGCCCATTCTTCCCAATCTCTCCGATTAGCATATTAACCCTCTCCTTTGAGTCTCCCCCTAACCACATGTCCTTTATTCTCCCATCCCACTTCCTCATTATACTCCCAGTGAATCTCATTCTTTTAGATTGGTACTTTGGGCATTCTAGAAGAAAGTGTTCCAGGGTCTCCACCATGCCCAAGTTACACATCTGGCACTCCCTTTCACCGTCTTTCCCAATTTTTCCCCTCAGCTACAGGGATCGCGACCTCAGCTTGAACAACAGTGACCCCCCAAAGGTGTCATCAAGGTACTTTTCAAAACCTGGTTTCTCTTTATCACGCAGGCCACCCAAAGACCTCTTTGATTTGACTCCCTCTCGCCAATTACGGTTATAATCCTGCATGACCCTTTCTCTGACGATGTTTTTACCCTGGCTTGCCCCAACGTCCAGGTCCGAGATCTCCAATGAGTAGTTCTCTACTACTAATTACAATGCTGTCGCTGTGGACTGGTCGTAATCCACGCGTGGGCAGTGATGTCCACGCATGCGTTTGCCAGATAATAAAAATCATCACCAACAAAACTTTAACTAATGAAGCACTGGGCTGTACCCGGTTCTTCATTAATTAAATTTTTGATGATTATTCCTAAAATTAGTGTTTTGAATCAAATATTATTACGTCCGTGGAAATACTGCCCACTCCGTGGATAGTGACAAGTCCACGGAGGCCTTACTGTACAACGACAAAGTTGTCAACGCTCATGTCGTTGATTTGTTTTGTGTGCAGTGTACGAGTCCATGTTGATTGTTATGTCATATTGATTGCCAACTACATTTTTCCTGGGGGGAAACACCTCGGGATCCCTCTCCACTAGCCCATTCCCGACTGGGGTGAGTTGATGTGGGTGTTCCCAATGTATTCCGTGGTGTTCGCCCCTAGGCGAAATTTGACTTTGCGCTGTCAATCCGAGTCCTAATGTTTGCAATACCGCAAATACCAACCGACAGTAGTTAGTCCAAGAACAACAACTCACTTTCCGATAGACGCTTTAGGAACGTCGTCAGAGATTCGGTCAAATCAAATCTCGACTCAGAAACATCTCTTGCGCTAATTCAAAGAAGATGAGTGTTTATGATCCTTTTAGATTCAATCGGATGAAACGGTTCAATTTTTCGATTAACTGAAGTGGCCCATCGGCTTGAATCTGAAAACTAACAATGAACTATTCAAGGGCTAGACTGGTTCCCGGCCATTATGACGTCGAATTCCTTACATAATTAGACTGGTGGCCCGAGGTCATGTCTCAAGCAAGCACTCAGGAGTGTTAACCGAAACTGACGCTGTTATGGCCTGGTACCTGACTAGGCATTAAATAGTCCCTCACCTATTCCTCGGTTCAAGCCGATGGAACATTTCTGTTAGTCTGAAAAGCAAAGCGTTTCATCCTATTAAATCTAAACGGGTCGTGAAATTCAGCCTCTTAGTATCAACGCAAGGCATATTTCTCAATCCAGATTTGATATGTTCAAATCTTTGAAGGCGTTATTATTAGGTCTGTTTGTTTAATAATTATATTCTACGAAAAGTCTGGTTGTTTTTAGGTCATGTTGATCAGACCTGGGGCCAATACCATGAAACGTTTACGGTTGTATTTTCTAGAATTGTGTATTTTCTAGTTATGACTCTAAATGGGTTAAAATGAATCATTAGCATTTTCAAAGATCTGACAATTTGCCAACTAGCAAAAAGCCAAATCGTTTAAAATGCTAATGTTTCATTTCAGTCGGTTATATTAATGGATAGAAAATACAATTCCACAAAATACAATTGTAAAAGGTCCACAGTTTTGTCTCCTGGTAACGTATGTACACGTAGCTTGTTATGAACAGACCGCATCGCAGAAAATAGAAGTGGATTTCGGTCAAAAGGTAATAAGTTCAAGTCTACCCTTGTCATCTGAGTTTGTCCTTGCGCAAGACACTTAATCCAAATTACCCAAGTGGCAGCTGGATGGAGGAGTCTTATATGGCCTACTTCAAGTCACGGGTGCACATTCCTTCAACCATGCTTCTGTCGCGTTAATAGTATTGTGAGTCCGACAGTTACTTGCGACTATTCGTTGGTTCTTTCCGGATTCACACCACCAATAAAAGTGTCCACCATGATATAATCGTGTCTGTTGAAAATGTTTTTAATCCTTTACCCAACGTAATGGCCAAAACCGGCCAGCGCTGTACTCAAAATCCGTCAATTAATTTTCATTATTTTAAAATATTTTGTCTCAAAAACATAGGTTATAGCCCCTCGTTCGAACGAGCTCGTCGAGCTCGTTCCAATGAGGGGTCATAACCTCTGTTTTTGAGACAAAAATGGAAACAAATTAGTTATTCAAGATTTGTTTTCGCAAGTGTCGTCTGCTTTCATATTAGATAAATGGTTAAATCCCAATAAATAGCAGATGCATATTCATTAACACTTTACCTAATGAATCGGCTGCAACCGCCCGCGGGATATGCAAATTCAGAGGTTGAAGCAAAAACATTTCACAAAATTTCAACCCAGCCATATTACGTGGTCCTTCATTGGCACGAACTCGTCGCACACGGTCACGGTCGCGATTAGCCATTGTGCATAATTATGTGACCTTAAACACCAATAAACAAATAAATATGCACATGATATCGAAGTTTGTTATTTTTATTATCTTTTTTCGAAAACCAAATCATATCATGCGACCCCTCATTGGAACGACTCTACGAGCTCGTTCCAATGAAGGGTCACCATGACATGGTTTTGTTGACAGTTTTTGAAAACTATTTGTATAATCTGCTCATTGCGAAAATTACGCGGGGTCTGCGGTAGATTCGTTGGGCAAAGGGTGATTGTGAGGCAGATGAGTGAAAAAAGGTTCACTTTATGACTAAAGCATGAAATTTGCCAAAATAACCTTTGATTTGTATTGAATCAAACACGATTTGGAGCCACTCCAGATGTTCAACGAAAATTTACTGTTGAAACGTTATTTTTTCTTTATAATCGACGTGATGCTCGCAGCGTTCCGTATAATAGAACTGGAACACAATTTGTATTCTGTTTTCATCATTGGGGCCCGTTACAAACAATGATTCAGGAATAAAGTAATATAAAATAAGCATAACTGGACACCAACCATATTATAATATTAGAACGTTCCTTTTCATGTTCTATCGGTCGATAGTACCTGAGTTTGTGTGATTTCTGAAATAAAACCTGAAGCAGCGAAGCGAAGCTGCTGAAGGTTTTATTTCAGAAATCACACAAACTTAGGTACTATCGACCGATAGAACATGAAAAGGAACGTTCTAATTATTTTATTATGCCGAACAAAATATGACTTTCATTGTTAAGCGTTAACTACAACAAGCCATCGATCTTGTAACAACAATGTAGTCGAATCCAAAAACATGACGTCATTTCGAACGAATGACGTCTCTTCGAAAATGACCCAAGAACTAACACATGGATAAAACCTCATCTGATTGTTTTCTTTTATTTCCGAACATTCGTTTCTCAAATCATTAGGAGCCCAAGACGCACTGGATGATAATGGTTCAGCTCGGCGGGTGAAAATGTTGAAAATTGCATACGAAAAGGAGCAATCGATTCTTACGAAGAAAGAAGAAACAGACTACTCCTTTGGCTCGTTTTGATATACTTGAATAAAATACAACCTTCAATAAAGAAGTGTTTTTTTCGGGGAAAGAAATGGGTTAGTGCAAGTGCTCAATTTCTGAACGAGACACCGTGAATTCAAATCTACCCCCGCGGCGTCTGGTGTCTGCCATTAAACAACAACAACAACAACAACAAAATCTACTTGAATGTGTCGTCAGTACACTTAATATCTGAATCAAGTTTCGCATGTCAACTGGTTTAAGTAAATTGACAAGTCTGATAGTTACATGTGGCTGTCGGATGGTTTTGTGCGGATAGTTCTTCTTCATTGATCCATAAAGTACTCAGAAACAGTTTTGTGTTCACGCTTTAACCCTTTACCTAACATGAAAAGCAGACGACACATGAAAAAAAAATTATCGAATAACTCATTTTTTTCATTTTTTGTCTCAAAAACATAGGTTATGACCCCTCATTGGAACGAGCTCAACGAGCTCGTTCCAATGAGGGGTCATAACCTATGTTTTTGAGACAAAAAAATGAAAAAAATAATGAAAATTAATTGGCAATTTTTGAGAATAGCGCTGGCCGGTTTTGGCCGTTACGTTGGGTAAAGGGTTAAGAGTGTAATAAGTCGATAAATAAAGGAACAATTAAATAATAAAGTCAGGTCTACTAAAATGTAAACGACATTTTGTAGACCCTTTCAGGGAGATTAATGTAAAACGATTTTAGCGCATTAGTTGACCACAGTTCCGGAAAGGTGTCGGTAGATTGGTCCAGTAATTCCCTAAAATCACTTGTGACTCAAGTACTTTGGTTTAGAACATACCAATAGACACATACACTGGCAATTTAGTGTAAACACATGTCATGATAAGCTGTGATAAAAAAAATAAAAACATTTGTCGAAACTCATTTGCCAAATATTTTTCACATAGTTTCTCAAAAATGTTTAAAACTGACTTTCCCGCCGCAACCCGACCTCTGAATATGGAGGAAATGAAAAGCCGTCGCGGACGAAAAGTTCAGGGACGACTTTTCTTGGAGGTATCGTGATGAGACTCGCCAGCTGAAAAGCCGAGTTTCCAGTACCGGCAATGTGCTTTTCGAAGGAAAGTGACAATAAATCATGTTTTGTTCATCGATTTTAATTAAATATGATAAAAACTTGCATGCAATCTGGAAGATAAGTCTTTTCCCGACAAAACGGTGCTTAGAAGTCAATGGATCAACATAATTAGAATATATTTTGAACCGTTTGAAAAATCGAGGTAGGAATTCTGTGTCCTCCCATGTGTTATTTATTGTGTACTAGCATGTGAGTGGTATCCAGTTATGCTTATTGTTTATTATTTTATTCCTGAATCATTGCTTGTAACGATCCCCAGTAGTTTTCATTCAGAGAAATCTTTTCCTACAGATATTTTCGATAAATTTTGTATACTTTTTAAAAACCAAGATGATATATTTGTGGTAAGGAATACATGACGTTAACACGATGCACATAACCTTTGTGAAAAATACTGATTTTAAGGATATTCAGAATTGTATTGTTCATCGCCTAGAGAGAATCTACGCAAACGCAGGCGAGTTGTAAAGATCTTTGGTCAGCTTGTGTTTCCAACAATCTCCTCAGGAATCGATTTGTGAAAATCGGTATGAGTGTTTCCAAACCATCTGTTGATTGGTGCCGTTGGGTTATATGTCAGCAGGAGTCTTCTGAGTCACTGCAATGCTCAGCATTGAACCTCTTTCACCGTGGAGATATTGGCAGTGGATATAAAACTTTAACAGATAATCTCATAGCATTCAGTGAGGCAGGGGAAGCAATTTTTATTCTGAATTTTTTGAAGGTGGATGAATTATTACAGTCTTTTGAATTAAATGAAGCAAAATGACACAAATAGTGCAATTTGAAATATATCTCTACTAAACTACAGAGACTTGTGAACAGAACAAATCATGACATTGCTGCTGAATGTGGGTCGGACCCATTAACGAGACGAAAATCGATTCGTGTTGAAAGTACCGCACCGAAAGGGGTTTGCTTTTTCTGCGATGCTGATTCTACAACAGTACTCTCACATACACTCTAAAATTGAGTTCATATTCACTCAACCCAATCGATTTGGGTCAATTTTCAACTAAATTGATTTTAGAGTGTATTGCTATAGTACTTTCGGTATTGATAATCGTTTGCGCCATACAGCCACAGAAATTCAAGACACAAACACTTTGGCAAAACTAAGCAATGATAACATGATCGCCACAGATGCCGTTTATCATCGGGACTGCCTTCGCGCTTTTATAACCACAAGAGAGTCGGTAAAACAAAGGAAAAACATTTTCATTCTACTTCTATTTTACAAGGAGTTGTACTAGCTGAAGTTGTCAGTTACACCAACAATGCTGGTAGTGATGGCCTAGCATGCATTTTCAAGTCAAGCGATTTAGTAAAGTTATATACACAAAGGCTTATTGGGTATGACATCCAAGTAGAAGGAAGAATAAACAGTACGCACTTTAAAAACCGTTTGCTTAATTCAGCCCCATACCTATTTGCAC
The DNA here is from genome assembly GCA_031216915.1 of Pictodentalium vernedei. Taxonomy (NCBI): domain Eukaryota; kingdom Metazoa; phylum Mollusca; class Scaphopoda; order Dentaliida; family Dentaliidae; genus Pictodentalium; species Pictodentalium vernedei. The sequence goes on along the minus strand of CM062294.1, from coordinate 143,207,813 downwards.
ACAATAGCGGGGGCGACGTTTTGATAACTTATAAAGGCGCTGTTGGGGACATCCTCCAAAAGTGCTTGAGGATAATGCTGATGCGGAAGGCGCTCATCATCAAAGCTTCATTTGATTTGAGTTTTAGCGAAAACTGGCTTTAGCGAACACTGGCTGTGTATTTCTACGCGCAAATCGTTATTGACTTTCCTGCATATGATCATGTGCGGGACATCCCTTACATCAGCTAATACCAGAACGTCTAACCAGATCTAACATATCTTCTTGTTTGTCACATTTAATTCTGCAAAATACTTCTACCCGTAAAAAATGCCCCACCCAAACAATCTGTTAGCATCGTGTCCCCACCCAAACAATCTGTTAGAACAATAAATATCGAGAAACATCTGTCCCTGTGTATTTAGGACTACTTGTTCATTCACAAACACGCCAACGTAACCTTATTAATAAGTTGTATCATATAGGGTTATCTGTGTCGTACGACAGAATTTTAGAAATACTAAACGACATTGCTAACGGAATCTGTGATCAGTTTTCTCTGGGCGGCGTTGTGTGTCCGTTGCTTCTTCGAAAAGATAGTTTACAACGCCAGCAGTTGACAATTTAGACCACAATCCCAGTTCTCCTACCGCCAAAAGTATTTCCATGGGACGGGGACATCCCCATTTCAAACCCAATCAAGAGGTTACATCGGGAATGAGCATGAACGAATAGACCTCACTCATTCCACGGAGAGGAAGGTAAAGTTATATGCTTCATACACCAACGTGTTACCGTGTTCTTTGAAAAGTACTGATCCGAATGTGTCCGATGTTGAGTGGAGCGATACAACTTCAGACAGAAACTCTCTTAAACTTGAGTTTGACTGGCTTGAAAGTGCACACGAGTGCACCACCCAAAACTGCGACAGTTTTTCCAATGAGAACTAATGTTTGTCATGGTCTGCGTTTTATCCTCAGAAGCAACCCGAAAAAGATATGTGACGATGACTCGCCATTCAATGTTTATTGTAAAACAAACTACACATTTGCTCAATCCTGATTAAACGCCGGTCATAACGTTCGACCAACCTTTAGTTGCAATAGCTTAAACGGTTCAGTGGAACTTGCCTGAAGACTTAGGAGAGAATAAGGTCATTGTTATGCTTGGAGGACTTCCCACGCCCACGGAAATGGGCGCATTTAGTGCCCTTGGTGACTGATTGGAGGGGAGTGGATGGGTCCAAACATTTGAACCGGCCAATATTTCCACACCTGGAACTGCCGAATCGTCCCCGAAGTGTTCACACGTCAAGCAAACACGATACGCCAATGAAGTAACAGTGTGTATATTATATAATCTTCTTCGGGATAGTTATTCTGAAAATTAAGGTGAAATGATTTTTGAGCAATATTGTCTTCCAGAACACAAAAATCAGTTTAGGTTCTGGTACATAACACGTAAGAAAGGAGATTGCAGTGTTCATGTTTATCACTGGAAAACATTATCGTAATTCTACGGTTAACTACTGTCAGATGACTGTCATATACAACGATATCGAGGCCGTTAATTAATTTTAACAGTGGTGCCGTAGAAAACCTAGCAAATATGATCCAGTGAACGTATTTCTCCCGACACTCTATCCAATTACGTCGCACAGCGGTAAAAATGGTGAATTATGGGGTCGCCCTTGCCATATGCCACTCTGGAAGTCGCCATTTCCAAGAAGGATGCCCGATGCTTTTGAAGACGAACAACGACGTATTACTACCAATTTGTAAGTTTGTGGCCAAGTGAATCGTGTTCATTGCAGTCTTGGACATGGAAATCAAACAACGTCATTTTTTATGCGTATAATTCACAGGGTATAAACCGTATAAACCTTTAGCCGGAAGTGGAGATAAGCGAGGCGAGAGATTTCTATTTGTATCTCAAAGTTTCAGTCGCAGCGTATCAAAGATCAAAGAAAACAAGATTTTTTTAATAAAAGGAATGACCGAAGAAAGCAAAATCAGTAAGTATTTTATATAAAACAATATTTAACAATGAAACGACACAACTTAATGGAAAAATCGACTCTCGTAGTATGAAAAAACATCTGCTGATCATCTCGGAAAATGAATTTCTCGGGCAAATTTCTCCTTCAAATATCTTTTTTCACATGTCCGCACAAATGTAACATGTTAAAATCATAGATCGACAGATTCGGCGTTCAATTCCACACCAGAAACTATCAACCATAACAACGAAGGAGGTTCGGTGCTACTAAAACTGTTCAAAATATAATGTCACCTTATCGATTTTTTTTATACGCCCAGTTGTATACGCTGGTATCTTCAGTTGATGAGTCGTATACATTTTTATGCTTGTCAGGTGACCCTTTCGATGTGAGAATCTGGTAAATTTGGAGCCTGTAAGTTCCGAAAGCAAGATAGGCCTATACGCGCACAAGCCGGGTTGAATGCAACATTGCATTGCGTTGAATAAGCGAACCACAGGTTACCTTTCAACGCAGAGAAATAGCCCATTTTACTGCATTACAGAATCTAACGATAGGCGGTGAACTATATGAAGATGAGACTGGTTTTATGGCATAGCGCAACAATGTCAGATCAAGTTGGACCGCATTATTTACTGTAAGCTGACTCTTTCTGACACAATTTGTTCCAAAACACGTTTTGGGGGTGAAATAATTTTTTTTTTTTTTTTTGGGGGGGGGGGGGGGCAGTCCAGAGGGGGGGGGGGGGGGGGGTGGTTGTCTTCCAAAAAATTCCGGACACAAGGCTGGGGTGGGTGGGTGGTCGGATGGAGGCCAAAACACCTTTTTTCCTGGAGTTGCAATTTTTTTCCTGGTGTTTTTTTTTTTTAAATTATTTTCACATAACAAGGCTATATTGTTGTTTAGTAGTCTAATAGGCACCTGTTTGTCAGGTAGGGTTAGTGAATAAGGCCCCACTTGGCTGATTAGGGAATTTGCTCTCTTTTTTTGTAAATTAAATTAGATGCATTAAAGAATTGTGTACTCCAGTTTGACTAAAGTCAATCAATGGAAATTTATGAATTTTAATTTGGGAATGGTTAACATAATTTTCATAGCTGAATCATCACGGCACAATTTGGATTTTACAATGAGTAGCAATGTGTTTAGCAGAACATCTAAAATAATGTAAAAAAAAATTACGGAAAATAATCTAAATGCCCTGTTTCTCTGAGTAGAGCTCTTGTAACCTGAAACTAATGAAAATTCTCACTGTGCATCTTTGATATAAAACCCCACTTACTTAATTCAAGCTCATAGTGATAGTACCAGGGTTTTCACATAGGGTTTGTCTGGCTATCTCGTGAAAACATGAAACAAAAAGTTACAGTTAATATTTGAATTGAAAACTGACCCTGACTGAGCCAGAGTATATAGATGAGTAGCTGAGCATAATACTATGCAGCAAAAGAAAATTATTTTAATCCTCTATTTGATGTTCACAAAAATAGTCTAATTCTTACATTATATGCTGTTATATGCAGAAATCAATGCTGACATTTTTTCGGAGACGGACCAGGACGGACAGTGAGATTTACAATAGTGTTAGGTGACAGATTTTCAGCTTTCCTACGCTATCTACTATCTTTTGAGTAATGACAATTGGCTGACACCTCAAGCCGAGACACTTAGCCTGTAGTCAGGTCATTAAAATTAAAACTTCTTCCCTAAATTTAAACTGTTTTTTTCAGTCTCGGAACTTAACACATGAATGATAATTATTATGAGAGCATTGAGGCCAGAACTTTCAGTTCAGCTTTTGTAATTCATGCACTTCAATAATATGCCAGTATACACTACGCCATAGTATATATAGGCATATTATTGAAATGCATGAATTACAAATGCTCAACTGAAAGTTCTGTCATCAGGTGTTAGAACCACCAGAACATAAAGATGTGAAAAAAAACAGTTATCAGCTGTTATATGCAGAAATCAATGCTGACAATGTATTTTGGTATAACTTGACTGCATAACAGTTACCAATATATTTATTTTTATTTGTGATACATGTATTTGGTAGCACCCTTGTTAGTTTGACATCAACTTTGAATGAGAAAACAGCAAGCACTGATTATCATAGAAGAATTACTCAGTGGCAGTGCTTTGTTTTTTCACAACATCAACAACACACTACATCAATTTGTAATAAAGCACCATTTTATTTCATAAACATACACCCATATACTGCCAAAACAAGTACAATTCTGGTATCTATCAGTGACCAGTGTATCAATCAGTTCCTCAAAAGTTTTCTCACAACGAAAAATAACAATGAAATTTTTCCCAGTAAAAATAAATGCGTGCTTGATAACAAAGGAGTTAATAACAATTTTCTTTAGTGAAATCTAAATGCTTCTGTTGATGCTGGTTGATGTGTACATAGTTAGTTTAGACAGTAGATTAGGATTCAAATTAAGGCAAGGATTGACAACTGGAAGCTCAGTGCAATAATTTTTCATTACCCACTGTGGTGATACACTGAAAAAAATATAGGTGGTGGGGTGGGTGTCCAAGTGGTCAGAGGAAAAAAAAAAAAATTTGCACGTGGGTGGGTGGGTGGTGGCCAAAAGGTGAAAAAAAATAGTTTAGGCCTTGTGTCCGGAATTTTTTGGAAGACCCCCCCCCCCCCCCCCCCCCCCGGGTAGTCAGGATTTTCTCGGACACTCGGGATTCTTTCGGATGAAGTGGACCTGGGCTCCACATCCTCCCCCACCCACCCAGAAAATAAAAATTCACGTACGCATATGGCAGTATAGATAGCGCGTAATTATAATTTTATGAATTTTTAGGCTCAAGCACCAATTTAAGTTCTTAAATCATCGGGTCTGTAAATTTCAGTGAACTACAAAAGGTATAACATAAACTCACGGCTATATATAAAAAGCCTCTTGTGCTTTGCTTCTTTACATGATAACAATTTGTTGAGTTTTTAACTTTTGTGGGTCCCTAAATTTCGATGGACTGCAACAGGCAGACCAAATATCTAGCAGACTCCAAAGAAACATTCATGCTGAACTTATTTACTGTAGTTTAAGGGCACCTTTCTGCAACTATAGCTAACTTACCCATTTTTTAGTTGTGTTCCCGCAAATGTTTAGTAAGTAAGTATAATTATAAGTAACTGATGAGGCCTAATTCAATTCTATTTTTCGTTCAACAAAAATGATGTGGCTCAGTTCCAGATTAACTTTGTTACCCAGCTTCAGCCCCCCCCCCCCCCCTCACACACACACACCACCTAACCACTGTGCGGCTCGGATGCTGCTGCGTAGCACACGGTGAGCATACATGGTGGCTCCCTTGGGATTAGCTCTGATAGCCCCACCCCACGTCACCCCCAATATTTTTACCTTCCTTCGCTCCTGAATAATCAACTATACTCTATTTTAAAAATAAATATGTGGAACTGATTCAAATGAACGCCTTTCCAGTGTGTTATCGTATTACTATAAACAAAGAAAAAGTAAGGTATACATGTAAACTACATTTTTAGCTCACCAACTTTAGTTGTGTGAGCTTATGGCATGGCTCGATCGGTCGGCGTCGGCGTCGGCTGTCGGCGTCAGCGTCGGCGTCAGCGTACGTGTCCAATAATGTTAAAGTTTCTGTTCAGGTCACGTAATCGCCCTATTTCCAAATCATGGCTTTTATAATGCTGCCATATGATGATTATTATCATTTTACCATGATTTAACCCCTCATACCCTACATTTTAGACATTTTTCTTGACATTTTTAGTTGCGTTTAGTTTTCTGTTTAGCTCAGAATTTCATGTTTAACTAAGTGTTTAGGTCAGCTGCTGTGCTCCTTCTCTTCCAATGGCACTTCTATACATCATACATGTTCCTCAGTATCATTGTTCTTGACATTTTTGGTTGCGTTTTGTTGTCTGTTTAGCTCAGAATTTCATGTTTGACCTAGTGTTTATGTCAGTTTCTGTGTTTTACTTTTAAGAGGTTGTGTTTAGGTAAGCTTTGTCGCATGTTATGAGCCTGTTTGATACAGTTCTTGTGTTTGCCAAAGTTACTATCAAAGAGGAATGTTGGTGAGCTATAGGGCGTTGGCGTCCCTCTTGTTAAAATTGCATGTTAGAGGTCAGTGTAAAACAAAACGCAAACGAAGAAAATAACCAAACGAATAAATTTAGAAGGGAGTCTGATAACGAAAGGATCAGAGAATTCCAATTTGTTGTGTTCTAAGACTGGATCTTTAGCCTGTGTGTAGTCTGTCTCTCTCCGTACAGAGGACAGCCATTTTGCTTCCGCACCCAATAGGACGACACACCGTGACATCATCAAGCCCGAAACTGATGCTGCCAGAGAGGGTTCAGATACCTCCATATCTTTTCTCAGCCGGGGATCCGCGATCCCGCGACTTCTGGCACGAGAGACCAGCGAACTTATCCAGCACTCTTTTCAACTTGTCACCACATTTCAACTTGGGGTGGGGGGGTGTGCCCCCCCCCCCCCCCCCCCGGTTACGTTCTTGAATGAGAGTAAATAATTTCAGTTTACAGGCATGACAAACTGGAAAAATATATCAGTAAAATATATTAGTTGCAGGTGTATTTTACAGAATAATGTAATGGCCGGTCTGGGTTTGAATGAAATTGCTGAGTCGAGAGGCCGGTTTGGGTGTATCAAGATATGACCAGGACACATGGCGTACAAAATTATTTTTTCCAAAAGGGTTAGGAAGGAAACTGGAGAGCAGTTTGGATAACTTTGTTGGCGGCCTGTTTGGGTAAAATTCTCAGAAACTGGCAAGATCGGTTCTTGTCACTCTGAAGCCGATTTGGCTTGTGACGCGTGCCAGGTGTGCGTTCCTTTTGGCTGTGCTATTAAAGTGCGGGATGACCTCTTCGTCTAGTCTCCTGTGCATTCCACTACCTTTCACCTAGATGAAAGCAAATGGGATGCGCAAGAGACTACTCTTCGCCAGCAAAGACGAAGAGCACTTAGGGACGTTCAAACGGGGGGTTACCCCCCCCCCCCCCCCCCCAACGAGGACCCTGATTTTTAAAAGTTTGAAACTTTATGGTTCAAATTTCAAAAGTTGGAAACATTTAGTTCTAAGCAAATATAGAACTAGTGATTCTTGGTTGAAATACATTTATTCTTTGTAGTATGACCCACTAGTTCTTTTTCGCGCAGAACTAAAATGTTGATAATGTTCCAAGTTTGTAACTGCGTAAGCTAGCAATAAATCGAGATTGCGCTTTCGTAAATGCACGCAAATAGTGTCAATTTGGAACACCGGGGCCCGCCGATTTTCTCTAATTGCCTTAAGGCAGGATTCTCTTACGTGAGAGTCCTTCACTGCTCGTCTAAATGTGACGTGCAGTGAAGGGGCCGCACGCGCGAGTATCCCGCCTTCAGGAAATTACGGGAATTGGCGGGCCCCCAATAACGCCCGGCCCCGGGGTTACTACCCCCCCTCCCTCTCGACGGCCCCGCCCAATATAGCAGTATCGTGTACCACAAGAAGTCTTTTGTTAGGCCAATTACAAAGTCTACTCATAATTATGGAGAAAAGGCCAAATATCAAGAGAATATAATGTAATTTGTACATAAATCTATAAAGAAAATTCCTTCTTAAAACCGATCACCAAATGTCGGAAACTTTTTTATGGTATCAATTTGAAATGAAAGTTTGGAAATTTGAGGATCTCACTGTGACACACACCGAGTCTGAACTACCCAGAAACGTCCCTGGGAGCCGAGACATGTTTTGTTCTTCAGCAGGAGTGAAATGGAAATGAGAATGTGAATAGTATTGAAGGCCTTCGTCGGACAATAAATGTGATCGATTAATTTGAAAGAAATGATCGCTTTGTATTTTTGACAACTTGACCCTGCTCTGAACTGCTATTGACAATAACGTAATTTAATTTCAGCTACTGTTGACCGAACTGTGCTTATCCTACATCATGTAGAATGTTGTTTGGCATTCAAGTTTCAAAAAGAAAACTGGTAACCGAAGTCTTGTTTCGAAACTGTTTCCGCGAAGTCGTATGTAAATTAGGTGAAAATAAGATGAAAATTTATAAAATACTTATGTAAGGCGCAAATTATTCTATTTATTTCATCTTTTTGCCTTTGTCACACGGTAGGGTTCGCCTAGTGAGTATCAAGTTTGTTTTCGACCCTGGATCTGTTTGGTTTCAACACGACATTGGCGAGATATCGAGGGAATCTCATGTGACGTCACGCCTTATCTAAAAATACTTTAGTTTAAACAGTATTTATTTCAGATAAAATAAGTTCTCAAAGAACAACATTGAATATTTACAAAAGTATAGGCATGGTATACTTCATGTAGGATTCCATAGTGTTTCGCTAATTTCTCTAAAAATGGAATCGTTAAAAGCCAGATACTTATTGATGCAGTTGCTTCGAAGAGAATACTAAAAAATAGCCCATTGGATGTTTGTTCGACAGTTATTGGACACAAAAGACTGTTGCCAAAATGAGAGAGCGCGAGAGGGTGAAGTGGGGGTCGGGTTAGGGATTATTGTCGAATAAACTGCTAGCTCAGCATGCTGTTAGGCAAACTGGTTTCAGTTAACAGATGATTGGCGTATTGTTATAACACGCCATTATCTGAAGTGAAAACATTTTCTTCCCATTCGACTGTCGCCCCCCCCCCCCCCCACAAACACACACTTCAACAACATAAAATAAAATAAATAGAAAAAAATAATTTAAAAAAAGCCAGGCAAAACCGCAAAATATAGACACTAAATGATCGTTATGAAGTAAAAACGACCACGGTCAAAAACGGTAAACAATTTTTTTTAAAAGAGTCATTAAAAAGAATAAAATAAACCCAAAATATCCCTAATTGGAAAAATAATTCCCCGACAAAGCTGTGTGAATGTATGTGTGATGAATAAACAGCTCACAAATAACAATGGGATAACCTTCAAAGACAAGTGATTACGGATATGTTAATTACAGGTGTGAAGGAATTAGAGCCAAGGCAAAATGAAGTGTTACAGTTGTAACTGAACTAATTTACCCTAATGCATAGGTAAATTAAAAAAAATGAATGCCGATTGAAAAACATGGTCTGAAATCTTTCGGGTGCGGGTCGAAAGTTCTTCGGGGGGGGGGGGGAAGGAGCGGTCCTCTCGCCCCCTCCCCCGTGGTTGCAGGTTCGGTGGTTCAGTCAGTAGTGTTTCAGTTGAAAGGTGTGACGTCAACGTTGTGCATTCGAGTCTGTTCATATGGTTTGTTAACTGATTAGACCTTCGAACATGCACAAATATGGGCATTTGAACAATCACATGGGAAATCGAATAATCTCAACTGGACGTACAATTATCACCAACTCCCGATCTACGATTTTACCAACTGGGCGTATAAAAAAATCGATAAGGTGACATTATATTTTGAACAGTTTCAGTAGCACCGAACCTCCTTCGTTGTTATGGTTGATAGTTTCTGGTGTGGAATTGAACGCCAAATCTGTCGATCTATGATTTTAACGTTACATTTGTGCGAACATGTGAAAAACGATATTTGAAGGAGAAATTTGCCCGAGAAATTCATTTTCTGAGATGATCAGCAGGTGTTTTTTTCATACTACAAGAGTCGATTTTTCCATTAAGTCGTGTCGTTTCATTGTTAAATATTGTTTTATATAACATACTTACTGATTTTGCTTTCTTCGGTCATTCCTTTTATTAAAAAAATCTTATTTTCGGTGATCTTTGATACGCTGCGACTGAAACTTTGAGATAAAAATAGAAATCTCTCGCCTCGCTTATCTCCACTTCCGGCTAAAGGTTTATACGGTTTATACCCTGTGTAATTGTTTCGGTAATCATGCAGAGTAGCAGACTGTTTGTACTGTGTCACCGATATTCGATGGATCTTATGGCTTGTGGCCACGGATCTCCGCTAAGGCCGGCAAACCGATATGTTTTTATTGGTTCAAGGTAAAATGCGGTTAATGACGACTGGAATTAAATTACGGTCAAAATGACCGGTGGCAGTGTTCCAGTCACATGGCTGGAACACAGCCTCCGGTCATATTGACCGTAATTATTTTGATGCATTTTTACGGGAAAATAAGGCAAATATTATGGTGAACATTTGTTTCCAGGCATATGACCGTGAAAATAACGGCAAACCGCGGAAAAAAAAATACGGGAATATACGGCAAATGACAGTGAAAAATATTTTACGGTTTGCCGTAACGCTTGCGGGCATGTGCCTGGAAACTAGCTGCCGGTCATATGATCGTCAGAAATTACGGTGATTTGTTACAGAGTACACGGTCTATTCGGGGGACAGCTTTGGTCTTTGTATCGATAGTCTCTGGGAATTTTCTTCCTGTTTTTTGTTTTCGTTCGAGTACACCAATTACTAGGGCTGCACGATATTCAAAACTGAATACCGGTATCGGTATTCCAAAAAATACCGCGGTATACCTGTATATCGAAAACTGTTCAGATATATGAACACAAGTACCACAATCGACACTCAATGCACGAACGAATTAGCATTCCTTGATGATGCGGTTCAAAAAACATTTTCCCAACGCAGACGATATCAAAATTTATTATTTTCAAAATTAGTTTATCAGATTTTCCCCAAAGATTTCAACAAATCTATATCATGTGACCCCTCATTGGAACGAGCTCAACGAGCTCGTTCCAATGGGGGGTCACATGATATAGTTTTGTTGAGTTTTTTTAAAATTATGTTTTCAACTGTTGATTTTGTATATTACGAGGGCACAAGCAGACGATTCCTTGGATAAAGGGATAATATTATTCATTCGGAGCTACAGTTAAAAAACTCAAGAGATCTTTAAAATTAAATTGTGGGTAAATAAATAATGACGATAAACCGATATTTTTGTAATTACACCGGTATTCAATCGATATTGGTTTGAATACCGGTATATATCGGTTTATCGATATACATTGCAGCCCAACCAATTACACTCGATGGTTACTTTTGAATACCGGTATATATCGGTTTATCGATATACAGTGCAGCCCAACCAATTACGCTCGATGGTTACCTGTAAATACCCGTGATATGATGGCATTAAAGAAACATCACCTTTCCAAACAAGCCAAATTGTGTGAGTGATGCTTTGTTGTGCATAACATCGATAGACCGTTTTCAAGTATTTCCATTGATCAAGGTCATGAACAAAATAACAAACATGTTAAAGGGTACGGGGGTATAATTGGTCTAACTGATAATGACAGTGCTCTTAATGGCGGGTTAACAGCAGGACCCGAGGTGTCAAGAATATTGCAACAATATGAAAGTTCTTAGCACTCAAATCTTTCTCGTAATTTAGAGCCATCTAAGCATCAGGAAAGCACAACTAACTTCAAAACAAAATTCTTACATGATGTGATTAATGTTGTAGACACAATGAATGAATGTGGGAATCCATTAACAGAGACATCAGACCATTTAGTTGTCCTGCACTCAATAAATATTATTGTCAGTCAAGATAGTGACATTTTGTCCAAAATAAATGAAATGAAAAGGGGTAGGAACAGCTGAAACTATATACATGCCAGAGGCTAATAAATAAGTATAAACGTTTATCTATTGACTAAAGTGAATTTTTTGATTTGATTGGTTGATAGATACGTGGTGTGAGACCATATTCATTGAAACCCACGATACGTCCGCCCAGCCACTGACAAATGTCCCATACCCAGTGGAAGCTTCGTTCCGAAATCTACAAATTGTCCATACCCCGTAGAAGACGCGTCATTCCAGTTTTACAGTGTACATGTACTATATTTTAATTTTTTATCTCCAAAATATAGCTCATGACCCCTTAATGGAATGAGCTTGTCAAGTACCCTCCAATGTGGGGTTCATAAGCTATGTTTTTGAGACAAAAAAGAAATTCAACAATTTTTTTTATACTAGTCATATCGGCATATTTTCACAAAAAACTCTTTTGCACAAAAATTCCACAGAAACCCGTATGGCTCAACAATGGAAGATAAAAGATCTCATGCTGTGTGTGTTCACACATGAAATAGATTGTACTTCTAAAACGGAAAGTCAATAGATAAATTCCTTACCCCGTGTCTGATCACGTGGTACGGGTATTTACCTACCCGAAGCCAGCCGTATCCCATGAGGCCGAAAACTAATAGTATTTGATACGATGAGCAAAAACAAATTTACAATCTTCGAATCTAGAAACTCAAAACCAAGATCAAATAACTAAATTGTTACATTGAAAAGTAACAATAAATTGTTTTCTCGCTTGTTTGTTGCATGTCAAATCCGGGAAGGGGATCTTGAAACGTGTTTTCAAACATGAAAACCGAGGATTCCCACCTTCTATTTTCTAACAAAGCGGATATCGTTCAGGCAATAAAGCCGATCTTATTAAACGCTTAGAAGGCGAAAGACCCTCTTGTGAGGAACCATCAGTTAGTGCGATAATTATAGACGGGACAGCCTTAGCTAATATGGTGAAACCAGATTCGTCAATGACATTTGAAGAATATGCAAAAGACAAAATAATCCCTCGTTTGGAACATTATGTGAGGAAGGTGTGTAGGGCTGACATTGTGTTTGATATTTATCCCTTTACCCAACGCAGACGATATCAAAATTTATTAATTTAAATATCGTTTTTTAATTTTTTTTCGGAAAATTTCAACAAAACCATATCATGTAACCCCTCACTGGAACGGGCTCGATGAGCTCGTTCCAAAGAGGGGTCACATGATATGGTTTTGTTGTAATGTTTCGACAAATAATATTTTTGCATCTGATGAATCTGCATTTTACGCGGGCGGATGCGGTTGGGTAAAGGGTTAAACAATTCGCTGAAATCGAGAGCAAGACATAAACGTTGAGATTGCTTTCGCAGAAAAGTAGAAATAGGGTCAAAGGTACCCACTAGGTCGTGTTGGCAATCTTTCATTCGTAATGATGAAAATAAAATAAAATTTAATTATTTAGCAAATGTCATTCATCGAGACTTTAAAACCACTTGGGAAGAATATCTATGTTACAAGAGGAAATGATATACTGTGCTATCCCCCTGACGGCATTTCAACAATTTATCCTTGTAATCACGAGGAGGCCGTACACCATGCACATCAGTGTGGCTTTACTAGTATAGTTATTCGCACAGTTAATACTGACGTAATTTTGTTAAATATACATGCTGTCCATCGTATCAAAGGTCTCGAACTCTTTCCTACTTTCGGTACTGTAAAATATTTTAGATATTTAACCCTTTACTTAACATGAAAAGCAGACGACACTCACAAAAACAATTCTTGAATAACTATTTTTTTATTTTGTGTCTCAAAAACATAGGTTATGACCCCTCATTGGAACGAGCTCGACGAGGTCGTTCCAACGAGGGGTCATGACCTATATTGTTGAGACGAATATGAAAAAAATAATGAAAATTAACTGGCGATTTTTGAGAATAGCGCCTGCTGGTCTTGTCCTTAACGTTGGGTAAAGGGTTAAATGCCAATAAAATAGCTTCATCATTTGGTTACAAAAAAATACAATGGCTTTACCAATGTTTCACGCATTTACAGGTTGCGACATTGTCAGTTTTCTTTTTTTTGGGGGGGGGGGGGGGAGGGGACAGCTTGGCAAACGTGGAGTAAGTACGCGCAGGTAACAGATGCTTTCATACAAATAGCAGAGAACCCTAAATCTTTGGGTCCGGATGCACTTGCTTTTATCGAGCAGTCTGTTGATTACATGTATCACAGTGTAATTGAAAAGTCCACCGTCAATGCTGCTCGATTAGAGCTTTTTGCGAAAAAACTGAATAACAGACAATATGCCTCCAACATACGACGCTTTCTACCAGTATACTCTACGCGCTGCCAGGCAGACAAACTGCTGGATGCAAATGCTCAACAAAACTATTTTACTAAGCTCCCCAGAAGGCTGTGGGTGGATCAAATCAGATGACATGTGGCAGTCGCTGTTTTCAACTTTGCCTGAAGTGTCTTGGGTATCACAAATATTGATAAAGTGTGGTTGTCAGAGAGACTGTAAAGAAAAGTCTTGCAAGTACTTGAAAGCCAGTTTGAAATGTACCGCTCTATGCTTTTGTGGAGCTGGATGCTCTGTGTTTTAACTTTCAAAAATGGGCCGTACGCCCCTTTAATAGATAAGAAGCGCGTTATCGAAAATGTTCATCTTTATGTTATTTAAGAAAAATCATCAATTTTTTTTTTATATTTTAAGTCCACGAACCTGGCTGCATTAAAATATAATGCAGTTTACTTTGCAGCTTTCCTTCTTACACACACGGACTTGATAAGGTGCTTTGGGGGGGGGGGGGGGGGGGGGCTTGATGAAGACTGTCTGTCAGGTAAAAAGCTCATTGTGTTTTTGAATATTAAGCCTTTAGACCCGGAGCCCGCTTTTTCAGTCCAGGAACGCGACATATCATAATTCCGTTAAGCTGCACGTTCAAAACATTAATTTCTTTACAACCAAATAATGAATATGCACTCTTCCAATTACTGTCATTTATCTGATATGGAAGATACCACCAGGGTTCAAATGGTTGACGTATCTAACCGCACTCGAAATTGGGTCAGCCTGCCAATTGTTCTTTAAATCTCAATGTGGGAATGTGAAGGTGAACGGGAACCCGAAGTTGTCATTTTTCAAACACGTTTCACGCTAAAAAGAGACGAGGTGTCTCTTTTTAACTTGGAAATTAGATATTGCGAACTATTTTTTGGGTTCCAGCTGAGAATTATTGTTATAAAAATTATGGCTATACAAAAAGCATTTAGTAAAATCCAATGTTATATCCTAGCCACCCCCACCCCAGACCCTTTCCCTCCCACTTTATATCACGCAACGGACGATCGGATCTTGTTATTGTTTTACAATTTATTTAGGATTATTGTGTATATTGCTCTAAATAAAAACAGTATTCAAATAACGATAATATCGAATCATTTTCTTACAGTTTAGGCCAAAATCCAAGATCGCCGCCACAAAACCAAGACGGTGGACGTTTTAGGGTTGGCTCCAATTCTATCTTAAACACATGAGTCTTCCCGACTATTCTAAAACGCTTCATGTTTTAGTCACCTTTTGAACAATTGTGTCATTTGTATACAGGTATCTACCCCAGTATTAGTCAATGAAGACAAAACTCACCTTACCATTATCAAATCATTCTCACGTTGTGTTATTGACCGACATAACAAATTTTAATGCCCTTGTGGTTTCCATACTACGTTCACAAATAGTTCGAATTTGCTTTGGAATAAGAAGTGAACACGGATTAAAAAGAGGGGAACACAACAAAGAACAATATTTTCAGTTTTCACTGATTTACCCTTTTCCTATCACGAAAAGCAGACGACACTTGCAAAAAGAATTCTTGAATAACTATTTTTTTTTTTTCATTTTCATTTTTTGTCTCCAAAACATAGGTTAGGACCCCCTCATTGTATGTATATAACCTATGTTTTTTAGACAAAAAATGAAAATATAATGAAAATTAATTGACGATTTTTGAGATTAGCGCTGGCCGTTTTTGGACGTTACGTTGGGTAAAGGGTTAACAGTTTTCATACATTATCAAAGGAAACAATCTGGATAACCCGATGTAGTGTTGGACGTCAAATATGCATCTGCCTTGAAACCGACTCTCTGTATTTCTCGCTTTGGAGAAAAACAATTTTACAACTGTGTAGTCACGTGGGAACTCAGAAGAGTGAAGCAGCAATTGTTGAATGTTATAAACAAGCTCCGTTTTTCTCGCATTTATATACTCTATAAAGGCACATTACAGGTACTACCGATTTATATATTTCTCAATTCTTGCTTACATACATATACTTTTGTTTGCGTGAGTACATTAGACAGCAACTGTCATTGCTGATCTCTTAGATACACATAAATTTACAATGCAAAAAACTGCCTGATATGGCTTAAACGGGACTCAGCAACTGGTATTTATTTGGATGAATGTGTCCCCGCGAAAATTGGATCATTTGTTGTTTCAAGTGCGTTTGGATGATAGCAGTCCGGCTGAACCTAAATTACACGGGGACACACTGCATCCATTTACTACTGGTTAGGCAATGACATGGGAAATGTGAGTGGTTTGTGCGTCCGTAAGTAGACCACAACAATGTCCAATGTCTAATTCCCCTGTAAATAACCTGAAAAACGGATACTGAATGGGGACCCAAGTGAAACGAACGGCCCAACGGGGAGTAGGAATACCCCAACAGAGCCATTGAGTAACCAGAAGGAATAACAGGGTGGTAGCCCTACCTCAGCATTCTGTGCATTCTGCCAAGTGAAATGGAAACGGCTGGTGGAGTGTGTGGGGGGGGGGGGGGGGGGGGGTGGGGGGATGGGGGCGGTAGCACTATCCCAGTGTACCACCGCAAGGAACAATGAAACATTGTAGCGGTGCCAAAGATCTGCCAGAGGGACGTGGTATAAAAGCAACAAAAAGGTCAAAGCTGCAATGGCACAGGCAGATGAGGAAAAAAATATTTTTGGAAGACAGGGGGCAGCAGCAATGGTTGAACGCGAGGTGTTAGCTGCTGAGTGTCCACTCATGGTGACCTGCCCGATGGTGGTGGTTGGGGAGATGGGGGCAACTACGTAAAACTAATTTTTTGACAGGGAAAACTTTTCAGAATGCGAGCTGTACGTGTGCTTGATAAATGAAGACTGAAGCTGAAACTGCCGTATAATCCTCATTCTGATTGGATGGAACCGATTTTGGTGACGAAGAGACGTGCTGAATTTGGCAATTATTTAACATGGCACAGTACGGAGCGGGGATCTAGAAACTGTCCCTGGAAAACTCTCCTAACAGACAAACAATGGGTGTCTGCCCTTTAGATGAATGGGTGTCTGCCCTTTAAATGACTTGAGACTTCCAGTTCGTCTGGAATGCAGTTCATAAGATCGTGATAGTCCCCCTCTAAGCTGACAAAAGACTGCGCGGGTTGCTGCCAACACCCAGCTCTGTAATTCACCGCGTAATACAGACTCCTAAAGTAATTAACCCCGCGCCGGTATTCTGAGTATATAAATGGCAGGAAATGGTACCATTTCCCTACAAAGATAGAACCTGATAACCAATCCAAGGGGCGGAAGTCTTCTAAAATGGACAGCATGGGTACAGACGATTGACTGGCATTGACTTCACCTCCATGTTGCGGTCACGATTAGCATTGGTGTAGAAATATGTGACCTTAAGCACCCGGATAAATAAATCAATATAAATAATAAATAAATGCAACTTAAGAACCTTATAGATGAATTCCAGCTGTGTATTTAAGAAAACAATACTGAATCGTTATTGACTATTTTCACCACATTGAGCGTCGATAACCTCGTAGTTTTCTGGTGATAATTGTGCTAATAAGTTATTGTACTGATAACATCATGACATGGGGCATGCATATGTTAATAAAAATGGAAAAGAAGAAAGTCAATACCCAATTACCAATTATCGAAGTTTACTCGACTCGTTTCACACACCTTTCTGTTTCGATATTATCATTAATTTATTTTGGAACTTCATTTAAACCATTTGCACGATAACTATTTTCAGGGCGGCGGGTCATATCGAAAGTGTCTATTTGCCACCCGGGTGGCAAATAGCTATTCCTCTTTATTTTAGCTATTTGACACCCGGGTGGCAAATAGCGATTTCAGTAACGGGCAAGATTTAGTTTCGGGTTGTGTTAAGACAACATTACGGGACACATTCACCTAGTTTGGACTCTAAAAAAATTGAAAAGGTGGGGATGGATCAATAGGGTGGTAAATAGCGATTTTAAAAAATATTGTATAATTTGTCCAAGTGCGGAGAACTGAAGGTATGTGCTTGGGCTACCACGTATGTGAAAAAGGGATGGGAAATAATGATCAAAATAAAAAGGGGGCGGCAAATATATATAATAGGTGGCAAATAATGATAACAATGAAAAGGGGATGGCAAATAAAGATAATACTGTAAAGAGGGTGGCAAATAACATTACTAAACAAAAGTGGAGCCAAATAATGGTAATAATCAAAAGAAGATGATGAACAGAGAGGATAGTCAAACGGGATGGCAAATAATGATAGCTATGAAAAGGGGGTGGCAAATAAACATAATACTGAAAAAGGGGTGACAAATAACAATAATGGACAAAAGTGGTGACAAATAATGGTAATAATCAAAAGGAGATGACAAATAAAGATTATAGTCAGAGGGGGATGGCAAATAATAATTATACTTAAAAGGGGTGCCAAATAAGATAATGCAGAAAAGGGGGTGACAAATAAGACAGTACTGAAAAGTGGGTGGCAAATAAGTACAATCATCAATAGTAGTGCCAAATAATGGTAATAATCAAAAGGAGATCACAAATAAAGATTATAGACAAGGAGGTGACAAATAATGATACCAATGAAAAGGGGGTGGCAAATAAAGATAATACTGAAAAGGGGGTGGCCCATTACTATAATAATCAAAAGTGGTGCCAAATAATTGTAATGATCAAAAGGAGATGACAAATAAAGGTTATATTCAAAGGGGGATGGTAAATAATGATAGCAATGAAAAGGGGGTGGCAAATAAACATAACACTGAAAAGGGGGTGACAAATAACAATAAAAAACAAAAGTTGTGCCAAATAATGGTAATAATCAAAAAGGACATGACAAAAAAAGATTGTAGTCAAAGTGGGATGGCAAATAATGATAACAATGAAAACGAATTGCAAGATAAAGTAGTACTGAAAAGGGGTTGGCAAATAACTAAAAGAATCAAAACGGGAGCCATTATAGTCAAAGAGGGTGGCAAATAATAATAACAGTTAAAAGGGGGTGGCAGATAAGATAATGGAGAAAAGGGGACGGCAAATAAGATAATGCAGAAAAGAGGATGGCAAATAACTCTGATAATCAAAAGTGGTGCCGGATAATGAAAATAACCAAAAGGAGATGACAAATAAAGATTATAGTCATGGGGATGGCAAATAATAACAATTAAAAGAGGTGGCAAGTAAATAGAATACTGAAAGGGGATTGGGAAATAACTATAATAATCAAAATAGTTGCCAAATGATGGTAATAATAAAAAAAATGACAAAGATTATAGTCAAAGGGAGTGGCAAATAATGATACCAATGAAAACGGGCTGGTAAGATAAAGTAATACTGAGAAGGGGTTGGCAAATAACTATAGTAATCAAAACGGGAGCCATTATAGTCAAAGGGGATGGCAAATAATAATAACAGTTAAAAGGGGTTGGCAAATAAGATAACACTGAAAAGCGGGTGGCAAATAAGAATTATAATCAAAAGTGGTGCCAAATAATGGTAAAAATCGAAAGGAGATGCGAAATAAAGATTATAGTCAAAGGGGATGGCAAATAACGAGAACATTTAAAAGGGGTGGCAAATAAAGACAAAGCTGAAAAAGTGGTTGGGAAATAACTATAATAATCAGAATGGGTGCCAAATAATTGTAATAATCAAAAGATGACAAATAAAGATTATAATCTATGGGCGATGGCAAATAATGATAACAATTAAAAGAGGGTGGCAAGAAAAGGTAATACTGAAAGGGGGTGGCAAATAACTTTAATAATCAGGATGGGTGCCAAATAATGATAACAATGGAAAGGGGATGGCAAATAAAGAATATACTGAACAAGGTGTGGCGAATAACAATACTAAACAAAAGTGTTGCCAAACAATGGTAATAATCAAAAGGAGATGTTGAAAAGAGATTTTTGTCAAAGGGGGATGGCAAATAATCCAAGCAATGAAAAGCGGGTGGCAAATAACCATAATAGTGAAAAGGGGGTGACAAATAACAAAATAAACAAAAGTGGTGCCAAATAATGATAATAATCAAAAGGAGATGACAAATAAGGATTATAGTCAAAGGGGGATGGCAAATAATGATAGCAATGAAAAGGGGGTGGCAAATAAACATAATATTGAGAAGGTGGTGACAAATAACAATAATAAACCAAAGTTGTGCCAAATAATGGTAATAATCAAAAGGAGAAGATAAATAACGATTGTAGCCTATGGGGGATGGCAAATAATGATAACAATGAAAAGGGGTAGCAAGATAAGGTAATACTGAAAAGAGGTTGGCAAATAACTATAATAATCAAAACAGGAGCCATTTTAGTCAAAGAAGATGGCAAATAATAATAATAGTTAAAGGGGCTGGCAAATAAGATAATACTGAAAACGGGGTGGCAAATAACTATAATAATCAAAAGTGGTGCCAGATAATAGAAATATTCAAAAGAAGATGACAAATAAAGATTATAGTCAAAGGGGATGGCAAATAATGATAACAATTAAAAGGGGTGACAAGTAAAGGCAATACTGAAAAGAGGTTGGTAAATAACTATAATAATCAGAATAGGTGCCAAATAATGGTAATAATCAAAAGATGACAAATAAAGATTATAGTCAAAGGGGGTGGCAAATAATGATAACAATTAAAAGGGGGTGGCAAGAATAGGTAATACTGAAAGGGGGTGGCAAATAACTATAATAATCAGAATAGGTGCCAAATAATGGTAATAATAAAATGATAACAAATACAGATTATAGTCAAATGGGGACGGCATTTAATGATAACAATGTAAAGTGGATGGCAAATAAAGATAATGTTCAAAAGGGGATGGAGAATAACAATACTAAACAAAAGTGGTGCCAAATAATGGTAATAATCAAAAGGAGATGACAAATAAAGATTTTATTCAAAGGGGGATGGTAAATAATGATAGCAATGAAAAAGGGGTGGCAAATAAACATAATTCTGAAAAGGGGGTGACAAATAACAATAATAAACAAAAGTGGTTACAAATAATAATAATCAAAAGGGGATGACAAATAAAGATTATAGTCAAAGGGGGATGGCAAATATGATAGCAATTAAAAGGGGGTGGGAAATAACATAATACTGAAAAAGGGGGTGACAAATAACAATAATAAACAAAAGTGGTGCGAAATAATAGTAATAAACAAAAGGAGGTGACAAATAAAGATTGTAGATTGCAATGGAAAGGGGTGGAAAATAAGGATAATAATGAAAAGGGGTGGCAAATAAAGATAATATTGAAAAGGGGTGGCACATGAATATAATAATCAAAATGGGTCCTAAATAATGGCAATGAAATTGGAGTGGCAAATAAAGATAACGCTAAAATGGGTGGCAAATAACTAGTATAATCAGAATGGGTGCCAAATAATGGGTGGCTCTTGACTATAATAATCAAAAGAGGTGCCAAATAATGTAATAATCAAAAAGAGGTGACAAATACAGATTATAGTTTCCATATCCCTGTGGGAACCCCAGGAACTTAAAATATCAATATTTGGAAATGCCAATATTTCCCAGATCAGAAATCTGTTATTTGAAGAACTTTACGAGCTGAGCGCCTCAGGCCCCATGGGGACTCTTGTTGGTTCACCTGACTGAAATTTAGTGGGAGCTAATGCCATCGCTTGGCATCTGTCGTCCATCATGGGTCGTGTGTCATCCTTTAACTTTTGAAATATATTTTTTTCAAAACCACTGGGCCAAATTCAAGCATATATGGCACCGTCCATCTTTGGAGTACACCCTTTCTACTTGTTCAAATGAAGCTTCTGCCATGTTCGGGCTGTGGTTTAATGCCCAAAAACCTAAAAAACATTAAAAACCTAGTGCAAGCTCATTCCAAACAAATGCGAAGTGGGCAATTGTAATTAAGGGCCTTTCCCAAGGACACAATGCAGATACCCCTGACGGGGATTGAGCCATGCACCTCACGGTTTGAAGTCCAATGCCGTAACCACTGAGCCAACGGGCTTCCAGCTCTTGTTAGCATGATCAACATATAAAAGGTTTACTAATTACCTGATTATATACAACAATAGCAAGAGGAAAATGTTGAAAAACATGCAAACCTTATCTAACACACATGTATGATGCACCAGACAAATTTGAATTCTAACAGTTGTATCTGGAGCCTTGAGTTGAACGAAGTCACATTATGTGTTCTGACCAATAGACATCCTGAATCCACCATAAGTAATTTGGCTTCTGTGATTTCTGCTGCGAGCTCGTACAAGCTTCCACCATGAGCTTGCCCGAAATTACAAGCTCACGCAAGCTTGCAACAAGCTCGCAGAAGCTCACTGGTAGAAAGTATTTGTATAAGGGTTCAAGGGAAGTCTGTAGGTCAATATTTTGGCTGTCTGTGGGGGGTATGCCTATTTTGGGTTCCACCCAAACTTTTCATTTCAAGAACCGATGGGTTGGTTTGAACCAAATTCGTCATCTAATATAATTAGGTTATGAATACTTGATTGATTTCCAGAGGTGCTAAAAATAGGAAAAAATCAAAGGCCCACATTTCTGAAATGGCACAGACAGAATATTGTTTTTAGCTCACCTGACTTAGCCATGGGAGCTTAAGTGATCAGTTTTTGTCTGTTGTCCATCTGGCGTGAACTTTACATTATCGACTCCACTCATAAACCACTGGGCCGAATTGAACCAAATTTCACGTGCGTATTTCCTATGGTATGCCAATTAAAATGTGTTCAAATAACCTTGCCACGCCCATAGGTGACACCACAAGGGGAAATATCCTGATAGCACCCATAAATTGTTTTTCAAAATTAAAAAAAGAACCATCAATTCGAATCTATTGATATTTGGTATATTACATCCCTGGGTGGGTAGGGGGGGGGGGAGTGGTGCAGATTCAAGTTTGTTCAAATTGAGTCCTTGGGTTAATAATTGGGGTCCCTGTAGGAGCCCGAATTTTAACTTAGTGCAGTATGAAGGCATCTCTTTAAAAATCCTCTTCAGATTTACCAGTCAGAATCCTTTCATATTTAGTGTACAACATCCCTAGGTGGGCCAGACTCACATTTGGTTAAATCGCACATCATAGGCTTAATATTTGGGTTCCCTTTGGAATCCCATATTCAACTTGGTGCAATATGAGAAAATCTCTTTAAAAATCTTTTTGTTCAAATCCACCAGACAGAATGCTTTCATATTTGGTATAAATCACCTCTGGGGGAGTCAGATTAAATTGTGTTCGAGTCGGGTCCATGGGTTAGTGTTTGGTCTCTCTATTGGAGCCTAAAGTTTACCTTAGTGCAATATGAGGAAATTTCATTAAACATCTTCTTCAGATCCACCAGTCAGAATCCTTTCATATTTGATATACACCATCTCTGGGAGGGCCAGATTTCAGGGTTTTTTTTCAAATCGAGTTCCTGGGTTAATGTTTGGGGTGCCTATGGGAGCCCAGATGTTAAGTTAGTAAGATATGAGGGAATTTCTTTAAAAATCTTCTTCTCCAGAACGATCTATCAGAATCTTTTGATATTGACTACTCAATAAATACCACAACACTTGGGTAACATGCAAAATGTCTTTTGCTGCTGACAGACCGGCAGTTTATTGAAGCAATCCAAAAAACACAAAAAACAATTATTTGCCACCCCCTTTGACTGTAATCTTTATTTGTCACCTCCTTTTGATTGTTATCATTATTTTGCTCCCCTTTTGATTATTATAGTTATGTGCCACCCCTGTCAGTAGTATATTCATTTGCCACCTCCTTTTCCTTGTTATCATTATTTGCCACCCCCTTTGACTATAGTCTTTTTTGTCATCTCCTTTTTATTATTACCATTATTTGGCACCACTTTTGTTTATTATTGTTATTTGCCACCCCATTTTCAGTATTATGTTTATTAGCCACCCCCTTTTTATTGCTATCATTATTTGTCACCACCTTTGACTATAATCTTTATTTGTCATCTCTTTTTGATTATTACCATTATTTGGTACCACTTTTGAGTATTATAGTTATTTGCCACCCCTATTCATTATTATCTTTACTTGCCACCCCCTTTAATTGTTATCATTATTTGCCAACCCTTTTGACTAAAATCTGTGCTCGACATCTCCTTCTGATTATTACCATTACTTGACATCACTTTTTGGTTATCACAGTTATTTGCCACCTCAGTTCATTATTATCTTATTTTCCACCTTTTTCCATCGCTATTGTTATTTGTCATCCCCTTTGACAAAAATCTCTTTTCCTCATCTCCTTTTGATTATTATCATTATTTGGCACCACTTTTGATTATTATCCTTATTTGCCACCCCCTTTCCAGTATTATCCTATTTGCCACCCCCTTTTCAGTATCATCTTATTTGCCACCCCCTTTTAATTCTTTTTCTTACTTGCCATCCCCTTTGACTCTAATGGCTCCTGTTTTGATCATTATAGTTATTTGTCACCCCCCTTTCAGTAGTATTCTATCTTGCCACCCCCTTTTCATTGCTATCATTATTTGCCATCCCCCTTTAACAAAAATCTCTTTTCATCATCTCCTTTTGATTAGTCCCATTATTTGGCACCACTTTTGTTTAGTATTGTTTTTTGCCACCCCTTTTCAGAATTATCTTTATTTGCCATCCCCTTTTCATTGTTTTCATTATTTGCCACCCCCCCCCCCCCCTTTGTTTGCCATCTTTATTTGTCATCGTTTGATTATTACATTTGTTTGGCACCCATTCTGACTAATAGAGTTATTTGCCACCCCCTTTCAGTATTACCTTTTCTTGCTGCCCGCTTTTAATTGTTTTTATTATGTGCCACCCCCTTTGACTATAATCTTTATTTCTCATCTTTTGATTATTACCATTATCTGGCACCCATTTTGATTATTACAGGTATTTCCCACCCCTTTTTCAGTATTGTGTTTACTTGCCACCCTGTTTAATTGTTATCATTATTTGCCACCCCCCCCCCCCCCTTGACTATAATCTTTATTTGTCATCTCCCTTTGATTATTACCATTATTTGGCATCACTTTTGATCATTATACTTATTTGCCACCCCCGTTTGAGTATTATCTTATTTCCCACCCCCCTTTGAGTATTATCTTATTTGCCACCCCCTTTTAATTGTTATTCTTATTTGCCATCCCCTTTCATTGTAATGTCTCCCGTTTTGATTTTTATAGTTATTTGCCACCCCCCTTTTCAATATTACCTTATCTTGCCTGCCCCTTTTCATTGTGTATCATTATTTGCCACCCCCTTTGACTATAATCCTTATTTGTCATCTCATTTTGATTATTACCATTATTTGGCACCACTTTTGTTTGTTATTGTTATTTGTCACCCCCTTTTCAGTATTATGTTTATTTGCCACCCCCTTTTCATTGCTATAATTATTTGCCAACCCCCTTTGACTATAATCTTTATTTGTAATCTCCTATTGATTTCTGCTATTATTTGGCACCACGTTTGTCCATTATTGTTATTTGTCACCCCCTTTTCAGTATTATGTTTATTTGCCACCCCTTTTCATTGCTTTCATTACTTGCCACCCCCCTTTGAGAAAAATTTCTTTTCATCATCTCCTTTTGATTATTATCATTATTTTGCACCTCTTTCGATTATTATACTTTTTTGACACCCCCTTTTCAGTATTATATTATTTGCCACACCCTTTTCAGTATTATCTTATTTTCCACCCTCTTTTAATTGTTATTCGTATTTGCCATCCCCTTTGACTATAATGGCTACCATTTTGATTATTATAGTTATTTGACACCCCTTTTTAGTATTACCTTATCTTGCAGCCCCCTTTTCATTGTTATCATTATTTGCCATCCCCCTTTGAATGTAATCTTTGTTTGTCACCTCCTTCTGATTATTGCCATTATTTGGCACAACTTCTGTTTATTATTGTTATTTGTCACCCTCTTTTCAGTATTATGTTTATTTGCCACCCCCTTTTCATTGCTATCATTATTTGCCATCCCCCTTTGACAAAAATTTCTTTTCATCATCCCCTTTTGATTATTACCATTATTTGGCACCACTTTTGTTTAGTATTGTTATTTACCACCACTTTTCAGAATTATCTCTATTTGCCATCCCCTTTTCATTGTTATCATCATCCCCCCCCCCCCCCCCCATTTGACTATAATCTTTATTTGTCTTCTTTTGATTATTACCATTATTTGGCACCCATTCTGATTATTATAGTTATTTCCCACCCCTTTTTCTGTATTGTCTTTACTTGCCACCCTTATAATTATTTGCCACCCCCCTTGACTATAATCATTATTTGTCATTTCCTTTTGATTATTACCATTATTTGGCCCCTCTTTTGATTATTTTACTTATTTGCCACCCCCTTTTTAGTATTATCTTATTTTCCACACCCTTTTGAGTATTATCTTATTTTCCATCCCTTTTAACTGATAGTCTTATTTGCCATCCCCTTTGACTATTATGGCTCCCACTTTGATTATTATAGTTATTTGCCACCCCTTTTTCAGTATTACCTTATCTTGCCAGCCCCTTTTCATTGTTATCATTATTTGCCACCCCCTCCTCCCCCCTCCCTCCCCCCCCCCCCCCCATTGACTATAATCTTTATTTGTCATCTCCTTTTCATTATTACCATTATTTGGCACTACTTTTGTTTATTATTGTTATTTGTGACCCCCTTTTCAGTGATATGTTTACCTGCCACTCCCTTTTCATTGCTATCATCATTTGCCACCCCCCCCCCCTTTGACTATACTCTTTATTTGTCATCTCCGTTTAATTATTGCCATTATTTGGCACCATGTTTGTTCATTATTGTTATTTGTCACCCCCTTCTCAGTATTATGTTTATTTGCCACCCCCTTTCATTGCTATGATCATTTGCCATCCCCCTTTGACAAAAATCTCTTTTCATCATCTCCTTTTGATTATTACCATTATTTGGCACTGCTTTGGGTTATTATACTTATTTGCCAACCCCTTTTCAGTATTATCTTCTTTGCCACCTCCTTTTCAGTATTATCTTATTTGCCACCCGCTTTTAATTGTTATTCTTATTTGCCATCCCCTTTGACTATAATGGTTCCAATTTTGATTATTATAGTTATTTGCCCCCCCCTTTTCAGTATTACCTTATCTTGCCACCCCCTTTTCATTGCTATCATTATTTGCCATCCCCCTTGACTATATTCTTTATTTGTCATCTCCTTTTGATTATTGCCATTATTTGGCACCACTTTTGTTTATTATTTCTATTTGTCACCCCCTTTTCAGTGTTATGTTTATTTGCCACCCCCTTTTCATTGCTATCATTATTTGCCATCCCCCTTTGTTTGCCATCTTTATTTGTCATTTTTTGATTATTACATTTGTTCGGCGCCCATTCTGATTAATAGAGTTATTTGCCATCCCCTTTCAGTATTACCTTTTCTTACCACCCGCTTTTAATTGTTTTCATTATTTGCCATCCCCCTTTGACTATAATAATTATTTCTCACTGTTTGATTATTACCGTGATTTGGCACCCATTCTGATTATTACAGTTATTTCCCACCCCTTTTTCAGTACTGTGTTTACTTGCCACCCCATTTAATTGTTATCATTATTTGCCACCCCCCTTTTAACAAAAGTCTCTTTTCATCATCTCCTTTTGATTAGTACCATTATTTGGCATCACTTTTGATTAGTATTGTTTTTTGCCACCCCTTTTCAGAATTATCTTTATTTGCCATCCCCTTTTCATTGTTTTCATTATTTGCCATCCCCCTTTGTTTGCCATCTTTATTTGTCATATTTTGAATATTACATTTGTTTGGCGCCCATTCTGATTTGCCACCCCCCTTTGACTATAATCTTTATTTGTCGTCTCCCTTTGATTATTACCATTATTTGGCATCACGTTTGATTATTGTACTTATTTGCCACCCCCTTTGAGTATTATCTTATTTGCCACCCCCTTTTTGAGTATTATCTTATTTGCCACCCCCTTTTAATTGTTTTTTTTATTTGCCATCCCCTTTGACTATAATGGCTGCCGTTTTGATTATTATAGTTATTTGCCAACCCCTTTTCAGTATTACCTTATCTTGCCTGCCCCTTTTCATTGTTATCATTATTTGCCATCCCCTTTGACTATAATCCTTATTTGTCAACTCCTTTTGATTATTATCATTATTTGGCAACACCTTTTTTATTATTATTTTTGCCACCCCCCTTTTCAGTATCATGTTTATTTGCCACCCCCGTTTGATTGTTAGCATTATTTTCAACCCCCTTTGTCTATAATCTTTATTTGCCACCTCCTTTTGATTGTTTCCATAATTTGGTACACTTTTTGTTTATTAGAGTTATTTGCCACCCCATTTTCAGTATTATCTTTATTTTCCACTCCCTTTCTGTTGCTATCATTATTTGCCACCCACCCCTCTTTGACTATATTCTGTTTTCGTCGTCTCCGTTTGAGTATTACCATTATTTGGCACCACTGTTTTATAATTGTTATTTGCCACCCCTTTTCAGTATTATCTTTATTTGTCACCCCTATTTCATTGGTATCATTATTCGCCGTCTTCCTTTGAATACAATCTCTATTTCTCATCTCCTTTTGATTATTACCATTATTTGACACCCCTTTTGATTATTATAGTTATTTTGTGCCCCCTTTTCCGTAGTATCTTTATTTGCCACCCTCTTTCCATTGCTATCATTATTTGCCACTCCCTCTGAATTTAATCTTTGTCATCTTTTTGATTATTACCATTATTTGACACCCCTTTTGATTATTATTATTTGCCACCCCCTTTTCAGTAGTATCTTTATTTACCATTCCCTCCCCCTTTCATTGTTATCATTATTTGCAATCTGCCTTTGATTAATTTGTCATCTCCTTTTGATTGTTTCCATCATTTGACACCCATTTGATTATTGCCACCCCTTTTTCATTATTAATTGCATTTGTTATCCCTTTTTGACTTGCCACCCCTTTTTTTACTACACTTATTTTTTATTTGTCCTCATTGATTGCTTTTATTATTTGCTATCTGTTTTGATTATTATCACTACTTTGCTATCCCCTTTTCATTTTTAGGTACATTTGCTAACCCCTTTTGATTGTATCATAGTTTACCACCCCTTTCTATTACTATTGTTATTGTGTTCATTATTGTTATTTGCCACCCCCCTCTGATTGAAATCACTATTTGCCATCGTGGTGGTAATTAGCTGAAATAATGAGAAATAGTTATTTGCCACCCAGGTGCCAAATAGGTTAAATAATGAGAAATGGGTATTTGCCACCAGGGTGGTAAATAGTTTAAATAATGAGATATAGATATTCGCAACTGGAGGTGGTAAAAAGTTTAAATAATGAGAAATAGTTATTTGATACCCAGGTGGCAAATAGCTTAAATAATGAGATATAGTTATTTGCACCGAGGTGGTAAATAGCTTAAATGATGAGAAATAGCTGATTGCCACCCCGGGGGTAGATAGCTTAAATAATGAGAAATAGTTATTTGCCACCCGGATGGTAAATAGCTTAAATAATGAGAAATAGCTGTTTGCCACCCCGGCGGTAGATAGCTTAAATAATGTGAAATAGTTATTTGCCACCCGGGTGGTAAATAGCTTAAATAACGAGAAATAGTTATTTGCCACCCGGGTGGTAAATAGCTCAAATAATGAGAAATAGCTATTTGCCACACGGGTGGTATCTGCTCGATATGAAATGTTGATTGCATGGCGCGTATGGACTAATTTCGCCACGTGTTAAACGTGTCCTGAAATTCTAATTAATACTAATAACAACTAAGCGGAACGCGAGGCGCGTGCATATACCTCAGCCGCCAACGAACATCACTATTTTCTAAGTCAACCAATGTACGCAACTCTGGCTCGGAAGTGACGATAGAACCATTCTATGTGGAGGTCATTTCTACATTCTGATCTACCGGTATTTCACAGGACAACCAAATTTCACCCTCAACTCCCCAGCTATCTGGTGAAATGTTTGTACAGGCGGACGGAATCACTATTTGTAACAAAGTGCGAACGGACAGAACACTTCCTATATCGTCGCCTGAGTGCTAGAATGTCCTATGTCCCCTAGGGGACATAGAACATTCTAGCACTCGGGCGACGATATGGATCTCTCTTCTCCTTATTGGTCTATCAGCATATCAACCAAGTTTGATTATCCACACCCAAGATGCAAGGCAAAACGTTGGCACATATGTTACGGAATTAAGTAAAAAGTCTATCGATCTGCGATCGTAAATGCTGACTCCAAGTGTTGTGATTACTGAGAGAACTACGGAGCCCCATCAAGCGCGAAGTCCCATCAGCCCGTGACGTTTTGTGATTCCTTACCAGACGATATCAGACACAGGCTCCAGATTCTCGGTTCAGGTTGGTTACCTCATGAACTTGTCGTATTCAGCACAACGAAGACCAGTTTACCAGTTATCTACGATTTTTATTAACAAATAAAACTCAACTACCATCTTTATCTCTGACATAAAGTGAAATGTACAATGTTCAGTCAACGTTCATACCTAATAGCAACAGTGGCGGCATCCATCTTACTTCTTGTAGGTAGGTACTTGCTCGTCGGGAGCCCAGAGACAATTTCCCAAACATCCCGGAATCGGTGCTTATATCCACTGGTTTTCTAATGCCAAACCTCATCACGCGACTACCAGTCGGCGGAATAGTTAGGGAAAGCCCCCGGGACGTGGCACTCGCCATTGTTCGACACTTGTACTACCATGCAGACTCTCGGCAATCTGCATGTAATCTATCGAGTGGTTGTTCCACAAACACATTCCGCCGGGATTCTGTTAACCGGCGGAATTGTGTGTTAGAATTTACAGTTCTGCAACTTCAGCATTATGTGAATGCCCGTTTGTTCTGAGGGTGTGATTTATGGGTTGATGACAGCTATGACAGTTCCAATATTACCCAATTCGGAGATTTCCATCCGTGATATTTAACAAATAAAACTCGACTATCGGCGTTATCTGTGATCAGTTCTTTCACCGAGTAAAGGTCAGTCGGTGTGTAGATCAGAGTATTTCTATACTCTGATTCTTAGTTTATCGGCTAATACAAAACTTTTGCTTCTATAATTTTCATGGAAGAGCTATATCAATTCTTTCGAGCTTGATTAACCCCTGTGGGCCCTCTTCGCAACATTTACAGACGGCTGGGCAGGCGGATAGAAGGTGCCCTCGGTTGTATTCCATGAGACTGTCTCTGGAAGTGAAGACACAACAAAATGGACTGCTTTGTTTTTCGGTGTAATATGTCAGCTGTCAATTATCTGTGAGAATTGTTTGGCCGTCAGATAATTTGATATTGTTTCATGGATGGGAATAACAGTCACCACCTGAAATACTAACGCATTTCAGATGGCGTCCTGTTCCACTGTACGTCTTAAGATGTTGCTTTACAAATTTAGCGAACTCGATTTAAACCCAAAGTAACGTGTTAGAACATAGAACCTTTGTGTACAAAACTCCTCAATTTGTAAACAGAGTTTAGTAAAATTGTTTACAATACTTGGAGGGTGGCCTTTTGGCAAACAACCGTGAGGTGAACTTTCACAAAAAAATTAAAAAAATCTTAGAGTGGACCACGCCCCCTTTGAGGCAATTTTAAAATGATTACATAGATGAAAATACAATCGTGTCGGTAGAAATAATATGAAAGTGAAATATGCGCATATGTGTGTTTTGGAGGACACAGTCGTGTTTTGGGTGGTGTCGGACAAATTTAGCGAACTCGATTTAAACCCACAGTAACGCGTTAGAACCAAGAATCTTTGTGTAAAAAAACCCGTCAATTCGTATTTAGAATTTAGTAATATTGTTTACAATACACTTGGAGGGTGGCCATTTGGCAAACAACCCTGAGGTAAACTTTCAAACAACATTAAAAAAAAGTTTAGAGTGGACCACGCCCCTTTGTGAGGCAATTTTAAAATGGTTGCACAGATGAAAATACAATCGTGTCGACAGTGTCGGAAGAATTAAAATGAAAATGAAATGGATACATACGTGTTTTGGAGGACACAGTAGTGTTCTGTATGAATTTAGTGTTGGTCTCTGTTCCTTCGCCGAAAATCGAACCCCTGGTAATCGTGCCTGATAAACAGGTGTTCAGCACTTAACCACTAAACCATATTACCTCAAAATCTATGACTGAAATCTTGCTTTTTGGACTTAGTTCTCATGATTACATGCTTCACTTTCATTTCGACAGCAGCATAGCAGTGTAGAATGCGCTGGCCAGGAGACGACGAAAGTGCTGTAGTTAGTCCCAGACAGAGACTGGCAGGGACCGAACTCGACCGCTATTTATTGGAGGGGACCACCAACGGCGGTCCGGAACTGTACGCATTACCAGTTGTAGGTACTTTTGCTTGGTAATCCGGCCTCCACGAACTGTGTCTATTGTATTAACGCTACGATTGCTAGCATATCCCTGGCGAGTTCCACGAACAAGCATTTCAAAACGGGATAACCAAGTTTGTCGAAAGCTGTTAATTTGAACATGTCATTGTTTGTCGTAAATGCACCGCATTTGTGCAATTCAGGCCTGAGAAAATTAGGCAAATGATCGTGATGTCCAGGAGCGTAGCGACGGATCGGTTGCCCCCCCCCCCCCCCCTCTCAGATTACAAGGAAAAAATTAAGTTTTCGTCGGGTTATTTTCGTCTGGATTGAGTCTTAGATAGAGCTGAAACGGTTAAGCGATTAATCAATGATCAACATCTTGATCGATCAAAAAGTAATTGATCGATTAATCGTTACTTTTGAACTGCTGTATTATATGGGTTAACAAAGGAACAAACTTGCTCCAAAACAGGCAAACATTGTCACACGGACCCACATCAATTATATGAGACAGAGTAAAGCATGCAAGTTACTTGCTGACATACTTGTTTACTTGCATGGTTATTATACTGTATCAGTGGCTGGAAATGGTCGTTCTTAACCCTTTACCCAATGCGTGTAGCAGACTTTTCTTGCAAAATAAATTCATGAGTTACTAAAAAAATTCAATTTTTGTCTCAAAAACATAGCTTATGAACCTATTTGGAACGAGCTCAACGAGACAAAAATGGAGAACATAATAAATTTGAATGGGGATTTTTGTATATACAGAACGTGGAGAGTGTATTATCACTAAATCACCCGAAGAGTGGAGGTTTCACCAGAGCAATCATTGCGAATTTGTTGCAAAGCATAATAATCACAAGCAAAGTTCCAGCCAATGGACCTCCGGGTTGAACCCGGAGGTCCATTGGCTGCAACATTGCTTGCGTTTTTGTCCATATATACATAATTCGAAAGTGATACTTTGGGTGATAACTCAACTCCGCGGGTGATTTTGTTACAATCCACTCTCCACGCACTGTAGGTCTATTTAGTTTTGTTTGTTACGTTGGGTAAAGGGTTCATTCTGTAAATCATCAACGGTATGGCAATTATTCATATATCTATTTGGACAAGTGATTAATCGGTTAACCAAGGTTTATCCACGTGATTAATCGATCAAGAAAACCGCTTCACCGTTTCAGCTCTAGTCTTAGACAACGATTCGCTCTTAACAGTAATCATGCATTTGGGGGTCGCGGTGGCTCAGTGGTTACGACATTGAACTTCAAATCGAGAGGTCCGCCGTTCGATCCCCACCATGGGTAACCGCGTTGTGTCCTCAAGCAAGGCTCTTAATCCCAAATGCCCACGCGGGGCAAGGTGACGCTGTTTACTAAGGCGTAATAATACACGTCGATGGTGCACTTGTCTTCAACCAATGCTAACCCTGCTTGTGTGGAGCTTGTGCGTTGGGGTGGACAGTTGCTCGAAGTTGCTCTCCGGGTTCTCCGGATCACCCGGCTTCACCCGCCTGTAAAACTGTCCGACACGAGGTGACACTGGCTGACGAAAGTGTCGTTAAACTCCAATAAAGTAATAAATAAATAAATCATTCATTTTCGTATGGGTCTAGGTTTGATACGTGGA
Organism: Pictodentalium vernedei; assembly: GCA_031216915.1. NCBI lineage: Eukaryota > Metazoa > Mollusca > Scaphopoda > Dentaliida > Dentaliidae > Pictodentalium > Pictodentalium vernedei. The sequence goes on along the minus strand of CM062294.1, from coordinate 143,173,908 downwards.
CTTGTGTAACTGTCGACTGCCTTACCCGATTCGGCGGCCAGCATGACCAACTACGATTACGGTATATCTTGTTTATCCACAAATCAACTTCCAGAAGTCTTGAATTGTTAAACTGTATGCATGACTGATCCATATTCTAACTAATTCACTAAGGCATGCCTTGTTGATGCAGCGAGAATATTTCACCAGTGGGGATGTGAAGAATCACAGTTTGGACAATCAGGTTAACACCCCCACCTCATCTTTGCGACGCCAGTTTCCCCACTATGCTGCACTGGCAACCAATAGAGAAACGTGGGATCGTCCAAATACGATGTCCGATATATGTTCGATTCGTAATATTTGGACAAATGCTCTATTCGATTCGAGTGGAGATTATTTCGCAGGACAATAGTTTAACCCTTTGATACTTTTATACGTTTTATGACGTTCAAAATCAAACAGCGCCTTGATACTTTGTGGTCATTTGTTTTGTTTTTGTTTCTCGCTTTTTACAGTTTTAACCTTAATTCCTCTTTTCTCCCGCATAGTGCTCAATGGCAACCGTTGACTAAAATTTTATCGCAGATTAAAATACTAATATAACCTTGCTGTCGAGACTTCTTGACTGGTGAAGTGCGAGAAGCCACTATCAGGGCTTTAAAAAAATGAGGATACCAGAGCATAAGCCAACACATTCCTTGCTTATATTTCATATTCAGTCAAACACAAATCGTATTTTGTTCATATAAATTCGTTTTATTACAAATTATTGGAGAGTGCCTGTAGGCACTCTCCAATAATTTGTAATAAAACAAGTTTTGAATAACAAATTCAGACCACCAAAAATATTCTAACCCTCAGCCAGAAAATCACTAATACGAAAAATATCTTGTTACTTCTACTTTCCGACGTTTGACATCGCATATGGAAAACGTTGAAGAAATTGAATTCCCAATGTCGTTTGAACGTCAGGATACTTAAAGTCTCAAAGGGTTAAAATACCTTATACAAGAGATTTCTACAATCTTGCCATAAGAGAGCGCTTACCAGGTAACTAAAATCGTAACGAAGAGAAAGAGTTTTTAGCCGCCCCGGTAAAGGTTAATCGATTAATTGTTTCAACACGACTTATAATCGACTTTCTGTTTTTTAAACAAATCAGTTGTATATTTCTTTACAAGAAAATAGTTATCAAAGTGAACTCTAAAGTTGTATTCTACATTAATCCAGAGCTTTTATTCGTGGGGGCTGATGAACATAAATGCCATAAACCCCTCTGCATTAACCCTTTCCTCGACGATATCACAATTTTTTAATTTAAGTTTTGTTTTTTCAATTTAAAAAAGAATCAACAAAACCATATCACGTGCCCACCATTAGAACAAGATAGCTGAGCTAGTTCCAGTGAGGGGTCACGTGATATGGTTTTGTTGAAATATTTTGAATTTTTTTTTTCAACTGCTTAATTTGTAAATTACGCAGGCGGGTTTCACCGTGGTAAACTTCCGCGTCCGCTTGTTTACACAAACACTACACAGTCTAAGCCGTCAAAAACGAAACAGGAAAACACTGATTGCATCTCAGATGATGTTTCAGTTTGGTTTCTTTGATTAGTTTAATTTTGGGAGGATTTTATTAATTAAATCAACACCGCCTGAATAAATTAACCGAGGCACTGATCTCCATGTAACCGGATTTCCAGCACCCAATTCAATCTGCCCCCTCCCCATAAGATGGCGTAATGTCGTTATATGCCGATAACTCATCACAACCGAGTACAGTTGATGCCGTGAAGGCTGTGACTGTTATGCCCACGTTGTACTAGCTAACGAGTTTTGTCATAGTTGCCACTTTTTGTAATAAAAAATGCCTGATTTTGTCATAGCGTGCCAATTCTGTAATGCGATCGCCAGGTTGTGCCATAAACCGAGGTCACGGGTTTTGTAATAAAAACAAATAGATGTGTCAGTGTGACACGTATGCCCCCGCGATCAAAAAACTCCGGAAAACTAATTCTCTGAATGTTCGTATCATAAATCAATCTGAAGGTCAATACCTCCCCGAAAAATCATCCGACCGGGACGAAACTCCAACTCGATTTGGATGTACCCATGACAAAGCCGCAGACGAAATCAACCATTTATCTCAGTGTGTGGTGAAAACTGTCCGAAAACCTGTTATCTCGGAATGACGATCGAATTACGGACGAACAAGGGTAACACTTTTTGCCTCAACCATTTTATGGCGGTTCAAAAAATATGTCGCCGTTTTTGTCTCAGAAATCAACAGGTTTTGTAAGGCATCACATTCTTCACTCGCATAAAAACAAACTGTTAGCCTTTAGCAGGAATATCCCACGCAATACCTAAAACCACCGAGTTGTTGCTATAGAGAGTGTGACGTTCTAGGCAATTTGATCTTATTGAGTGCGTGTTGTTGTCTGGTATGGCACTACATGTATAGAACGAACGTTATTTATGCCATGATTAGCTATTGTACTATATATGAAAAGCATATGACAGAAATTTTAGCTTCAAACCCCAACCGTGGTGAACACGCCAGCAATTGGTTTTCAATAGTTAAAATTTACACCTATAGTGGAACTACATCCAAGTTGACCTTTGGTGACGTCGACCTGAATCCGAACTCGTCTAAATCTGTCGCACATCGCCTCGTGAAGAATGAAATGAAACTGGCAATTATTTATTACGTTTTTTAAATTAGTTTACCCCCCCCCCCCCTCCTCCCCCCCCCCCCAAAAAAAAAACACCAAATATTAAAAAACATGCATTGCCTCATGTTATTAAAGCATCCATAACTCGAAACAGTATGTTATTAAGTTATTAAAATGAAAAAGGCTGTGTTTCGTTTTCTATTTCGTTTCGGTGATAAAATTGACATCGGATGTATCGCCCACCGATGCCCATGTAAACAAAAACAAATTTGCACGTATGTACGGCTGCTGCTCAGTAAAATCAAGAATAAATAATAGCGACTCTTAAAAATTTGACGATCATGGTATAAACAAGATATACCCAAAGAAGCTTGGTGTACCAAATGTTCACCACTCGCGGTGAACATTTGGTACACCAAGCTACTATGGGTATATTCTATATGTACCCCTATTGGTGTACTTTTTTGCCTCTGGTACTACGCACCTCACGCTTTTTACTACATCTGAATAGTTGGTAATGATATGTCATATCGTGTTATTGGTTATGCTCAGTTGTCTGGATTGATAAGGCAATGTGAGCGGCCCATAACCCTTTTGGTACATTTTTGTATTAATCTATCTAGAGTCATATGCTGTACCGCCCAAAAGATTTGATGATATTTCCTTACCACTCGATTGTTCGCGGGTCTGAAGTACTGGCGTAGAGGTATTATGGAGGCCAGAACTTTTTTACGCAGTTGCAGGTGGTGTGTTGGTCATAGTGATTGAGTAGCAGTGGTTGTCGAAGTGGTTGTTGGTATAGTTGTTGTTGCAAATGAGATTGTGTGGAAGTTGTTGGTGTACTTGGTACTGGTGCATTATATAATAGAGTAGAAGCTGTTGGTGTTGTACTAATTGCTGGCATGGTAATTGTGTTGGTTGGTGTTCTAGGTTTAGTGGTAGATATAGTAGTTGTTAGTGTTGTAGTTGTGGTGATTCAGGTGTAGTACCAGTCCCAAAAGATCAAAAAAAATCTGTCTTCAGTCAACAAAAGTTGACAAATCACTATATTTATTAAGGTTGTAGTTTAGTAGCTAGGCGCTATCTAGGTAATGGGAGGTATGTTCTAGGTGCATGTGCTTCAAACCACATACGAGCTAGGAATCACGAAGGCACTACTAGAGCAGAGTCCAGAACAGTTGCAGGGAAATAGCATAACACCCACAGGGTGGAGCAGTATACAGTTGTGTATACTTCAATGGATGTCCCGAGGCTGGAATGAGTACAAACCGCCCGTATTATGGTACCATACTAGAGATCCTGACCATTTCCACAGAGAAACATGGTCTACTATTTCCTACTACCCATAGCAAACAAAGGATAGTATAAGGCAGAAGGTGAGTAAGTAGCTCCAGAGCTAACTACAAAACAACAGGAGTACATACCGTCCATCCTATACTACCGTACAAGGCAAATTCAAACACCCAACAATGTCAAATAACCTAGAATTGCGTTATACTCATAGCAGCAATTCTGTGGTACAAGGCCTTAGGTGGGTGAACTGTACTAAGCACTAACGGTGTTTTCTTGATGGGAGTGAAAAAGTAACCTCCTGATTTATATGACTCATGACTGGCAGACGGGGTTGCCACCACGGCATTTCGTTGTTCTGTCTCCAGTGCGTTCCACACTTTCACGAAGATGCAGAAGGGGAGGTGAACTAAGTAATCATGAGAACTTCATCTACAAAGTTGCATTCCAGCCATCGTTGTTGGTGGTGTGCAATGGTCTAGTGGTTTGGGTGTTGGACGCCTGATTGGCAGGCGGAGACTCTAAATATTCGACTCCCGACAGGGGATCAGAAACGAACGTTCTAAATTCCTCTAGGGCAGGAATTTGGCGCGCGGTTAACACAACTTCACCACGAGTGGTGAACATTTGGCACACCGAGCTACTTTGGGTTTATTTTATTTATACCATGATCTACAGATTAAAAAGAGTTTAAATGTTAAATAAATCAATATTCACACGTGCGAACCAGTTTTGTTTACATGAGCATGTGGGCGGTACTTCCGCTAGCAATTTTATCGCCGAAACAAAATAGAAAACGAAACGCGCAAATTACGGGGTCTTTTTTCATTTTAATAACATACATGTAAGAACATACTATTTCGAGTTATGGATGCTTTATTAACATGAGACAACGTATGTTTATTAATTTTTGGTATCTTATGAGGTATGAGGCGACGAGTGATAAATTTAGACAAGTTTGCATTCAAGGCGAAGGTCAACCTGGATGTAGGTCCACTGTGGGTGTAAATTTTATCTATTGAAATCCCATTGCTGGCGTTTTCACCACGGTCGGTGTGTAAAGCTAAAATTTATGTCATAGGCTATATATATATAGTAGAATAGGTAATCATGGTATAAATATGGATAAAATGCATCTTCATTGAAAACAAATCACAAAATTTAGAACAATTTTGAATTAATGGTTGTGTAAACTTACAGAATGATTAATATCCACTAGAAAGCGTTTTTCGGTTTGTTCATATGTCCTGTCGGACAATAGACTTGCTCTTACCGAAGAAGCTATTTTGACTTATTTTGGACATATTTGCTCAAGTGTCACGGGGAGTGGAGTCTGGAAAGCCATTGCAGACACGAGGATGGAAAAACTTGCCGCCCACTCCCACCAAACCCCACAGTACCAAAACATATGTTTTTCCTGCAGAATTTTGGACGCCCATCCCTTCACTACCCACATATAGCTCCACTGCAGGTGTAAATTTTGAATATTTAAATCCCATTGCTGGCGTTTTCACCACGGTTGGTGTGTAAAGCTAATATTCATGTCATAGTTTTTTTTATATATATATCGTAGAATAGGTAATCATGGTATAAATATGGATAGAATGCATCTTCATTGAAAACAAATCACGAAATTTAGGAGAATGTTGAATTAATGGTTGTGTCAACTTTCAGAAGGATTAATATTCACTAGAATGCGTTTTTCGGTTTGTGTATATGTCCAGGCGGACAACAGACTTGCTCTTGCCGAAGAAGCTATTTTGACTTATTTTGGACATATTTGCTCAAAGTGTCACGGGGAGTGGAGTCTGGAAAGACACTGCAGACACGAGGATGAAAACAAATTGTCCCACTCCCCCAGGACTTCCACCAGGCCCCGCTGTACCAAAACTTGTTTTTTTCCTGCAAAATTTTGGATATCCATCCCCTACCCCACCCACATTTGAACATAATACTGTACAATGAATGGGAATGAATTTGCAAAATCTTACAAAAACTAATTTCTTTGGTCCAACCGCATATCCGTTATTTCTTTGCTGCCCCCCCCCCCCCCCCCCCCCCGGTCGCCCCGGAAATTTAACAAACAATCGCGTTTTTTACTAAATTAAAATGTTTGAGTTTCAAATTTTAAACTTCTATTCGAAACAGTTCACAGCTTTGTCGATAAACATTTTCTACAGGGATAGATGGACATACCGATATATCACACGCTACTTTGTTCCCAGTGTTAGCGGGATACTCAGTGTATGAATGACCCTTTGTGTATAGATGACACTTTCCCGAGAAACTGGCATTTCCAGTATGACGATCGATATTTGGGAGATTTCGTCGGGGGATTTTATATGAAGTCATTTTGCAGTTTATTGTGGGTAGCACATGATTTTTAATGTAAGCGACAATGTTGTCACGTTATTTCTCAGGTGACACGTGCCATTAGTGCATGCGCAGTGCACGTTGCTAAGGTGATATGTGCTTCTGTCGTCTATTTTGTTTTCTGGAGGCCGCCATCCTTCTTGGTTTCTATGGTGATGCATGGTTACTCTGTAAAAGAAAGTTCTTCAGTAGAGAGGGCGTATTTTCGGAGGGTATGCTCGATTCAAGCGTAGTACATTTAATTTCAGAAAAAGAAGAGGCAACTGTAAGATAATATAGTGCTCAAAACATCAGGCTTTCGGTCAGTGGCCTTCGTCGGGATAACCATTCTCTTCAGTTATCCCGACGAAGGGCATTGGCCGAAAACTTGATGTATTGAGCTTTAAATTATCTTATTGATGACATCCACCCCTTCTATGTTAGGCCACCAAAGATTATAAGAACCGAGAACTGTTTATTTCACCCCGATGTTCCAGGCAATCCAGAGAATAAGCAGACTGTCATCTGCAAAATGAGGTCCCCAGAGGGTGAATTTACTGCAGAGCAGGGTAGCATCACTAAATTTACCCTCTGTGAACCTCAATCTGAATCAGGGTCTCAAAACTAAACAGAAAGAGGTACCCAGAGGATAAACTGGCCAACTGTATGGGATACCATCATCAAATTCACCCTCTGGGGACCTCATTCTGCAAATGTCTAACTGCTTATTTTCAGGCCTGGTTCCAGGAGTCTTCTTATTTTATTCACACCTTGGGTTGATAAGAGAAGGACGTAGTGCTAAAGGGTCATAAATAGTGCGGTGCATTCCGCGATTCATTGGGACTATGTCGAATTATCCCAAATAGCACAACAACTACCTAAAATAACCCAAGATGAGTCGTAGAGTCGTATGTGGTGTCACTCGATCGAGCAATTGCTCTATGGCTCATTTGCTCGATGAGTCGTTGGAGCAAGCAGCAGCAGTGTAAAGATAGATATGAACAGGGATCATAAGATGCATTAATATAATGAGGGCCGCAGTATCGCCACAGCTTAGTAATGGTTGAGATACTCTAGCACAGGGCAGAATAGGGTAGCCAATAGTAATGATACAAGGCAGTAAAGGTACAAGACTTCAAGGCGTGTAGAACACCATAGCAATGGTGAAGACAGTGGAAACAGTTCTTGAGACAGTTAGGGTTGGGCGGTCTATACGCCAGGATGTGTATATGACCTATTGGCCAAATAAGAGCTAAGAAGCAAAAATAAACTAGAATGTCTATAAGAGCCATGTTGCAGGTATCCTCAAATAGCGAGGTGTGTCGCGGGGCAGTATGTGGAGTCACTCGTTCGCGCAAGTGCTCGGCAGCTCGTTTACTCGACGAGATCCGAGTCATCCGAGCAATGCGTACTCCAGTTAAAGCTCAATTGACTCTTGGACTTATTCTTGGGAACGCTTGCATTAGAGCACGATTTGACAATGTGTGGGGTTTAGGTGAATGTATTAATCTAATTGCTTAGTTAGTTGCAGGAATGGGGTTGGAATTGGAGCAGACCAGAAAAAAACTAAATATACTAGCGATAACCAAAACTGGTTCAACTGATAGACTCTTCTACTCTACTGGAGTATACTCCAAAACAAACGAATAGGGTTGGATAGAAAGAAAAGCAATAATGTAGATAGAAGCCGATCCGAGGATTCTGAAAGAATCCGAACTAGTAAAACAGTTGTCGGGTTGTTTGTGGTCATTCTAACCAATGATTTGGGGAAAATCCGAGCCAGAGAAACTACTTGTATACAAAGGAATGCGTCTGTTATTAGGTAAAAAACGATGATTCTGGGAGGAAATTCGAGTCCGATTCGGTAGTTTGGGATTTTTATGGTGATTTGGGGGATTGTCGAGTCTATTTGGGTAATTATTCAAAGTAAACGAGGATCTGGGAAAATCCGAACCAGAAAACTAATCTCGTACAAGGTAACACCCCCCCCCCCCGAACATAACACCGTCCTATTAGTGAATTTTGGGAGCAACTGCGTATTGTATACAAATAGACGACGGAAACATGTATCACCATAACAACACTCCCTGCGCATGGCATGGGCACCACGTATCACTATGATAAGGGCAGCACAACATGGCAGCTCTCGCGGTTTACCATGACAGCCGAACATGGCGCCACTGGTCGCGTGACATGACGTCACATCTGGGGTCCTGTCGGGTGTCCTGCAACTGTGTTCTGTCCGGGTGCATGGCATACTATTGACGTTGAACCTCCAACGCATAAATTTCGAAGAATCGTTTTTGTTTGAAGTGACAGTGACTGTCTACATGACAGAATTTCCTCGAATGGTCTAATCACTCATACAACAGTGCTGTATGTTTTATTTACGCAAAATAAAATAGTTTCTAGTTTAAATGACAATATGCTTTCTTTTTAGGAGCTGCTGTATTATAAATAGGTTACCACTACCATGGTGGTTTCCGCGATGATATATTGAAGTCTTTACCTCCCCTCAAAGGGCGCGGTGGCTCAGTAGGTAGAGGTGCAGGCGAGAGGCCCTCGGTTCGAATCCCACCTGCGGCAACCGCGTTGTGTCCTTGGGCAAGACACTTCACCCCGCTTGCCTACTTGGGGGCACGATGACACTGCGTACTAAGGCGTACTTCAAGTCGATGGTGCACATGTCTTCAACCAATCTAACCCTGCTTGTGCCGCGGTGCAGAGTTCAGAGTTACGATGTTGGGGAGCTGACAGCTGCTCGTCGTTGCTCGGTGGTTCTCTCCGGGTACTCCGGCTTCCTCCACCCGTAAAACTGTCACCGACATGATATGGCCGTGGCTGTTAATGTGTCGATAAACCCAAATAATAAAAAAAAAACTTCCCTCAAACGAACTCGTCGATATATGTCCAGAAACGTGGTCTCCATTTCAATACTATCTGTGGGAAATCTACATGGTGGCAATGACCCGTATGTATGAAGATTAAGCTAACACAAAACAAAAACAAACAAAAAATAAAACGTGTCAGTAAATTCGTCTTTATTTTCTCTTTTCAGTGACAGGAACGGTCATTTGTGGATGGGAGTTAATGATCTGGATGAGCTAGGCGTCCACAAAGATGTGGATGGAAATCCCATCACATGGAGTAGCTGGATGAATGAAGGAGAGAACAATATGAACGGAGAAAGATGTGTTCTTATGAGCATGTACCACCTCGGCATGTGGGGAGACTACCCATGCGGTACACTGGCGCAGTCAGTTTGCATGTCAGGTATATGTCTCTATATTTATCTGTCCACATTCGTGCGGAGAAATTTTGTGCAATGTTGACACACACAGGACTCGCCATGACCGATCCGATAAAGTTATAAGTTACAATTAATATATTCCAGGACAGTACCGGATTGGCTGAACACTCCTAGGCCTTGTACAGTCACTTGCCTCACCTGCAGCCACCACAGGTGGGGTGGGAGTGGGGGAGTTGTTGTTACACATAAACAACAACAATTCTCGAAAGTTGTTTACTTCCCGGTGTCTCGCAATTGTCGATCGAGTTTTTAGAATATACTTTGATGCCTCCATAAACTGAAGATGTTAAGCCTTTGAGCCCGAGAGATCGCTTTTTCCGGTAAAAAACATGATATTTCATAATTCCATTAAGCGGGGTGGCTGGGAAGTGAATGTATGTTCCTACCGAACATATCGCTCAAAATCCGATCGGCGATGTTACTAAGTGTGGCTACTTTAGTATTGTTTTACATGCATTTTGTGCATCCAAAATCTTGCCTGCAGCATCTAAAGGAGATGAGCTGGTCGAGCTCTTTCTGACTTAGGGTTATGAGCTATAGCACCTACGAAGCTTCGAAATTCGAAAAAAGGGCCGTAACTACACACAATTCGCCGCATCGAAAATTCCTGCACATTCACATCAAATACTGATACTTCAGACCAAGTTTCGTTAACATCCAATAAAAATTGTAGGAAGAGTTAAGCGGACAAGCCTTTGTGGTGGAGATTTTGCTATTTCCAAAGGCCGTTACCACTCAAAATGCGTCGCATCGAAAATTCCCGACAACATGTACATCTACACCTAATACTGATACTTCGGACAAAGTTTCCTAAAAATCAACTGAAAACTGTAGGAGAAATTAAGAGAGCAAAGTTTTTGACGGACAGACGGACGGACGGACGGCGGACTGACGAACAGCATTTCAATATCCCCCTCCCGACTTCGTCGACGGGGGATAATAATCATCAGTGTTCCCCTCAAGTCAGTCTAGTCATTATTTGTTTTATTATATCGAATAAACAAATCATCCTTCAGTTCCTCCGTTTTCAGAATCCCTTTCTGTGTTCTGTCCTCGAATATTCCTTCGTACTCTTGCTATATTTTGCTTCTAATAGGTCCTCTAGTTATAGAGACATCAGCAGATCTTCGTGAAATACCATCTATTTTATCAACATTGAAATGCGGAAGTCGCTTGGCAAGTGAAAATTACGTCACGACAAATCTTCGGGTTTCTCGGTTAGGCAATTCAGGCAACCTCGACTGGAGCTGAGTGTAATGCAAATATTATAGCCTGGCTTTATTCGCCGAAAGGAGAACATTACAAAATGTATAGTTGAATTGAAAGCGCAAATACTACACAATGTTAAGATGAGGTATAATTGTTACCTTTATGTCGTTTCTTATTTTTGCTTTACATTTTAGTTGAAGTAACTTCAAAAATATACTACAAACTCCAACCTGGTGCGCAGGTTTACAGGGATGAAATTGCAACTTATAACAACATGCTATCCCAGAGCTGTCACATTTTATGTGGGTCGACGCCATTTTGCATGTCTGTCGCCAAGAATGGAACCAATTGCAAGCTGCTTAAATACGGTGTCAACCTTCGTTCTTTTCCAAACTGGGATTTGTTTGAATAAGGAAAGTGTTGTCACACTCACATGACATCAGACGGAGTTGGAGTTAGAAACACCAATGTCTACACGCAACACAGGACACGAAAGTGGAGTTTTATTAGTTTTTTTCTGTCCTCGTTCTTTTAACCCTTTATCCATGTAACGACCAAATTTCATCGGCACTTTTCACAAAAAACACCATTCAGTTTTCAATATTTTTTTATTTAATTTTTTGTCCTCAAAACATACCTGGTGACCCTCATTAGAGTGAGCGTGCTGTATGCCTTTCGTGTTAGGTAAAGGGTTAACTGTGTGACTTTTGCATATGAAGTGACTTCTTTCAAAGTAGGCTATTTGTGTTCTATCAATATTTTCTTCAAAATAAAATAAATTGGACATGTACAGAATATTTAACCCTTTGAATCCCGATAGTATGTTTCATGTCAGTTCATTCATTCAATTAGAATAGTCTATTTTCGTTATTTGATTGTAGACCAGTAATATTTTCAACGAATAGCTTGGGGGATGCACGTTGAAAATAATGGTTGTTTTTGTTTCACTGGGGTTTACCCGTTTACCCAACGTTACTGCCAAACATCAGCCAGCGCTATTCACAAAATTCACTATTCAATTTTTATTACATTTTCATTTTTTGTCACAAAAACATAGCTTATGACCCCTCATTGGAACGAGCTCACCGTGATCCTTCCAATGAGGAGTCATAAGCTATGTTTTTGACGCAAACAATTTAAAAAATAGTGCTTCAAGAATTTAATTTGCAAGTGTCGTCTGCTTTGCATGTTAGGTACAAGATAAAGAACTCTTTCACAAGCAGGTCGCACGGTGACTGGCCGGTTTACTGGTGGAGAAGCCACCGAGCAGCGGCAAGCAACTATAGAACCGCCCAACGTACGAACTCTGTACAGGCAAGGTTGTCAGCGTTTGAAGGCAAATGTTCCATCGGTGAGCAGTGTGCTTTAGTATGCAGCGCCACCGTGTCCACGCGTGCACAGTCGGTATAAAGAGTCTCGCCCAAGGATGCAGCACAGTTACTTCTGGTCGGGATCGAACTGGCTACCTTCCGGGCTTGATGTTCAATAGCCTAACTAACTATTACGCAACCGAGCTCCCACAAATATTGATTGGTCTGCTACACAAATATGGTGTTTTATATAACTCGTTGAAATGGTGTAGTCATATTTCGCTCGAGCCTTCGGCTCTCACGAAATATGACTACGCCATTCCTACTTGTCATGTAAAACACCCACCGATTCAAACACACATCGCATTCTGTCTGTTTACGCCCTTGCAATTTCAAATAGTTATATGGAGGATATTAAAATATCTCTCTCTTCTAGTGAGTTAGATTACTTATTGAGCAGGGTTAACCAATCATACCCAAACATAGAACGAAAAATGTACACTGGCAAACAAGTCATATATTATTTTCATCCACCTATAATACTTGTGTTGGGAAGAAAACGACATTTACAAGATAATAAAATAAGATTCAAAAATAGATTCATCCAGATTGATTTGTTTGTACTTTTTGGGAGCAGTGAATCATAAAGTCAAATAAATAAATATATTCCGGGGTAGATTACATAGAATTCTTAACAGTGATCCCCCGAAACTTCAACCTCTGAATAAGATCACCCCGTATAGTTCTGTCGATTGTGAATAGCCATTTTTACTGTTGATTTTTGGAGAAAATGTACTGTAGTCTAATAGCAGTACAGCAATATTTTCACGGGCACAATATTAGATTTCAAACACTAATTATAGGAGTAATCATCAAAAATTTAATTAGTTACAACCCGGTGCTTCATCAATTAAAATTTTGCTGAAGATTATTTTTATTACCTGGTAAATGCATGCGTGAACATCACTGCCCACGTGTGGATTACGAACAATACACGGCGACTGTATCGTATACATAGATATTATTACCATTATGTGGATGTACAAAATATGTATCCGAGTCGAGCTCCGGGTTCTAAGGGCAGATCACGACGAGTCGAAGACGAGTCGTGATCCACCCTTAGAACCCGGAGCTCGACTCTGATACATATTTTGCACTTCCACATAATGGTAATAATCATTTTATCTTACAATATATTGGGGATAAGTCAAGAATGTAGACGAATATATAACGAAATAATTATTCGTACTGATGAACAAAAAAAAACATGGAACTCACGCGAAAGGAACGTGCTTGTATCCGACCCCCTGATACAAACATCTGTATCAGGGGGGCCGGACACACGACAGTTGCGGAGTTAATACAGACATGTTGATTGTAAGATAAAGTTCTGTACTCATTGTATGGGGACGGAAGTAGTATTATTGCACACCCGTAACTGTATTTCTCGAGATAACATGGATTTGCGGGGCATGTTGTAATTTTAACCAGAAAGCTCTAGTGCGATTCGAAAAACAAGTACCCTTCGCGTACTCAAGTTCTTTTGTCAGGCTGGATCTTACAGTCTGCAGCCAACTGAGGTATGAGGACGGAAGTAGTATTATTGCACACCCGTAACTGTATTTCTCGAGATAACATGGATTTGCGGGGCATGTTGTAATTTTAACCAGAAAGCTCTAGTGCGATTCGAAAAACAAGTACCCTTCGCGTGCTCAAGTTCTTTTGTCAGACTGGTACTTACAGTCTGCAGCCAACTGTGGTAAATAACCAATGAGAACTTTCAGCTGTATTTATCTGTCGGAATTACCGTTTCTCATTACTCAATGTTTGATGCAAAACAATGCTAAAAACTACCGACAATCATCACATATACATGATCTTTGTCAGGAAAATGAAGAGTGAAACTCAACCTTTGCTTTCTTTATTGAAAACTTAGAAAACGTTAATTACTTTTGAGATAAAATGTCCAGTTCGTTTCGATATTGACACCTGTCACTGGTAATGGAATTTTGTAACAGTGTTACCCTCCGAGCTGTGAGCCGACGACCGGTCAAAAACGAGGCCTACTGTGTTATCCTATTCGATTCACACTTCGACAATTAAGCAACACATGTTTATCAACGCAAACCTCCTTTGGAAGCAGACCGATTAACTATTACCGATTCCACACTAACTACCACTGGGGGGGGGGGGGGGGGGGGGGGGGGTCTTCATGTAAGACCCCCGTGAGTTGAAGAAAAGAAAATAATGCGGGAAATTATAAGACCGATTTAAGAAAAAAAACTGTTCTAACTTCTGCTCAGAAGTTTATATTTGTGGAAAGATGGTGTTTTTACGATGATTTTTACTTGTGTGTGAAGGTTACGGTATTGGGTTCTTTTTTCAGCGGTGGCGGGGGGGGGGGGGGGTGCCGAAATGACACTCTAGTTGGGACAGCGGAAATAAAAAATGTTCCACCTACCCACTACTGAAAGTCTTGATAGAGATAGGAATGAGATCTTAAAGGGAGGGTTAGAAAATACATGTGGCCTGATGCAATATATTGTCAATTTTATGAGACACTTTACATGAAAAATAATTATTATGATATTTATAGCACAGACAGCTTTACAATATTTTCCAAGCACAGATTGATGTGCATTTTAAATGACTAATTAAGCATGTTTGCTAGTATTTCTGTTTTGTACAAGAATATTTTGTTTTTACTCTCAGCATCACACCTTAAATCATTTGTCATCTTCCGGTACATGTATTGTCACTATTGCATAGATGGGATGGGCGGTTGGTATCTCGCAGTTTCACCCCCCCCCCCCTCCCTCCCCAACGGTCAGCTAATATAGCTGTTTTTTGTGGCAAGGGTATGGTATTTTCAGAACAAATTATTCAGAGTGAGGAGGATTTTTTAATTTTGGCAAATTTCGGGGCAATGGTCAGAGTATTTCCAGAGGTTACCAGGTGCAAATCCAAGCTAGCGGAATGCATTTTGATTCGGAAAATAAAATTCAGGGCAGTTTGATTGGTCAGACCCCATCCTCAACAAAAAACAAAACAAAACAAAAACAGTCCCGTCATTAGCCATATTTTATCAGTATTCTTTCAAACTACTTACTAAATGCAAATTCAAAATAATTCCAAGTTTAAGATTGAGAAGGTATAGGTCTAGACGCCCAAATAATTATTTTTAATTTGAATCGGATATCAAGGAAACAATATTGATATAGCAGTTCAGGTCACAAGTTGATCAAGTATAGATGTACAAAATAATGAAAATATATATCAATTTTTAAATATATTATCCAAAGAAATAAGTTGGAGCAAAGTGGTAAGAACAACCCACCCCTTTTATTTCTTTTTCAGACTCCGACAAAGACTCGTGAAATGCTCATTTCGACAGCTTTTGAGAAAATACTGCCTGGGAATTGATGTGGTGGGGGTGTTGGGGTGGATAATGACACAACTGGCGAAGTGAATAAAATACATGACATTTTCTTGCAGTTATTCTACAATTTGTTTCTCACTTTGTATGAAATAATTGTGGACTACCTGAAGCCTATATTGTACGTGCAGTCCATTTCAAACAATGGTTATCAAGACCTGAGGTGAAATAAAAAGAAAGCTAAATTTCAAATTCAAATCAGAAACTTTATAGTGAAAAATAAAGTGTTAACTTACCAATAGTTCATACATAATGGAAACTGGAATCACAAACAGCGACAGTGGAACTAAGTGAGTGAATTAATGCCCCAGAAGTTTATTTATTGCTCAAAAATGTCTTTTGTTGTCCAGTGTGTAATTTTGTATCAGTACAGAATAGAAAGTCTGTGCCCCTCCCAAATAAATAACACATAACACACCAGCTTGCCGACAAGCGATGGCGACATTGAGTGACGCTCTCAAATTTATTTGTACATTAAGAAAATCCTGTGCCACAGGCACGATGTGCAAATCACACCTGTTTGATCCAAAATCATGAAACAACAAGAAATGTAGCGTTACGTGGTCGCCCAGGAAAAATCATAGATAATCCTGTATTTTTATTTTTTTTTATATATATATATATTTGTATCAGGGGCCTATGGAAACCTGTTATCCGAAGCTTACATACATGATGCACTGCCATCGTAACTATGAAGTGTCGGAAGTTCACTTCTTTGTATTTATTAATCTACACCAATAGAAGAGGCGCGATACTAAACCCATGAGTATCAATGATAGCAATATACTAATATTTGTAAGAGAGAAGATGTGAGCGTCATGAAAGAATCGCTTGAACTGACGAAAAAAAACCCTACAACCAAACTTAACCAATCACGTGACAACACCACTCCGTCCCATTGGTACAAATCAGTAACCCATTTATTTGAATATTCACAGACAACATTTTTCCGCTAAACTGCCATAACGCGGGAAAATATTATGACCAGTGTCGACCAACAATAGTCCAATGCACACATAGCACCGCCAACCAGAGTTCCACTTTAAATTAAAGTTTAGAAAGCACGACATTTAAACAGAGCGACCAGTTCTCATCGCATTTCAATTAAAATACTTGTACGTCAAGTATAATGATGCCTGCACACACATATAGTACATGGATAGTGTATTCCAACGAAATCACCCGCAGAGTGGAGATTCCACCCAAGCAATAATTGCGAATTCGTTGCAAAGCACAACAATCACAAGCAAAGTTCCAGCCAATGGACCGCCGGGTTAAACCCGGAGGTCCATGGTATGAAACATTGCTAGTGGGTTTTTTTTTGCCCATATGTACAGGATTTTAAAGTGATACTTTGGGTGATAACTCCACTCCGCGGGTAATTTTGTTACAATCCACTCTCCACGTACTGTACTTTTCAAAACAGATTTCGGAGTTCATAATTTCCAATGTCTGATGTGAAGCGCAATCTTTTGAGTTTTGAGTGTTCGGATCGACATTTGTCGAGAATAAAATGAACCAACATCGATTCAACAGGTGCCAAAGACTCGAGACTGGTTACCTGCCGAAAATGCCCGTTTCTCCTGGTTTCTCATTAACAATGTTTTGAACCTTTCAATTCATCGACTATTTTATTCGATTAGCGATTAATTACAGCGAATTATTTCTTAGGGTTGCGTGAGTAATAAATACACGACCATACTTATGTTTAAGTGGGGTAACGATTACTGTCCTCGAGCGAATGGTGCTGAGATACCACGAGAGACTAACGGCTCTGGTGGTATTCTTGCGCCACTCACTCTCGCCCAGTAATCGTAAACTCATTCGAACAAGAGTATGGTTTCGTATATTTTTTAGGCCGCCAAACAATCGTATTTGTTTTTGTTCCCAGAAGGTCTCTCGCCTCGACGCCAAACGATGTGAACATCTTTGACAATTACTCGTTCATTTCTAAGAATACTCAAATCGAGCCGACATAAACAGATCGCATTTGGATACCCTAATTTCGTGAAACAAAGTTGTGTGATTCCATTTCAAATTATGTCTCTCTCCACATAGGACATATCGGGAAAAGTCATGCATCTACTCTGCGCAAGACATACATAATATGCTGATGTTCCGGTAACTCTTTCCAGAGCGAAACACACGCCGATGTGCAATTACCAACACGTTGGGGTTAAATCATTTTATTAAAATAGATTTGAGGGTTTTATTATCTCTTAGTTGTTATCGTGTCAAATGACGTAACGGCCTGTTGACATCACCCCTTAAAGGCATTATTAACTGTTGACCTTTTTCAACGAATGCTCATCTGTTCCAACCTGAAACCTTTCTCAAAATGCACTAAACAATATTTCCATTCTACAGATTTCCCATCAGACTAGTCAATGTCCATCACCCTACGAAGAGGAAAATTTCTCAAATTTGCAGAAACATTTCGACATTAATCCACAACTCGCTTCGGAACCACTGGCATGGAAACATTCAAAGGGGATAAGGGTGGTAAAAATATCTTGGGACTTGAAGTCTGTTTATGTAGCTTACTAGTGTGAGGTGTCAGGTAATTTGCAAACCATTTGTTTTACATTTTTCATACTACAGGGTTAAATCAATCAATCCGTCCCTCAGTTTCATTGTTAATTGGGTTTTCTAACATTGTTGGCTCTTCCATTTTAATGCTAACAATTTTAGTTTTTGGTCTAACTGCTGCACTGGCACTGCCTAGAGAATCAAGGAAAAATATTCATTTTTATTTATTTATTTATTTATTTATTTATTTATTTATTTATTTATCTATTTATTTATTTATTTAAATGGTAGATATGGTTTTCATTCAAGATCGCGAGCTCTTCCACGAGATTACACAACCCGGACATCTATACCAGTTAACCCTTTACCCAACGTAACGGCCAAAACCGGCCAGCGCTATTCACGAAAATCGCCAATTAATTTTCATTATTTTTTTCATTTTTTGTCTCAAAAACATAGGTTATGACCCCTCGTTGGAACGAGCTCGCTGAGCTCGTTCCAACGAGGGGTCATAACCTATGTTTTTGAGACAAAAAATTAAAAAAAATAGTTATTCAAGAATTTTTATTGCAAGTGTCGTCTGCTTTTCATGTTAGGTAAAGGGTTAAACAATCCCAGATACGTGTTTGCCTGAACTGTGTTCTGTCGAGAAACTACAAAGAT
This sequence comes from Pictodentalium vernedei, assembly GCA_031216915.1. NCBI lineage: Eukaryota > Metazoa > Mollusca > Scaphopoda > Dentaliida > Dentaliidae > Pictodentalium > Pictodentalium vernedei. Next base: position 143,155,153 of record CM062294.1, on the reverse strand, counting down.
TTCAACAAGTAGAGATTAATGTAACTGATACATAGAGGATATTCACGAAAATTCATCAAATTTTCGTGAATTTTCTTTTTATTTAATGCTCTACGACTACAAACTCTCCAATTTGTGGCCTTTATTTGCCATTAAGGCGCAAAATTTATGTGCCGAACCGGCGTCCATACAAAAATTACAACAACCAAACTCCAACCATTGGAATGTGTGAATATCCGCACAAAAAGTAGTCCCGTCTTATTTCTCCCCTAACTTTACGATTTACCAAGGCTGGCGAATTGAAATAATCGCAATGTGTTTCGAAGAAATAGAACAATAACAAAAAACACCACTTTCTTATTTTCAATAACAAGACACGTCGTTTTATTTTTTTTGAACTCAATACACTGAAGACGTGTGAAGTTGAACTGAAGAAATTTGAAAGTGATTTCGGCTTTTCGCTGGAAGGTGAATGAGAAAGTCAAACTTTGAAACCGCTGATTTAATGAATTGATTTAGTCACTGTCACTATCAATTATTCGAATTCGTTTGTATTTGGGACTCTGGAATTCAATACTGATGTGCTGACTCTGTGATGATTGCATGTAAATGTTTATCGGCCCATTAAACGTGCTGCCACTGAACATCGAAGACAGTGGAAATGAACCTACGATGAAATATCGATTTCTAAATATCATTTTGATATTTCGTTTTGCCGACCGACAGGGGAATATGACTTAATTTTTCAGCGTGAATTGATGCCTGAGCATTAAATAAAATACTCTTTTTAAAGATACTAAGAAGTATGTTTAAGAAGGAAGTCATGTGGCAGAGCGTGGTATATCGATGCTTGTTTCAACTTATAAAACAACTTGTCACCAGTAATTTCTGAATCTAGTTATGGGGTAGGAATACACCCCCCCCCCCACCCCTCCCCACCCTATACTATCATCTGCCATAGAAAACTTGAGTTGAGCATTCCCACATGAGTTGCAATTTGAGATAAATAATTACCCTGACACAATCTGTAACTTATAGTATATGTCCATGGGACCATAGTACCCACATATACTACCTAGACAACAGGTTCTCTTGGAATTGCTTTGGGTAGCCTTGGACAATGTCTTGGCGAATTAATTTAAGATGGAGAAGCCATACGGTTTCAAAGATTCTCATCCCAATGATAAAACCGTTTAGTCCAAACATATTTTATTTGCTATTAAAGATGCAAACGAGGATTGATGAAACAGTGACAGTGCTGTGGCCAACACAAAACTGTTATTTAATCCTGCATCTTATTAATAAAGGCATGCCATCCATCCAGTGGTGTTCGACCTCGGAAGTTCATTTAAAGAGGGTAGTGGAGCGAACCCGTAGGTTCTTTGACCACGCCAAAGTGATTTAAACCGACCGCGACACGGTTTATAATATAAATACCAAACTGGGCCCCCATATCATTCAGAAGAACGCTAGGAAAGGGATTTATAAATTGTAATCACAAAAATGTGAGTAACAAACAAGTGGGATCTTACATCCCGGCCGCTCAGCTACATCCAAGTCAATATATCTCCTAGGGGCTGCATTTCTATTGCTTTTATCACCGTAACTAATGGACAAATTTAATTTTTAATGTGATATATTGTAATTATCACGAAGTTAATATTACTGCAATGGTTTTCTGTACTCCAAGTTAACAATGTCAATGACCTGGATATATCCACAGAAGCAAAACTCACCTTAACCCTTTTCCTAGCATGAAAAGCACACGACACATGCAAACAACCTTTTTGAATACAAAATGTTTTTCATTTTTTGTCTCAAAAACATGGGTTTTGACCCCTCATTGGAACGAGCTCGACGATTAATTGCCGACTTTTGTGAATAGCTGTGGCCGGTTTTGGCCATTACATTGGGTAAAGGGTTGACACAAAGTTTTGCAACCTGAAACTGACTCTATGTCAGAGAACAACAAGAACATTTAGACAGCAAAGTAAAAAAAAAATAAGTTATTTCTTCGCATACAGAATGGTTAATACTTAAAAAAGTTATTGAAATAAAAATACCACAGTAACGTGAAGTTAAAACCCCATAATCTGCACAAAAGCGGACCAAACCTGATCAAAACGCTATTTCGCACAACAAAAAATGTTTGTGTTGTTACTTTTAGGTTAAACTTGAATAAAAGTTACACTATTAGGGTTGGATACTGTTGTGATATGTTAAATATTACTGCAATGGACTTATGTAACCTGAATCCATAATATTAAACACATGGAAAGACACGAGGAAACACAAGATGGATGCTAATGCCTCTTCGCTCACGTCTACTCCTCTTTAACACATTCACTTAAATAAATGACAATTAAACTATTAAAGAAATGAGACACATAATTACTTAAATCGTTTTCCTTCTCAAAGAAATTAATAGTAACAGTCAGTGGCGGCGCCAGAATTTTTTTTGTGGGGGGGGGGGGGGGGGGCAACTAGGGGGGCAGACTCCCATGAAGGGGGAAAATAATATACTTTTTTGGTTTGGTACGTCTTGTGGACGTACCAAACCAAAAAAGTATATTACGGACTTTGGGTCCAAGTTTCGACTAAATGTAATGGTAATTAGCGGTCCTCCTTTCAAAAAATCCTGGATCCGCGTCTGGTGGGTCTGTGCGTGAGAGAGAGAGAGAGAGAGAGAGAGACTCACAATGCCCGTCTGTCATAATGCGAAATCCATTTATTCTTTTAGACAAGGGATATGGATAGACATGCCTTTGTTGGCTCATAACTTAATTATAACTTATAAGTATCTGCATCCGAGTCTTTAAATCTCTACTGCCTGGATGTGTTCATCAGCTAGCCTGAGGCTTTGGGCTAAGTGTGTTTGGGAAATTATTGGGAATAAAAAAAGAGAGGGGTGTGTGTGTGTGTGAGAGAGAGTGACTGAATGTGTTTGTGTGTGAGGGTGGATGGAAATGCATGCGAGATGGTTGGGGGGCAACTGGGGGGCAAAGCCGTCGTTTGGGGGGGGGGGGGGCAATTCCCCCCCCCCCCCCCATGCACCCCGTAGCGCCGCCACTGGTAACAGTAATGTATTAACTAGAAGGATTACGAAAAGCTATAATAGTGATAAAACACAGGCATGACATAAATTCATCACAACACTGTGTCATAAAAAAATACTTTAACACAACTTTTTACAACAGATAATTAACAGTAAGTTTTCATTTTAAAATATCCACAAAATAAGAGTTAAGTACTGCAGGCAGGTCCTAGACAACCTCCATCTGCAATTTGAAACCCCTGGGGCCACTGAGTTTGAAAAAACAAACTCAAAGACGAACTATTACAACTGGGATGTTGGAGATAACTTTAATTGCTGCAAGTACATGTTCACAGATTTCTTTTGCAGAATTTATCGGAAAGAAAAACGGGCAAAATCACAGCACATATACTATGTAGAAGGGTTAACCCTTTACCCAACGTAACGGTAAAAACCGGCTAGCGCTATTCTCAAAAATCGCCAATTAATTTTTATTATTTTTTTTCATTTTTTGTCTCAAAAACATAGGTTATGACCCCTCATTAGTTAATCGAGAATATGTTTTGCAGATGTCGTCTGCTTTTCATGTTTTGTAAAGGGTTAAGAGAAACTACAATCGCAATTAAACTCACATATAGTCAACATAGATCACTATAATGTGCAATAAAGTTTACTTCAACGAAACTTCTTCCAACAGAAAATTGATTAAGTTTTCACTGAACATTCCAGAAAATAACGGTGAAATACTGTAGTTACGGAACTAATCATCTAGCAACTGCAATATAACAGCCCTTGAGACACTTGGTTTGAACAAACCAACTCAAACACAAATTCTTAAAATTCTGATTGTCGAAAACCGGGACTTTGTCGCTGCTTGAAGAAATATATTCACGCCGTGTATTCAACCAAAACTCAAGGAGTGTCGCCTGACTCCGTGCGTGAACGAATGTCTCACCGTGACGAACCCGCCCGTTTCACATTTGATGGCGTGGTTGTTATCCTGAAGGGGTCGGTGACTTTTCGTCAAAAAGCATGACTCAACAGTTCACCAAAAACAACAATTTTAGTACACATTCATATAAATGAATATGGTAATTTGTGACTTACATGGAATCCACTGAATATGATAATCAAAACGTCAATCTGTGACGAAATGCACCCTAGCCCCGTGAGAATCCCCCTTGCTTAATGAGCTTGTAGCTCTTATAAAACGCTCACACTGTGGATAGAGCCACAGAATGTTAGCAGCCATAAGCACTTGCATTACACCAGAGCCCCTTTAAGAGAGCAGTAGAAAGTTATTGTCACAAAGTGTTAGCAGCCACAAGTATTTACATTACACAAAAATCCCTTTAAGAGAACAGTGGAAAGTTATTCGAACACTTAGGTTAGTGAAATAATACTATCATGATCTCAGTGGCCAAGTGTGTAGGTAAAAGTGGTTTCCCACGAAGTTGAAAGATTATAAAGGTAAAAACATTTCCAAAAGCCATTGTTTAAGAGAAGGTATAACTAATTATCTCATTACTCTCAAGAAGTATTGGAGATTAATGTCATAAAACAATTCTAATCTGACTGTTTTAGAGAGGTTTGTGACAATATTGAAATTTAAGGTATAAGACATATCTAAGACCAATCACAATAAATAGCTTTTCACTTACCAGAGGTATGGGTACGTGATATTAAATGTAATAAGGATATAAAACCTATCAAAAGCCAATTATAAGCTAGAATATATCAGAGTTAAGCACTTAACAAGGAATTCCATCTCTGGTCAGTAGAGTGCAACATTTGATACTTTTCTGCCAAGTGAGATTGTACCCCCAATACTTGGCATGAAAGTACATGAAAGTTTAACTCCCTGATACTGAAGTTGAACGTCAACAAAGATGGCGTCAGAATTCCTAAGGAAAGTTTTCCTGATTTTAACAGGAAAATAAACCGCATGATTAATAATATATAATCCCCAGTCGGCCATTTTGTCAGCAGTCTCCTCTGAAAACTCATGCTGATCACATCTAAAAACCTACAGTGGGTTATTATTTCCAGGACGGACTTTCAGAAATGTTTTTCTCAGATAGAAATTATTCTGTTCATACTTGAGTTGTTAACACATTTCAGAGGGACTCCAGTGTAGGACACTGTACTTATATTGAAAGTTGTAAGTTAATAAAAGTGTATAAGGTTAGCTTATACATCCCACTGTATAGACAGTATTGTCTTGTATTGAGTGTTTGACCCATGTACCACATAATTCAGACTCCAAGGAACTTGGATCATTTTCCAGACTTATTCCAGTTATAATTGAAAGTGGAGTGTGGTGGAGCCTAGATGATCTAGACTGATCGAGGCCAAAAATCAATCACAACGTGGAGGGCTTCGCCACATTAACCCTTTCACTATGGTGCCGTGACCACGGGATCTTGGACTTTGATAAAATTTGTGTGTGTAAGTGGGAAAGACACCAGAATCTCCAGAATCTTCCAATTCAGGGGAAGAATACCTGCCACTGTGGGACACTACATCCATTTATGAACAGTCAGACCAGGAAGCTGAACATATACTGCTTGCAAGGGAGCTGTGCCAAAAATTTAAGTGTGAAGTTGACATTTCCATGCTATTTTTCTATGACCAAGTGAAGAAAAACTTAATCAAAACTTTTCAAAGTGACTGTTAGCAGTTAGCTCAACAAATAGACACTGTATTTTCTGAGAAAGTAACAGAAAGTATTCCCTTCATGATACCTTAAGAAAAAGTGAATGTCGGAAGCATCAGCAACACCAGTGGTTAAAGAACAAACTTTTCATTTGCAAGTGAACTTAGACAGAGCACACAGGGCTTTGTTACTGACATTTCTAAAGTATTTAGAGACACATCAACAGAGAACCATGACTCAAGGACAGAAACAGAACGATACTGACTTTGAATGCCTACTGGCAAGAACTTGTCAAGTGTTTACATAAACAAGGTAGGTGCAAATTTAGTACATTTTCATTTGTTGCCAGCAGAACTGTATTGTTGAGTGTAATAATAGCGCTTTGATCCACACAAATCGCTTCATTTTAACATATGGAAGTTCTGAATAATTTGCTAGATAAATTAATTAAATTAACCCCACAAAAATGTCAGTGCCAAGTGCAGAAATGGAACATGAAATACAGCAACGGGCAGAAAGATTGGCCCAAAAGCGACTAGAACAAGCCGAATTGTAGTTCCAAATGTGATTGATTGCTGGGGAACAACAATTAGAAAAGGCTACAGAGCGCGGTGACTTAGCAGAGTCTGCACTTGTTAATGAAAAGAGTGCCCACCAGAAAACTGATCAGGCATTACAGGCGATAATAGCAAAGGAAAGGGGAGACCATATAGTAGAATTAAATAGACAAAAAACTATTTTGGACACCCAACACCAACTGGACATTGATGCAGTGACCAGTAGGTTGAGGGATGAGTTCAAAATGGGTAATGTTGGACCCCAAACTCCCACAGTAACTGCTGGGGGAAATGATGCTGCAGCTCAAGCCATCATAGATTTGCATGAATCTCTAAAGGAAGGCAATGAACATAATGCGACAACAGCTGCCGCAACTCGATCTCAAAATCTTGCCTCCCAAATTAAACGCTTTGATGGCAATCCTTGCAACTTCCGTGAGTGGATAAAATCAATAGAGCTTTATTGTGATACAAACAGAATACCGATAGACGATCGCAAAATGATCACCGCACAAACCAGTCACCATGTGGTGTCTGATTTTGTGCTGCGGTCTATGCGAAAAGACCCAAAGTTGAAATGGGCTGACTTATATAAGGAATTACGCTTGCGCTATTCTGAAGTGATGGATACCACGATCGCTGGAAAGTTTCTCCGCTATATGAAACAGGAGAAAAATGAGACTGTAGTAGGTTATGGGGAACGATTATTAGACCTTGCAAAAGAGGCCTATGGTGAACAAATTGATAAACCAATAATCCAACAATTAATCGCTGACTACTTCTGCGATGGATTGTATGATGGAGATATGAAATACAAGCTTATTAGGGCAGCCCCCGCGAATTTTGACCAGGCTTTAAGTAAGGCTATGTTTGAGTCTACAGTATGAATTAAATTCTGAGCCCATTCAGACTGTCAAGGTCAGGGAGTACGAATGCCCACATGGTGCAAAAATATAACCAGGGAAATGCGAGAGCCAAACATACGTGATCGTATTGGCAGAGAAAATGAGGATGATAGGAACATCGAATCAATGGAAGTGGACACAAATAGGCGACGTCACAGTGTAAATATGTTGACCAAAAGTACATATAACTGACCACAAACAGTAATTTACGTCAACATGTTCCACGTCAAAATACTAGGGTTATGCCCACCAGAAATATGAATAATAATCGGTATCCCACAAATAATACAAATAGGTTCCAGGGAACAATGAGGGTTAATCGGCCTATCTGCCACTGCTGTGGCCGGCCAGGCCATGTAAAAAAAGATTGTAGGGTAAATATAATAAAACAGGTATGGGTGTTAGACGTACAGCAACCCAATGAGGGACCAGGGGACTTGGTTTTACCTGCTTTCGGTGTGGGAAATTAGGACATTACGCCCGGAATTGCAGGGTTAATTTAAATGAGCAGAACTCTGTCTACACAGTGCAGTAGGCAGGGTTAAGTTACAACAATCACAAGCTCCCAAAAACTGAGAAACTGAAAATAGGAAAAGTAGTATTAAACGGATGGGAGAAGTGAGGCATTTAAGGGTTAATGAGAATAGACATAATTTTGTGTGTAACCAAACTAAGAAATATGGGACTCAAGATCACCAGAAGCAAAATAAATATTTTACAAGAATCAAAAATAATTCTCCCAGGGTGACAGATAAACATGAGTTAACGAGGCCCAAGGATGGTTCTCCTATAAAAACAAACCCTCACACTACCAATGAACCTCCTGGGGACAAGAATAGTGTTCTCAGTAATGATAAACCAAAAATTAGAATGAATAAATGTGGGGAAATTAAAAATAGCTCTCCATTAATAGGCAATGCTAATCAATGCAAAAAGTGTACAAATTTGGGGCATCATTGGAAAGAGTGTTTGCTAAAACATAAACCCAGCCCTTTGACAGACAGACAAGTGACTATGAGGAGGACCAGAACAAAACAAAAGGTAACTGAACCTAAAGAAATTAACCCTTATACAACTGGGGAAATATGTAAAAATTGTGGTAGTATGAATAGTATGAAACATTATACAAAATTTTGTAAAGGAGCCAAACAATGTGATTATTGCACAATTGGCGGGCATTTTACTAAGAACTGTAAAAGATTAATAGAAAAACAAGATACTTTTGTCTTCCAGACCAATACTGGATTGAAGGTGGAGGTATACCCAGCTGATATCACTCAGCTAAATGCCGATGCCATAGTGAATGCTGCCAATAGTCAGCTGTCACATGGCGGAGGCATTGCCAAGGCAATCGCTTGTAGTGCTGGGCCTGCTCTTATGAAAGAATGCCAACAACACATACAACATCATGGAAATCTACATGTAAGTGATAATGTAGTAACCACACATGCTTATCTACCATGCCTCAAGGTTATCCATGCTGTTGGCCCTCGATGGAACGATTACACTGATAAAAATAAATGTGAGTGAGGAAAGAAAATTCCAGATAGTAGCCATGCCTCATATTAGTAGTGGCATATATGGGTTACCCAAGAGTAAGTGTGCAGAAATTTATGTTGAGGCCATTCAAGACCATTCTGCTGTTAAAAATAATAATAGCAATCTTAAGGAAATACACATAGTGGATTTAAATCCTGAAATGGTAGCACTTGTGAAAAATGCTTACATGAACATAAAAGGAAATGAAACTCAGAAGATTACGACAAATACTAAGGTATATGTGTCAGAACATTCTGAAGAATCAAAAATTGAACCAGGAAATAAGAAATTAGGAAGTCAAGATCAAACAAATAAGAAGACTCCATGTAAACAAGATAGGAAGAAGGGAGATAATTTGAAAAACCCAAGAACAAATAATGTAATAAACAATGTTAATTACCCAAGAAAAGTACAACAACAAAAGTCTGCTAAAATACAGACAATTAATATAAATATTGGAACTGCCTCTTTAGGTAGCGTTCAAATACATATTGGTAAGCAAAAGATTCAAGCCCTCCTTGATTCAGGAGCACAAACATCATGTATTAGTCCAAAATTCTGGAAAAATTTGCACAATAGGCCAAAGTTGAGGGGGGATAAGAACCAACTACCGCGAATTTCTGGCATTACAGGAAATGATGTTTGCCCTCGGGGAATCATTGAGTTAGAGTTTCATATGCAAGGTATTTATCAAAGACATAATTTCTTGGTATTGGATGAATTGAATCGAAGTATGCTACTGGGATTGGATTGGATTCTTGCAAATGACATTACCACTTATTGGGGAATGAGAAAATTGAGATTACAAGACCAATATATACCTCTGGTTAAAGATTTACATGTCAGTTGTCTTGCATGTTTGGTTAATCAAGTAGAACTAGCACCACAAACCACCTGTCTTTGTACAGCTAAGGCAGTTGGTGCAAGGTCAACTTTTTCTTGAACATTTTTAGAACATTATGGATTAAAGACAGGCTATGTAGCCAAGCAACCAGGCTTACTTGTTAGTAACAGCATAGTAGCAAATGAGAATGGAAATATACCAGTGATGATAGTTAATAGTACTAATAAACATTACACATTGAAGCGGGGTTGTATCATAGGGAAACTTGAACCTGTAAATGAAGGTGAAAAATTATTGGAAGTTAAACAGTTATTGACAGAACAAAGGGTAGGACCAGATAAGGGGGAAAATAAAATAACCGAATCAGAAATCCAGGTGCTACCAAATAAACGAAACCTGTTAATGAAAGTAATTAATGAAAATCAAGATCTATTTGCAAGAACAGACAAAGAATTAACTCAAACAGATACAATAAAAATGAAAATTGATACTGGAGACACAGTGCCTATTAGAAAAAGGGCATACAGGGTACCTTTATTAAAAAGAAAGATTATGGATGAAGCATTAAAGGAAATGTTAGATGCTGGTATAATTCGACGCTCTAATAGCGCTTGGAGTTTTCCTTGTTTGCTAGTGGACAAGAAAGATGGCTCGAAGCGATTTTGTGTCGATTTTAGAGAATTAAATCGAGTCACGAAAGTGACGAGCTGGCTGTTACCTTTGATTGATGACATTTTCACCTTACTGAATGGTTGTCAGTATTTTACAACTCTTGACATGAAGTCAGGTTACTGGCAAGTCAAGATGGATGAAGAAGATAGACCAAAACAGCTTTTACGTGTCACAAAGGCCTTTATGAATTCAATGTAATGGATTTTGGGCTTGTTTATGCCCCTAGCGCCAATCAGGAGCTCATGATTATAGTCCTGGAAGGCCTAGAAGAATTTTCTTTGGCTTATCTTGATGATATTTTAATTTTTAGTTGTGATGTTAAGTCGCACATTGAGCATATTAAACATGTATTCCAACGGTTATGACAGCATAAATTAAAATTAAAAGCTAAAAAGTGCTCATTTTTTCAGACAGAAACGTCTTATCTTGGATTCATAATAAGCCAAGATGGAATCAAGCCAGAATTATCTAAAGTTGAAATTATAAGAAAATTAATCCCACCAAAAACTGTGACTGAAGTGCGAAGCTTCATGGGGATGGTCAGATATTATCGAAGGTTCATTCCATGCTTTAGCGACATAGCTCAGCCATTAATAGCCTTGACTGAGAAACATTCAAGGTTCCACTGGAAGGAGGCTCAACAAAAGTCATTTGAAGAGTTAAAGGAGAGATTAACCCAGGTAGCACATTTGTCATACCCAAATCCTCAGAAACCATATGTACTTTACACTGATGCTTCTGGCACCTGTGTAAGAGTGGTTTTAGCCCAACCTCGTGAAAATGAACAAGGTCAATTGCCAGGAGTACCAGATGAAAAACCCATCATATTCCTTTCGCATAAATTGGGTGAAACTCAGCAAAAGTGGTCTACATTTGAAAAGGAGGCATTTGCAATATCTTATGCATTAGACAAATTCAACAATTATCTGCAGGGAGCACAGTTTGTCATTAAGACAGATCGTGCCCCTTTGCAATATTTGTTGAAAAGCCAACAGAACAATGCTAAAGTCCAACGATGGGCATTAAAAATAGCCAGCTATAACTGTAAGATCGAATATTTACCTGGTCGACAAAATACCTGTGCTGACCTACTTTCTAGATTACCTGAAGGGCTTGCAAATGCTGACCCAGATTATGAAATGGATAATGTGGAAACAGAAAAGGCATTACAAGTAGGAGTTATTAATAGCAATAAAATTGACCCTAGGAAATATGCCCATGTCAAAGTAGATAAACAAGACACTATTGTGGAACCCCAGAGTATTAGTTACAAAAACCTAAACATGAAAATAGAACAAGAAAAAAACCAAAAGATTGTGGAAGTTGTGAAGAAATACTTAAGTAATAACACCCCATCAAATATTAGTAGTAAATATTTGATGATTGAGGGAGTGTTATATTATATCAGTGCAGTGGATAATGAACCACGCGTAAGATTGTGTATTCCTGAACACTTCAGTGAGGATGTATTAAGACAATACCATGATGACCTAGGACATCTAGGGATTGATAAAGTATACTATAACATCAGTAGGAAATATTATTGGTGGAACTTATATAAACAAATTTATCATTATGTTGAAAAATGTCTTACATGTAGAGCAAGAAATACCCGGAAACATAAACTGCCCTTACAAGAAGCTGACCGACCTCCATATCCATTCGCTAAAATTGCTTTGGATATGTGTGTTCCATTCCCAACAACACTGTTGGGAAATAAATATATAGTTACATTTATAGATGTATATTCTGGCTGGCCTGAAGCATTTCCTGTCTCAGATAAACGTGCAGAGACCATAGCTAATTTGCTAACTGATCAGATTTTCCCAAGATTTGGCTGTCCTTTGGAATTACTGACAGACAATGGATCTGAAAATTGTAATGAAGTAATGAAACATTTAACAGAATACTTTAGGGTACATCATGTGACAACTTCCTACTATCATCCACAATCAAACGGGAAAGTAGAGAGGTTTCACAGAACCTTAAATGATACAATTGCTAAGTTGGCTCAAAAAGAACTTGAAACTTGGGACCTATTTCTCAATCAGGCTTTGGCAGCCATTAGGTTCAATGGGAGTGAATCATCAGGTTTCTCTCCATTCTACTTAGTGTATGACCGTGACGTAGTTTTACCATTAGATAATATACTCAAGCCCAGAGAAAAATATATGGGTAAAGAACCCCACGAAATAGCCATACAGGAACAACATAAAGCATTTTCAAGGCAACAAGCCACACAAAAGAAACGTGTAATCAAACAGCAAAGATTATATAATGAAAAAGCAAAGAATATTGAATTTAAGGTTGGTGATTCAGTCATGTACACTGATGGGAAACCTAAAGGTAAATTAGAAGCTAAATGGGAATATCCGTTTAGGGTTATCGAGAAGACAGGACCTGTGAGTTACAAAATTGAAGACCAATTAACTCGTAGAATAATTAAATGTCATGGGGAACGCCTTAGTTTAGCACCCCAGGAGTGGTAGGTACCTGAACCAAACCAAGCAAAACATATACAATGTTATGTAGCCCCGCCTGCTGAATCTTCTACGGATACTGGTGACAGTAGTGATGGAAGTGAGTATGATAAGCCATTGGCAAAATTGATCAACTCAAAGAGACAAATAAGGGAACATTCGTCTTCTGAAGAAGAGATGGTTCTCATGGAAGAGCTAAGAAAACGTCTGAAACGTTCTCGGGAAGCCCAAGAACAAATGAAGAAGTTGCTGTCAGACAAAGAGCCGACAGTGGCTAGTACTAGTCATACACAACCGCCACACAATGCGGTAGCGTATGATCAACCCATGGATGTAAACCATGTAAAAATTGATAATCCCAAAGTGGCTAATTTAGTAAGAAATAAACCGTCAGAGGTAAAAATAAGTGAGATGATTAATAATATTCAGAAAGTTTTAAGTAAACATGAAGAAGCTAAAAAGAATAATAGAGAAACAATAGTTCAACCAACTACCTGGGGTAATATAGATTAGACATCAGAATATGCAGATGCAATGCTATACTTCAGAATAGGGATAGGGAAGGTGACTGAGGGTGACAAAATTATATTGATTTATAGTTTGTCAAGAGAGGGAAATAGTGAAGTGACCATGGTAGGTCTCGCGAACCTACATAGTGGTTACTCCCTATTTGATTGTTCTTTCTGCCGTCTCACAATCCGGAAGTGAAATGGTAGAGAATGTAAATTTTGACCCGAGAATCACCTGTCGACACTAACCCATGTCTCCTTTCTCGTTGTAGGAGCATGATGTTATACAAGGCAATCTTGGTTGTTCTAATAAGTTTAGTGACAATAGTGGAAGGAAATACTATAATAAGAAACAATGTGATTTTCAAGAAAGTTAAAGAAGTTAATATGGTCACGAGTGACTGGACAACAATGTACGTGTTTGACTTGAAACCATTTATCCAATATGTTGAAAGAGTTGAACAAGGTGTGAAATTTGCAACTAACATTTATCGTGACATAGAACATGATTTTAGTGAAGTTATTGGGGCCATTGGTACTGAGAACCTCACCCTTCAAACTGCGTTTAAATCGATGATAATGGATGTGAACCAAGAGATCAAATTTGAATGGGCATACTCCCTCATCACGAGAGAGGCGAGGAGTGTTCAGTTTTATAGGTGAAGGTTTGAGTTTCCTCTTTGGCACTGTAACTGAATCCGATCTTAGGGAAATGAAAGAAAATATTGATCGATTAAGTGCAAATCAAGGAATAATACAACATAGTGTTAAAGTTAGTCTAACAATGATAGAATTGAATCATGAGGCAATTCAAGAGAATCGCGAGTATATGACAAATTTGTCATGATCCGTAGCTATCTTTGCTGAACATGTTACACGCACCATACAAGACCATGAGAAGCGAGTAGTCATATTTGAACATTTTACCCATACGTATCATCAAGTCGAAATGGTACTGAATCAATTAGATTTAATGTTGCTCGCTGCAGAGGCCTATATGGTGGATCTGTACGATCAAATGGATATTTTGGCCGATGAGAAATTATCACCAAAAATTGTGAGCCCCTCTCTGCTCACTTTGGTACTCGAAGGAGTAAGAGATAGGCTTGACGATCACACATTACTGCCACTGGACTTGCATAAAGAACTATGGCAGTATTATCACCTATTGACTACGACAACGGTATTTGCCAATGATAAATTAGTGATTTTAATGAAGATCCCCTTAAGCAATTCAAATTTTTAATTTGAAGTCTTTAAGGTACAAGCATTACCTGTGCCGTTAGTGAACATTAGTAAAAATGCGTCAAAAGAGGCGAATAAACTTGTTGCGATCTATCGCTTAGAAGCTGATACGGTAATAGTGGATAAACAGAGAACTCAATATGTACCGGAGATTGGCCATGATCAATGTGTGGACAACAATAAATTATTTTGTCCATTAGTCAGAGTGGTGCGAACCATACATACCACTACGAGTTGTTTATTGGCCATATTCCTTAATACGAAACAAGAGATAAAGAAGCTCTGTACGGCAGAGATAAGATTAAATATTGATTTACCTTTTGCTACACGCATTGAGGAGGGCATATGGTATGTAACGACAAATGTGCCGTTACGTTTCTCGATCACATGTCCAAAACGAAGGAATCCAAAACCTCGACAGATTCAACCTCCTGTAGGGTTTGTGGAATTACGACCCCTGTGTATGGCCACTAGTGGCCAGTTGACATTAACAAGTTATTTTCATCAGAGGGATAATGCGACATATGAATTAGTAACAAAAACAGTGTTGCCAAATTTCTCGTTTACGCAACGACAGATATGGAAACCGATATGGACCCGAGTGAATATTAGTGAATTCAAGGTACAGAAAGAATTGCAACACTTAGATAACTTGCCCATGGATGACCTCGTCCATGAATCGGATTCATTGTATTTATCAAAGATTGAAGTCTTTGACGTGCCGAAATGGGCTTACTTTGTCGCAAGCCTAGTAATTATATTTGTGGTATATCTTCTTGTGTGCTGTTGTAGAAAAGACGGGCACATTAAGGTATGCCATTGGATCAGAAATCTTAGATTTAAGGGTAAACCGACCTGTTCTGCTGGTGATGAGTGTGGAATGTCTAATTTTGCATTTGCTGATGATGAGGTATACGCCGACATGTGACCCCAGAAACGACCCTCTGCACCCCAACCTCCGAAAAGTATAGTAGATTTGATGAAACAAACTATTCAAAATGCCGCAAATTCACCAAAACTGAGTCAAAGGCAACAATATCCTCGTATTCATCATGACCCTGGTACTGAAACTGTTAACATTACTCTTGTGGATAGGGATATCGATGAAGCAAAGCCCAAAAGTGAGTCTTTTGCTCAGTGATTGTGTGATTTTTGTTTCAGTAACTATGGCAACAGCACCTGGTACACCTAGTGATAGTGATACTACTCCAGAACATTCCAATACATCTGAAACTCCTGAAGTTGATGCATTTCTGAATGAACTGGGGGAACCGATGGAAACTTATTCTGCCCCAATCCAACCAGGTGACCTATTTCATGACCCTGAACTAGATGAGAATATACAACAAGGAGCTCAGCTCATCCAAACACAAATTCCCAGAAATCACCCCTATCATATATCTGACCCTGTCCCAGGACCTTGAGATTGGGCAGTAGCGAGGCTGTATGCTGAACCACCCTTAACAGCCCCTTGTCATGCCCCTGAAAGGCCAATCCTTCAACCCAACACTTATGAATACAGATTCGTTCGAATGTATCAAGGAGAAATTACAGCAGAGACATTTGGATGTGTTTATTATGACTTTATCAATTATAATGTTTATGTTGAATTGGAAAGAGAACTTGTCTATTATCATGAGTCTGCCTTTCAAACACATTTGATGCTTGAAGAAAGGACGAGATACCTGGCTATATACAACTGTCCAGATTTGACCTGACTCCCTACATTATTACAGAATAATTACCATTTTTATAATCATAACATAGCAGTCCATAGGTCAACAAGGTCAAGGTTCCAGTCGAGAAGACATGTAGAGAGCGAAAGACATTCCCTCGTTTCCGTGATTGGACAAGAAGGTTATGTGCCTTGTTCCATCGAGACGGACGTCCCAGGAGGTATCAAGCATATGTCATACCGACAGTCACACCCTGATTATCATGGTTTCACCTTCAATTACAGGGCCGGTCCCAATACTGTGTATCGACGCTATAACCTACCAGGTCGTAATAGAGAAAGAGAATCATGAAACTAATGATGAAACAAATAAAAGCCATGACGAAGAATTTTGGATGGATACTGACCCCTCGTCCGTTGCTGATAAATGAGACGACGGGAGAGTTTTCATGGAAATTTTAGGTCGTATGTGTTTGTCTTGTCCAAAACTGTGATTCGGCTAATTAATACTGAACTGATCAAGTCAAATTTAAAAAGCAAAAAGGCTGGAGTGTCTGGAGTGAATTAGATAAGTTGCACACAACACTCCCACTGACAAGACATCCAAGAGGAAAGCTGGTGGAAAAAGGATACTAACCAGATACACCAGGTACATGCGAACCTAGGGGAGTGAGTACAGTTGTACGGGTTTATATAAAGTGTGAATAAATAATTGTCAGATATATCTTATATATTGAGTATTGTGTATTGGTAACTTATTAGGTATCGAATATTTACATTGCATTTTGAATTATTTAAGTACAGGTAATTAAGTGAATAGACAGCGAGAATAAGAATCATGGCTTCAGCAATAATTCCCGAATTTACTGAATTTACGGATGAACAATTGAAATATCATGAAAAGTTAAGGAATATGAGGAGTGTTTCTCCCCAGTGTTACACTGGGGAAGCTAAGGATTTGGGTTGGGAGAGTGTGATCGACATTGGGTAGTACAACATTTAAACCCCAAAACAAATACAACTGAATTAATTCTACATAATGTCTTTTATATGTATCATGTTAACATACAATAGACAAAATTAGTATTTCCAAGATTACTGGAACTGGTGGGACAACCCAGAGAGGCCCCTTCTTGGAATAATTTAGATGCCGGGCAACCTGACGCAATTCTTAGTTATTGGAATAGCGAACAATGGAATGGCCGCTTCTTCGACCATGGGGTTGATTTACCAACTTCGCAGTATGCAATTAGCCCCAATCCAGGATTAATTCGACCATTCCGCAGTATTGAGTTATGGCATTCCCCGATGCAGCGTTCTTTTGTTATTCCACCATATCACTTTAGTTTAGAAATATGGCATATTCTGAAGGCTCCCTCTTTTGCCCTTGTTCCACAACATAATGATGTCCAAAAGACGTATGCATGGGAGAGAGAGCAGCCCATGTATATTCTTTTAATAGACACTCTCCGTCGCCATGAGGCTCAGAGACAAAGATACCTTTGCTGTGGAACGACGCACAGAACCGGTGAAAAATGTTGTATTTGTTACAGTACAGTAGAACAACAGCCTGAAACCGCTTACTGGTGCCATGTTTGTGACCAACGAGTACATGTTGCGTGTGGTCAAATGTGGATGAATACTTCTCGAACATACCCCCATTGTCGGACAAATGTTGAGTGGGGACAAGAGAAGCGTGAAATTGACCCCAATTTGTTTTCCAAACCTCGATAACAACCTCCGCCGTCATTCATGGTTGTCTCTATTAGTGATCTATTGCCTATTAAAATACGCAAATTTTATACTGATACTGCCCCTTTAGACGGATTTAGATAAGTATCCCTGAAGGTGTGCAGGTGACAACCTCTAAGCTAGTGAGAAAACTCTTTAGGAAACAAACTAGAAGTGTTTACACGGTGGCAACTGTAAAATAGTTTATCATATTTAATAATTAAATATTAGTTTTCTTATTGCTGAGCCATAATTCCTGTAATTTGTTTATTGTTGAACGGAAAAGGAGAATTGTTGATTTGTTTTTTTTATATAAATATATTTAGAGAAATAATGGCATCAGTGTCAATTCATGGATTCACTCAGTTTGCAGAAGAACAAGCAGGTTACTGGATGGCCAATATGTTGGCATCAGTATCTACTGCTGTTTATATGGAGTTCCCTGACGATCAAGCAGAGGTCTGGATGGCCAGGGGGATGACTATGACAACTTCCCATCTTTCTCAGCCTGATGATTTGACTACCTTCCATCGACGGATTAGATATTGGGAAACAGCAGATGCTAATGCAGAAACTGGTGATATGGAACTCGTGTTATACGAAGTGTATTACCAATATTGCCTTAGACAAAGTGAAGAGGGGACACAAATTGCTCTTCCCCATCTAACTACCATTAAAAATCCTCCCCGAAAACCACAAGGGGATGAATATTATTTTGCAGGTTTCCATGATGTCATCCGATACTGGAATGATAGCTGGTGGGATGGACGATATTATGATCATCTTATCCCTGATGTTTTATCTCCCATGCCCGAGAATCTCGAACCTAATGATGGGTTGGTTCGACCATTCCGAGAGGGTGAGTTTGTTTTGTCTGAACCTGCCACTGAGGATGCATCACGTTCTATTATCATTGGAAGGGAAGGACTCTTTGTGGACCCTAGGGCAACATATGAATGGGAGAAAATGCAGCCTCAGTTTACACGATTACAACAAGCTCTATCCTATCATCAACATCGACGACATCAACAAATGTTAATTAACCTGGTTGATGGAAATAGTCAACATTGTATAGTATGTTTAGAGAATGTGCCAATAGGGCCCCGCAAAGCGTATCAATGCCCTCATTGTGCAAAGTGTGTGCACATACGTTGTGGGTTGAAATGGACGATGCAGAGACATAATTGTCCCTATTGTCGTCAACCTTTGGTCTGGGGTACCACCTTGGATAAACATAGCTTTGATTATACTCAGCTCCAACACTGATGCCAGATGCTATATGAATAGTACTCGGTCAATATATATAGTTAATAAAATATTACGGTGGTTGAATGCATTTTAGTATCTATTTATATATTTGGGTTGTTTTATTCACCGTACCTGGAATAATAGCGCCTCTCTGGTATCACTTCAAGTGCATTTCTGAGCCATGCCTCTTGCCTCTGCGATCAAGCCCCGTTTTACGGGCCTTGATCTTGGATAAGGGAGGAATGTGACGAAATGCACCCTAGCCCCGTGAGAACCTCCCCCCTTGCTTAATGAGCTTGTAGCTGTTAGAAAACACTCACACTGTGGATAGAGCCACAGAATGTTAGCAGCCATAAGAACTTGCATTACACCAGAGCCCCTTTAAGAGCGCAGTAGAAAGTTATTGTCACAAAGTGTTAGCAGCCAGAAATATTTACATTACATAAGAATCCCTTTAAGAGAACAGTGGAAAGTTATTCGAACAATTAGGTTAGTGAAATAATACTATCATGATCTCAATGGCCAGGTGTGTAGGTAAAAGTGGTTTCCCACGAAGTTGAAAGATTAGAAAGGTAAAAACATTTCCAAAAGCCATTGTTTAAGAGAAGGTATAACTAATTATCTCATTACTCTCAAGAAGTATTGGAGATTAATGTCATAAAACAATTCTAATCTGACTGTTTTAGAGAGGTTTGTGACAATATTGAAATTAAAGGTATAAGACATATCTAAGACCAATCACAATAAATGGCTTTCCACTTACCAGAGGCATGGGTACGTGATA
Source organism: Pictodentalium vernedei (assembly GCA_031216915.1). NCBI lineage: Eukaryota > Metazoa > Mollusca > Scaphopoda > Dentaliida > Dentaliidae > Pictodentalium > Pictodentalium vernedei. The sequence goes on along the minus strand of CM062294.1, from coordinate 143,135,295 downwards.
TTAAATGTAATAAGGATATAAAACCTATCAAAAGCCAATTATAAGCTAGAATATATCGGAGTTAAGCACTTAACAAGGAATTCCATCTCTGGTCAGGAGAGTGCAACATTTGATACTTTTCTGCCAAGTGAGATTGTACCCCCAATACTTGGCATGAAAGTACATGAAAGTTTAACTCCCTGATACTGAAGTTGAACGTCAACAAAGATGGCGTCAGAATTCCTAAGGAAAGTTTTCCTGATTTTAACAGGAAAATAAACCACGTGATTAATAATATATAATCCCCAGTCGGCCATTTTGTCAGCAGTCTTCTCTGAAAATTCATGCTGATCACATCTAAAAACCTACAGTGGGTTATTATTTCCAGGACGGACTTTCAGAAATGTTTTTCTCAGATAGAAATTATTCTGATCATACTTGAGTTGTTAACACATTTCAGAGGGACTCCAGTGTAGGACACTATACTTATATTGAAAGTTGTAAGTTAATAAAAGTGTATAAGGTTAGCTTATACATCCCACTGTATAGACAGTCTTGTCTTGTATTGAGTGTTTGACCCATGAACCACAGAATTCAGACTCCAAGGAACTTGGATCATTTTCCAGACTTATTCCAGTTATAGTTGAAAGTGGAGTGTGGTGGAGCCTAGATGATCTAGACTGATCGGGGCCAAAAATCAATCACAACGTGGAGGGCTTTGCCACAATCACCCCCTACCCACACAGTTCTTGAGTCACTTGCGGGCCCGCATACTCTGCTGTCGCTGTTTTTTTTTCATTCTAATCGCTGGTATTTGCTTTTTGGTCATCTCTTCACTTCACCCTTTCACGGCCGTCACACGGCCACTAACGTATTGTCACTTTATCCGGACACCTTTGTTCTAACAAGTGACGGAATTTCACTCTACCGCTGCCGTCGCACGGCCACTGACGTATTGCCACTTCACTCTATCGCATTCCCTCCCACAAGTGACGGAATGTCACTCTACCACTGCCCTCGCACGGGCACTAACCTATCGTCACTTTGCTTGACGCTTTTCATCCAAGCAGTCGCCACCAATGGGGTTAAACTCTCCCTTACGTTTGTCTCTGAATGATGTTCATACAGGCAAAGCCTACTCTGCCTACGTATGGCTTGCATTCTGAAACAGGTAATGCCGTTTACCTAAATGCAAATAGCTCCTGGAGCTCGTTCTTCGTGCTTCTGATTATATTCTCATATATGGCCGCCAACTTGGCCAGCGACTGCTCCTATTCTAAATATGAGCTCTGTGGATCCCCTACATCACAACGTGCCTATACTTTCGCACCGATGCGGCGCCTCCTCTAACCTATAGCGTGGGACATCCCATCTACTTGAAACAACCCACTGTTTTACACACCACAATGACTGCAGAAGGACACTGGCTTTTACTGCCTTTAATGTTTTATCCAGCCCGCCCACGTGGCGTTCCACAAATGCTCAATAATGGACATTACAATTCAGGCTTAATTAGCAGTGCGTGAATTATTGCTGGTCTGTTGAAGTGACAAATCGGTTTTCAGGGTACGCCATATACGTATCGTTACGCTTTATATTTATCCCAGTGAGAAAGATTATCGAATATTTATACACTTTTAAAAAACAAAATCCAAAATTCAAGCTATCACCTTGACACTGATATTGGAGCTGTCTGAAATATTGACTGCTATAAGTACAAGTCCATGTATTGTTTGCTGAAACAAAGAAAAAGGGAGTAAAATAACAACACATATACTAAGTAGAAGTGTTAACCCTTTACCTAACATGAAAAGCAGACGACACTTGCAAAAAAATTTCTTGACCATCTATTATTTTCATTTTTTGTCTCAAAAACATAGGTTATGACCCCTCATTGGAACGAGCTCGACGAGCTCGTTCCAATGAGGGGTCATAACCTATGTTTTAGAGACAAAACATTTTTAAAATAATGAAAATTAATTGGCTATTTTTGAGAATAGCGCTGCCGGTTTTGACCGTTACGTTAGGTAAAGGGTTAAATGGAATTCACTATAAAACGCAATAAGTTTTCACCTAAAAAAGAAAAGAACAACAACAATTGAAGAAACAATTGCAGAAAAGGATTAAGTATTGTATTCATAGTCCTTAATAACCAGCAACTGCAATCTGAAAGCCCTGGGGTCTCTGGGTTAGAAAAGTACTTTACTTACGCACAAACTCTTACTGGGTCACGACATTACCTCAACTCTACTGGGCTAAGAATGAGTCCACAATTTGGTAAGTTGAGACGAGCATCGATATGCTGATACTCACTCTATTAATATTACGACTGCAGTTTACGCTACTATACATCTGAAACGTAATTACGCACCCCCTGACATATATCATGACAGTGAAGTTGCAGTTCCTGATTATTCTGTTTTAATGATTGCTATGTCTTGCAGTACATTTCATCTAGTGAAATGTGATCTTTCTGGTTGACGGCCTACCCCAAACACATCCGCTCGTTCACGTAAAACATGCTTCCCACGAATGTCACCAAAACACTATCATCCACATGCAATATCTTGGCATAAAACAAGAACATTTATCACTTCTTTTATCAATAAATGTTGACATGGCAAGGAGGAGACTGTCAGAGGCACTAATATGGCAAATCGTTGGCATGCGTGCAACAGACATGCCATTTAAAGCTACTGGAAGCAACTTGCATATAGTCATTCTCTCATCTGCCTACTTGTCCGAAAACATCAATAAACCAGCAATGTTGAGGACCGACCAAGGCCTGGACAAACTCAAAATACCTCTGCTCTGGAAGATCGGAGGCTGATCCGCCTCGTTTGGTGGGAACCCTTTGTTTCAAATGGGGTTTTGAAACGTCTGTGGCTCCCCAACAGGTGTTTGTGCAATAGAACTGTCCGAGACCGTCTCAAACGACTGGGTATGAGGTCCAGAGGATCACCAAGCATCCAGCGCTGTCCGATCAGCATCAAAGATGACGTTTGTCGTGGTGTATGACACGACAACATTGGAATCTCGGGACGCTGAGAAGAGACCATTAATCAGACGAGAGTAGGTTCCTGCTTCACGTCCCACATGGTCGCATGAGAGTGTGGAGGCATAGAAATACTGCTTACGTGCCCAGCAACATCAGACCTACTGTTCCTTATGGTGGAGGATCAATAATGATCTGAGGATGCCTCTCTCATGATTGTAAACCTGATGCGTTGAATGTACGTGGGAATCTCAGTGGTCATCAGTACATCGGGACATTCTCGATCCGGCTGCTGTGCCTCATTTTGACTACCATCCGTTGGCTACTCGCCCTGTATTCACGGACGACAATGCAAGGCCACATCGTTTCCATGCTGTGAGAGTATTCCTTCAGAAAAACGCTACTGCAAACAAGGGATCCGCGTCTACAGAATTTGGTCGATTTGGAAGCTGCATTGCATGAGGAGTGGCAGCAGTTGCCTCTGGACCATATCAAAAGGCTCACTGGTAGCATTAGGAGGAGGGTTCAGGCTGTCACCCGGGCACATCCTACTAACTCACTGCTGACGTCAGACACTACTATTGTGTTCAAGAGATCACACGTTACATTGTTTGTCAGTAATTACCAGCACCATACTTGTCGAGAGAATTTTTCCATAAAAAACATTAGTGACAAATATGTGTACATGTAACTAGCGCCATTAAAATACTTTTTCATTATTGTGTTATATTTCATTTGTCACTAGACCATTTCGGCAAACAATCACTTTTGACCATTTAAAAGATAGCATGAAGACGCTACCTCAGTTGCTGCCACTACTGCAATCACAGCTGCAACGTCCACCGTTGCAACCAAGGTTAAGTTGATTTCAGCCCCCACTCATAACGACTATGCCGCTGGAGCCCAGTAGAGTGTCTACGATGGGAACGGGTTGAGGGCGGACTACACTCCTCCCACGTTTCGTGAAATATGTCAACCTTAAATACATTCTTGCCTGAAGTTCATGAACTCTCAATTTGATACTTCTTAGGTCCTTTTTCTGTTGTTATTCCTTGACTTAAGCCTTCCAATATTACGTATGGTTCTCCGGTTGCCATGGCAAGTTATTGTTGTACCTCGTGAAAGACACTACACCTTCCCCCATAGTTGGCACTTAAACCAGCAAGAAGTGAAATGAAGTGGGGGAAAAGATGTTTTCTGTCGCCAGTCGATCAACGTCACCTCATTTGACGGATCCCGTTTGCTGATCTTGAAAGCGACGTCATATCGGGTGACCCAGTTATGTCATGTGGGTTTGTCATGGTAGCCCGCGTGAGCAGCCATGATTTGACTCCATCGCCATGTTGATTTGTGTTGTTAGCGTGCATGCGCAGCACGTGTTGTTATGGTGCCACATGTTTTCGTCGTGTATTTTGCTTTATGGAGGCCGCCATCTTGGTGTACATGGAGGCACGTGGCTTCTGTGAGCTTGGAAGGCTTCTTGTAGGGCCAAGATGCCCGTAAAAGGTGTATTCCGTAGAACGGTAGTAAATTTGCCTGTTTGGATTTAAAACGAGTAACTCTAATTGCCCAATTGGTCAATCACGTCAAATCACCAAAACCCACTTTATTTTGTTTGGACTCATCGGAATCATTTTTTTTTTATAATAGTAGAACGTAGAACCAATCGGACTTAGGTATTTTCATTGTGTATATTTCCCATTACTTTCTGTGTTAATGTACTACTTTTCCGGCTTTAACCCGCGGTCCTACTGGAAACAAACAAATATTGATCGAGAAATATGGAGCCCGGTACGTTGTAGGTTTCAATCTTATTTTATTTCGATTAACGAAATAATATTTCGAAACAATATTTCGAATAACGAAATATTATTTCGTTTTAAGGAACGGTTATTTCGATTTCCGAAATTACAAAATATTATTTCGTTTTAACGAAATAATATTTCGTTTTAACGATATAAGTATCTGTAACGGTTAGCAAGGCCAGATTTCACCACCTCGCTAATTTTTGATTGCAAATTCTGCTTACTTAGCTAGTTAACACGGTTGCATATTCCCTAAAAATATGAATTTTACTCATTAAAATAAATGACTTCACTTTATTGTTGAATAAATTTGGTCGTATTCACTTGAAACATTCGCCAATCAACGTTATGATCTTTCCGTTTTTAGCGATATGGGCATGAAGGAATATTCACCATGTTTTTTGTCGTGCTATTCCGTATTTCATAGAGTTGTTTATCGGTACAAAATGGAAGTGTCAGAATGTCCAGGGGTGCCCCCACCCCCACCCCCACGCATGGCTTGTTGTTCCCCTCCTAAAAAACGTTATGACTTCAGGCCCGATACCGATAGACTATAAATGGCCGACAAAAGTAGAACAGAAAACAGAGAACGACATTATAAGACGAATAGGTGTACAGCCATGGGGGTTGCGAGGCGGAGAAAATCATAATTTTTTTCTGGTAGGTTTCATAATTTTTTGAGCCATGCTTCATTGACCTTCCTGTGGTGTCAAAGACACAGTCTATTGTCTTCATATAAGGGATACCGCCCTGCAAGACCAAACTTGGAACCACAGTACGTAATATAATTTTTTTTTGGTGCTGTACGTCTCACAGGACGTGCCACACCAAAAAAATTATATCGCGGACTTTGGGAACTACTTCGGACTACAGTCTTATCAGGGTCAATACGCGTCTGGTGACTTTGGACACACAGTCGTGTATATAACAGTTTATTTAAATCATTTTAAAACATTTCCCGGGAGAGAATGCCCCCATGCTGTATGGGGTGCAGGGGGAGTGCGGTCGAACCGCCGCCTACAAACATTTCTGTCAGAAATTTTCACATTCTGTCGGAAATTAATTGCTGAATTTGAATGAATGGAAATCAAACAGCTTCAGATTTTGAAGTGACAAACATTATATTGTTAACGTTATTAACTAAAATCAGCAGCTGGACAAGTCACAACAATTGAGGCACCCGGAAGCTCTAGAATTGTTCTCAGACCCTCAGATTTAAAATAATTTCGTGGGGAGGCTACCGCTCCCCACCAACGGGAGGGGGACACCTTCTACCATACACGCCCCCACCTAAGTATGCCTTCGGCACACAAATATCCGCCCGCTCCCACCCACTCCCCTGTGTTGGATTTTTAAATACTGCTGACTTCGGGGGTGCGGTAGAGGGCCGTCAGTCCCCGTTCCCCCACCTCGGTTCCACGTGCCCCAAAGATGCCGGCGAAAATTGTCCAGCCCCTTCTAAAAAATGCCCGTACAACTATGATGAAATGACTTTCCGCTATAAAGTGTGGAAAAAAGTTCAAAACGTATGTTTAAAACGCCTAATTATCCTGAGTCTGATTGTTCACAATAATTTTTCTATCGGAAATAATGGAAGTGAACAATTATTCATGGGGGAAAAATCGACGGTGCATGGCATTTTCTGACAGTTTGCATCCTCCATTACCTCATGTACCAACTTATTTATTTTGTTTTTTTATGAAAGAATTATTTCCTTTTAACAATTGCAGCTCACCAAGAGTATTTTCTGTGCAATATAAAACTGGTTTTAGCGCCCCGCCGCCCAGAAACCTTCCTTACCCCGCCGTCCCTACCAATACTGCGGACTCAATGTAACACTAAATTGAAAAGAATCACAACTTCACGGCGATTAGAATGGATTTTTATTCGATGATATTTAATACACCACGTAGGAACGCGGTAGCTCGGTCGTAACAGCTTGGACATTATTCCGAAAGATCCACGGTTCGATCCCCGTCAGGGTACTGCTTTGTGTCATTGGGCAAGGCACTTCATCCCAATTGCCCTTGAGGGGGCACGGTGGCGCCGTGTACGCCGATGGCGTACTTGTCTTCAACCAATGCTAACACTGATTGTGTGGAGTTATTACGTTGGGAGCCTGGCAGTTACTCGCCTTTGCTGGGTGGTTCTCTCCGGGTACTCCGATTTCCTCCACACGTAAAACTGTCCGACACGCGGTGACCCTGGTTGTCGAAAGTGTCGTTAAATCCCAAATAAATAAATAAATAAATAAATAAATCAATTAATTAATTAATTAATTAATGCACTACGCCCTGAGTCAGCCGATAAATGTTGGCGCGCCTTTCAAAATATGTGTCTCTGCTTCTACTACTCTTTACCAATCTGTCTGTCGCCAATGCTTTTGAGACGCACGCAAATCAAGTTTTACCCCCCCCCCCCCCCACCCGACAACCCGTGAGTCATCATCGAGATGCATTCTGGTAAAAAAAAAACCTCCCGACGTTTGTCTATGATTGTCACAAAGTGTGAAAAACGACCTGTCAGAAATCACAAGAAGGGGCCGATAAAGGAAGCTCACGAGAAAGGCACTGAGAATATTCTTCCATGCAGATGTTGCGAAAACTGGAAAGATTGTACCGTGAATTGATTTGCGTTGTGTTTCAAGAGAATATGACTTAATTTATTGCACAATACAGCGAAGTCATTAATTTTAATGAATAAAATTCATATTTCGATGGCATATGTAACTTTGTTACTAAGCTAAACACGTAGCATTTGCAATCAGAATGTAGCAGAGCGCTCTTGGTTACAGTATAATAAATGGGGGCAAAAGCGCCTCATAACGGATTTCAATTCAACATTTAATAGAACATAAGATGACGGAGATCAGCTAATTGGGGCAATATTTATTAATTTTGAAACCCTCAATAAAAATGTCACAGTGTCTATTTTAGAAAAGACTGAAAGTATTTACGCTGTCTGTCGTTTTAAAATTGTGAGAATTGAAAAATAAGGTCAGGGGTACAAGTAAAATATGCCTTTCCAATTCAGTGTGAAACTGGACGGTAGTTGGGGAATCGTCAAATTTAAACACAAAAATAAAACACGGTAACATGTATTTTTTTCCTGTTCAGTTTTTTAATGAGATGATATACTAAGTGGATTCAGGACTATTTACCCCCAAATGACCCTGATGAGCTAAGGAGACAGTGAAATGTTAACACTGTCGTCAATGCAAATTTTTTTATTTAGTCTGTTGTAACCTAAAACAATATTTTCATGATTTATGTCGAACGATATTTTTTTTTTAAAATGTATAATGTTCGATCTACCGGTATGAATAATTTTACAACTAATGCCGAGTCGGTTTTTTTATCGGTTGAAATTTTGGAGAAAGTATTATTTGGGGGCGGGGGGGCGTGGTTTAGGATGCCTAGATTTCATCAAACAATGCCTTATTCAGAGTCCCAGTATGCATAATATGGTGATTAAAGAAACAGATGCTTCCAGGTGGAAGGGAAGATTGTATCATTTCCTTATTTATTATATGCTTAGTCAATCCGACTTCCACCTGTATGAAAATGACATAATTATGTATGCCAAATGCTGCTATTTGTACAAGATAAGTCTATTTTAACATTAACACCATCCGTACTTGGATGAAGCCTATTGCTAACCCACACCTCACATGCAGTCAACACATGTCTCCTGTTGTCCAGTGTCAGACTTTAACCCATCCTGTCCAAAGCGATTTGCTGAAGGGGTGGCTGTCAACATGCTAGGATATTTGAAACAGGAATAAAACAGAGAGGTTTCTTTATTTTGGCACGTATGCTGGTGAAATTAAGGTGAAATATTCTATTTAAGACTGTTATTTGATTAAATGTGTTCTTGGTGAGATGTACAGGAGGTTTGTACGTCACCGGGGCAATTTGGGTTGTTGTGCTACTTGAATTCTCTCTGTAGAAATAACTGTTTTTCCTTCATTTTGAACAGAACTGTAATTACTTTATGTACCCTTGTTTACGGGACACCTGTCGGCAATTTTTTAATTTCACATTGGAGGAAAACTGCCTGGTTTGAAATTGATTTGTACACCAGATTTCAACTACAACTATTTTGGCATTTTCTAGATGTCAAAAACCATTACATTCTCAGTAACCCCTGATTGCCAGTGTCTGCATAAATCTGCATTCACCACACTTGACAAAAAGTTCGCCTTCACAACCAACGATTCAGCTTCATTGGTGCCAAATAGCCATTGTTTGTTCCACCATAGGTAGGGTGGTACTCGTAATGAGGAAATGTCAACAAAATATGGAAATATGCCTCAAAATGGCATTCTGTTTGCTCCCTGCATCTTTGGTCATCCGTTTATTGTTGTTCTTACAAAATACTCTCACAAGAATTAGCATCATGTTAATATTATAAATGATAGGTCATATGTTGTAATAAAGCAGCAACTAAGGACACCTAACAGTTCTTAGGCTTGTCAGTTGGGTATATTTCAGTTAAAATAAGTTGATGGATCTCTTTGGAATCAAGCCACTATGCTGATTCCAGTAAGGTTCAACAGATGATTTTTTTTTCAAAAGATGGCACAAGTGGAGAGAAGGCAAGTTGGGTACAGGGTTGACAGAACTATATAGGCTTGATACTTGTGAATGTTAGTTAGAGGAAGAACTGTGTCATTGCATACAAATGTGTGGCTCAAAACTTAATCAGGATTCATTTATGAAAGTTCATCACGGTGACCACTCCCCCAGTATACCCTTCATTTATCCTTTTCATTTTAATTTCGAATTGTGGTAACAGTGGGATGTACAGAAGGCATCATGTGGTTAGTACTCACCCAACTCCTTACGACATTCAATAATACTTCTTTGAGTGGAGTGGACAGCAGTCCATAATGTGTGTTCGAAATTAAACCAGGGAGGTTCCACTTTATCTCACTTTGTCAGTGTCTGTATCACCAGAAAGTATGATCTATTGCATTTCCAAGTTACTTGCTATTTCTTTGTACTGTTTATGTAGAAAACACTTTGAGTTTCTGTCAATGATACTAAAATGGAAGGACCAGCATAGATTAAGTGTAAGCTTTTCCACAAAATTTGTGGCAGCGGCGGGGTTCATATAGCCATCATTGCTTGTTCAGCTGTTTCTTTATTCACTGAAGTCAGGTGGTTATCTCATGGAAGGGTAATGATCTCCCATATGTTGCTCTTCTACTGTACATAATTCTTTATTCAAACAGTTTTTGAAACAAAAGTAAACTTTTTTCACTTTTATTTTGTGAAAAATGAAAGAGTTAATGTTTCAGCTGGTCATTTTCATACGGCTACCTTTTTTTCTTTCAGGAGTTGATGCAATCGGTCTTTTAATATATTAATACAAGAAGGTGGCAGTTTTGGGAATTTTTTTCAATACACTTGTTGTTTGGAGACATTCTATTCAAAGAAATGGTAAAATGGACACATAATCTTTTGAAACATAAACAAAGAGGGTGGGGTAACTGTAATGTTAATAGACCAGAAAAAAGGCATTGACATTTAACATGAATATTTCAAATCAATTAGGAAATATATTTTCTTTAATTTGAATCAAAAAGTAAAAACTATTTTTTTATCAATTCTGGAACAACTTTAAGTTACAATACACTAAATGGGGGCAAAAACGCCTCCTACCGGATTTTACCTCAACATTTTATGGAGCATAAAATGAAGGAGATCAGCTAATTGGAACAATATTTATTGATTTTGAAACCCTCAATAAAAATGTCACAGCATCTATTTTAGAAAAGAATAAAAATATTTACACTGGCTGTCCTTTTAAAATTGTGAGAATTGAAAAATAAGGTGAGGGGTACAAGTAAAATATGCCTTTCCAATTCAGTGTGAAACTGGACGCTAGTTGTGGAATCGTCAAATTTAAACACAAAAATAAAACACGGTAACATGTATTTTTTTCCTGTTCAGTTTTTTAATGAGATGATATACTAAGTGGATTCAGGACTGTTTACCCCCAAATGACCCTGATGAGCTAAGGAGACAGTGAAATGTCTGCTTTGTAAAATTGCATGCGGGACAGAGGGCGGGCGGTCTGGCGGGCGTTTTACTTATTTTATTTTTTATTTTTTGTAATTTATTTCCTTGCCATCAAAAGTTCATGTTTTTGGTTTGTTTTGTGTTTTAGGCCTCATAATCTACAGAATAGCATGGGTGATGGTGTATTTCTTCCCTTGAGTGCAGGAAGGCTTTGCAGTGTTAAACATTACAAAGCCTTCTTGCACTCAAGGGAAAAAATTATCAATTTTATTAACCTGGGTAAAATATCAGACATAAACTATTTAATTTTTATTGTGTTTAAGTTTGCATTGGTTATAAATGGAGAGCATGCGACAGCCAAAATGACCATGCGGGAGGGCCCGAGAAACACTCTTTTAACATTTCAGATCTAAAAGAAAATAATGTTTTCGTTAAAGTGAAATAATATTTCGTTTAAACGAAATAATTACTTCGTTAAAACGAAATAATATTTCGTTCAACGAAACAATTTTTCCGTTAAAACGGAATATTACTGCGTTAAAACGAAGTTAAAAAGGTGGGTACATGGGACGATGGGGGATACAATCATGTCAGAAAATGCGGTGTTCGGTAGATTTTTTCCCAATCAATCAGCATGAATAATTGTTCACTTCCATTATTTGAGGTAGATAAATTATTGTGAACACACAGACTCCGAAAAATGAGGCCTCATATACAAAGGTTTGAATTTTTTTCCCAACTTTATGGGGGGGACGTCATTTTATCATGGGCGTACGGACATTGTTTTAGAAGGGCTGGAAGATTTTGTCCGAAAAGTGATGCTGCAGGCATCACTGAGGCACGTGGAAATGAGGTGGTGAGTGGGGGCTAGCGACCCTCTCATGCAGGTTTGAAACCAGCCGTATTTTAAAATCCGACATAGGGGAGGAGGTGGGTACTGAAATACTTTTGTGTGCCAAATAAATACTGCAGGTGTCCAACGCCGAGGCGCGAGAGTGTCTGGTAGGGGATGTCCGCCTCTAGTTGGTGGGGAAGAGAGAAATTGTTTTACATCTGAAGCTCTGGGAACAATTCTAGAGCCTCCAGATGCCTCGGTTAAGACTTGTCCAGTTGCCGATTTTTGTCAATAACGTTAACAATATATTGTTTGGCATTTCAAACTTTGATGGTGTTTGTTTTCGCTTCATACAAATTCAACAATTATTTTCCGACCGAATGTGAAAATTTCCGACAGAAATGTTTATAGGCTGTGATCCCCCGGCACCCCCAACAGCATGTAGCATGCTCTCTCGGGAAATGCTTTAAAATAAACTGTTATATATACGACTGTGTATCCAAAGTCACCAGACGCGTTTTCACTCTGATAAGACTGTAGAACAAATTCGCGACCAAAGTCCGTAATATAATTTTTTTGTGTGGCACGTCATGTGAGACGTACCACGACAAAACTTAATATTACGGACTTTGGTTCCAAGTTTGGTCCCTTATTTAAGGACAAAAGACTGAATGTTTGACACCACTGGTAGGTCAGTGAAGCTTGCCCCAAAAAATTATAAAAACTGCCAGAAAAAAATTCATTTCCCCCGACTTCACAGCCCTCCCCCCTCCGAGTCTCCATGGTCTGTACGCCTATGCATCTTTTTATGTCGTTCTCTGCTTACCATTACTACTTTTGTCGCCCATTTGTAGTCTATCGATATCGGGCCTGGAATCGGAAGGTATTTAGGAGGGAGGAGGGGAGGGGCGAGAAGCTATGTAGGGGGGGGGGGGGGACTTTCCGTCACTTCATTTTCTTTCTGTACCGATAAACCACGCTATGATATACATAACAGCACTAAACAAAAAAAAAAGAATAAAAAAAAAACACCGGTAATACACATATCACGTAAACGGAGCGATCATAACGTGAATTGATTGGAGAGTTTCAAGTGAATACCACTAAATGTATTCCACAACAAAGTGAAGTCATTAATTTTAATGAATCAAATTCATATTTTGCCAGAATGCGTAATCGTGTTACTAAGTTAAGTAAGCAGAATATGTAATCAAAAAGTAGCGAGGTGGTGTAATCTGGCTCTGCTTTAAGCTACAGATACTTATTTGGTTTTAACGAAATAATTATTTCGTAATGTCGTTATTTTGAAATAATATTTCGTTAAAACGATAAACTTTCGTTAAAATGAAATAAAATAAGAGTGAAACCTGTCACTTCCCGGGCTCCATAGAGAAACGAAAAATCGACCACTATCTATAAAGTCCTCTCTTAGCTTTAGGGTGGAACTTTATTTTTATCAGTTCCTACGCCTACTTATCTTTATTTAGTTGCAACTTTTACTCATCCCCATAACTACCTATAAAGGCCTTCCATTTATTCTCTTTTAACTCATTGATCTATTTTAGTAACTTTCATAATCGCCCCCCCCCCCCCCTACTTATTCTGCAATCGAATTGTTTTTAACGAATATAGTTGAGGATCAAGCTGTTTCTGAACTAACCAATCCGATCTCAGCACAACTGACCAATCAAAACTGACCATTAAATGATGAATGAAGAGGAAGCGGGCGAGAAGAATAACAAGTCAAGAACAAAATAGAGGACCATAGCAGAAGATAGAAAGAAAAATAACCAATTAGAAGAAATAGCGAAGAAGAGGAAGAAGAAAAAAGAGGGAGAACCATAGACACAGAGAAACAGAAGACGAAACGGTTCATGAAGAACCAGATAAGAAGAGGAAGAGAAGAATAACCCTTTTTCAGAACAAGAAGAAGGCCCAGAGAAGAAGAGGAATAAGAGAGAGAGAGAAGAAGAACCAGTTCAGAATTAGAATCAGAAAAGATACGAAGAGAAGATTCGATTCAGAACAAGAAGAGGAGCTTGTCACATCCTCTAACAACAAAGAAAAATTTTGCAATAAAAAAGACTCAAAGTCCCCAACGAACGGAACTCACGAAACTATAAAAAAACAACTGTTGTAGAATTTTTTACAAGGTCAACAAAACAATGTGAAGCTATCTATTTTAGAGGTATCCTAAACGAAAACAAAAACAATATGCGAAGAATATGGCAGATTATAAACGAAGCCATCATAAAAGGAAAACGTGAAGCCAGATTTCCATCTTCCTTTATCCAGGATAATATCGAAAACAGCGAGACCCATAACAGTACAAACAAATTCAACAATTTCTTTTTCAACATTGGAAAAACTATGTCCGAACAGCTGCTTTAGAAACCAAATAAATCCAACTCAGATGACATGAACAATAATGATTCCAACAGTTTTTATTTAACACCCACAAATCCCAGAAGTCAACCGAGTAGTGAATAAAATGAAGCCAATCTTATTTAAAGACTACGATGATATCACAACCTGCCTTCTTATACATTCGATAAACGAAGTATTGGATCCTCTCACACACGTAACTGATAATTCTTTCATTGATGGCAAAGTACCAGACAAGATGGAGATCGCGAAGGTGATACCCATATTCAAAGCATATGACGAGCACAACCTTACTAATTACAGGCCTTTCAGTGCACTTCCGGTACAATCAAAAGTAATGGAAAAGCTCATGGCGGTGAGACTTACTAATTTCCTCAGTAGGATTAATATTTTATACCCTCACCAATACGAGTTCCCAAAACGACAGAGCACAATTCACCCAGTCATCAAACTCATTAAAAGCAACGCAATAGAAAATAATAAACAGGAAAAACAGCACCGTAGCATTGTTCCTGGATTTGTCGAAGGCCTTTGACACCATAAATTACGAAATACTTTTATCTTAACTGAAAAAGTATGGCATCCGAGGTCTCACCAACATACAATTGGTTTAGAAGTTACTTGTCCAACCGGTTTCAATATGTCATGTATGGAGAACACAAATCGAATTTTGCCAAACAGAGTTGTGATGTTCCACAATTGTAGGTCCTGTTTTTTTCATATTATATATCAATGATATAAGTAACTCAACATCGCTCAATCTTTTATCATTTGCCGTTGACACCACTGTACACTGTTCGTGTTCCCACAATAACCCCCATAACACCGCATTTCAATGACGAACTTCAAAAAACTTTTAAAATGGTGGTCCTCGAATCAGCTAATGTTGAGTGCTAAAAAACCTCGTATATTATACTTAATCCAAATAAAAGTAGGAACAATAATTTTTGTCAAGAGATACAATTAACCCTTTACCTAACATGAAAAACAGACGACACTTGCAAAAAAAATTCTTGAATAACTAATTTTTTTCATTTTTTGTCTCAAAAACATAGGTTATGACCCCTCGTTGGAACGAGCTCGACGAGCTCGTTCCAACGAGGGGTCATAACCTATGTTTTTGAGACAAAAAATGAAAATATTTTGAAAATTAATTGGCGATTTTTGAGAATAGCGCTGGCCGGTTTTGGCCGTTACGTTGGGTAAAGGGTTAAATAAACAAAATATTAGCAAGGTTGGGGTCACTGAAACATACAAATCTGTAAAATGTTTGGGAATAACCATTGATGAACACTTATCCTACAAGGTTCACATATCCCGATTATGCTCGAAAATAGCACGTGCAAACAATGGACTCAACAAAGTAAAAAATATTCCCCCTCACGGAGTCCTGAAAACATTATACTTCGCCCCCATTCATCGCCAATTGTTTTACGGAATCCAGGCATGGGGCAACTCAAGAGCTATACAAAACTGACTGTCATGCAAAAGCGATCATTACGAATAATTAATAACAAAAGTACAATTCTCATATAGATCCCTTATTTTAGGAAAATAAAATACTTAAGATTGATGATTTGTTTAACCCTTTACCTAACCTGAAACTTAGACGACATTTGCAAAAACAAAATTCTCGAATAACTATTTTTTTGTCTCAAAAACATAGGTTATGAACCCCCGTTGGAAAGAGCTCGACGAGGGGTTATAACCTATGTTTTTGAGACAAAAAAATAGTGAAAATTAATTGGCGATATTTGAGAATAGCGCCAGCTGGTTTTGGCCGTTACGTTGGGTAAAGGATTAAACTATATGTAATGCTGTTCGAGTTTGACAAATTGGCAGATTACCAGCTGGTGTCAAAGATATATTTAACGCTATTGACAATCCATCTGGTAGAACAACCAGGAAAAAAAACACGGACTCGAACTCTAGATACGCCTTCCCGAAACTATGGAACGCCCTAGACAACACAACTCGTAATTTTAGTGATAGAACTATGTTTAGGGACAATTTAACTTCCACATTCATTTCGTCATATTCCACTTTTGTCCGTTGCGAAAACCCCTGCTGCACTGATTGCATTTCGTAAATTTGAAAATATTCAATACACGTAATAGTCATGCCCCGTGTATTAATCTGGAACACTCGTCCTGTGCAACCTGCTGTGTTTCTTCTCTACAGTTGTCCTACAAACACAGGGTATAATGCTGTCTGCACGCAAATAAGAAATTGTTAACAATAAATTAAACAAATAGACTGATAAACTGCCTCATACATCTGAAATGGTGATTTGTCACAAGAGCATTCTTCCACGTTGGTAAGGGTTAATTCAAATCATCGACACGCATGATGTGCCAGTTGACGTAGACCCCACGCCCAAACATAATGACTAACTCTTTGACGCAGTCTAAACGACACTAACTTCACGACGGGCCTGCGGTCGCTTCCATGTGTTACGCTGAGTAGCAGAGGGAGTCTGATAACCACGTTCCCAAACCTGAAGCACCAACTTCTCGCTGGCGTTTATGATGGACCGTATCTTTGTCCCAGTAAATGGAATAATTCGATCCCATTCCCCATTATGTCTCACATAAATTGTTCTAGCTTTATTCGTTTGGTTACAATCTGTTTGCAATTACTCCAAATTCTACGTCGTGGCAGGTAAACAGCCAATCTGGCTATGCCACTTCCGACGGTATACCACTTATTATATTTTTGCAATGTGTTTGTTTGTAACCACTTTACATGTATGAAAACTGTGAATTTATTTATTTGTTTATGGGTGTTTAACGAACCTTTCGACAGCCAGGGTCACCTTGTGTTGGAATACTGTGAATAAAGAATTGGAATCTGAATCCGAATATGAAGAGGAGAAGAGAAAGAGGACGAAAAATGCAATGCAGCGAAGAAGAGCCAGAGAAGAAGAGCAAGAATAACCCGTCCAAAACCAGAGAACAGAACTATGGCGACTCCTGCTTGCTTCAGCTGTTAAAATTGGGGAAACATGTTCAGAATTCGTTGTAACATGAACCAACACCAGACAACAGTGCACAGAGGAGACAAGAACGTGTACAACTACCCCAAATGCTTCAACATCTATTGCATGGAATTGGGCAAGAGTTCCGTAGCATGTTGCACTTCAACCACCACAAGAACTATGGTCATCGTACTGAAACATCTACTAAGAGAAGAGCGACAAGGCAGGAACGAATAACAGCAGCAAAACAACAGAGAACCATTCGACATGGTCGCGATCATTTTACCTTCGACCAAGAGCTGATAGATGAAGAAGTTGACGTCATTGAGATGTACGAGTCTAACTGTAATTGAATACGTACGCACCGAAGACTCATTCGAAAGGTACAGGGCATCTACAATTACAGATTTGAATGGAACTCCAAACCTGGAAACTGAACTGCTAAATTTTAACTTTTAAATTTATTTCGTTCAAAGAAAGCATTGTCCTCGAATATATGGGAATTTCCCCATCTTGTTTACGCATTGAATCGCCTGGTGGAATGTGGTTTCGCTACCATATAAACCAAACAGTGTTATAGTATAGTGATGGACGATAGGTTTGCTTAGGGCTGCACGATATTCAAAACTGAATACCGGTATCGGTATTCAAAAAAATACCACAGTATACCGGTATATCGAAAACTGTTCAGATATATGAACACATGTACCACAATCGACACTCGAGGCATCACAGTCGGAACGAATTAGCATGCCTTGATGATGTGGTTCGTAACAATTTTACTCAACGCAGACGATATCAAAATTTATTATTTTCAAAATTAATTTATCGGATTTTCCCCAAAGATTTCAACAAAACTATATCATGTGACCCCTCATTGGAACGACCTCAGCGAGCTCGTTCCAATGAGGGGTCACATGATATAGTTTTGTTGAAATTTTTGAAAATTATTTTTTCAACTGCTGAATTTGTATTTTACGAGGGTAAACGCAGACGGTTCCTTGGATAAAGGGATAATATTATTCATTCGGGGCTACAGTTAAAAAACTCAAGACATCTTGAAAATTAAATTGTGGGTAAATAAATATTGACGATAAACTGATATTTTTGTAATTACACCGGTATTCAAGCGATATTGGTTTGAATACCGGTATATATCGGTTTATCGATATACCGTGCAGCACTAGGTTTGCTCGATAGGAAAAACAAATACAATTTCGCCAGTCTAGATTCTTAGTGTACTGAAAGTTCATCGAATTTTTTTTAGTTCCTGCAAGGCAGAATCACTGATCTTTTTTTCAACTGGTTTTCTGGAACGTTCATGTGTCTCTCTTCCGAAATCTTTTGGGAAGGGTGGGGGATTGTTCCTATCAATAAACAATGTTCTTAACATCAACAACAACAACAACAAAATCCGGTAGGTTTCCAATTTCCCGCTGACTCGCAATCGCCGATGAAGAAATTTAGGATGTGCACGTTCTTTCTTGGAAATGAATATTCAATATTTACAACATTTTTTAGTTATTATTGACAAAAAAACAAATGTCGAAGTGAACTTAATGCCATTTTACTTGTTTCCCTGCAATAGGGTTTCGTTTGATGTTTGATGATGTGAAAGCTGTTACGGTGTGAGTAATCACAGCGTAATAGCCTTCACGTCATAAAACGTCATCCATGAGAGCAGAGGCGGCGTAGACAAAAGGACGCAGGGGGCACGTGCCCCTCCATTTTGTTCACAGATATGTTTCGCAGTTACTCAATGAGTTAAATGGACGCATTCATACGTGTCAATATACAGACATTCCGGTAACATTATTTGCAATTCCAAACAATATTCAGCTGAAGAATTCTACTTTCGGTCGCTTCGGACCGTTTCTTCTACTTCAGCTATCTTCCAACCCGAAGGCCAGCCTTCGGGTTGGAAGATGGTTGAAGTAGTAGAAACGGACAGGACAGTGACCACACAATGACATATTCATCTAAAAATGACTATAGAGAGTTATAGTACTTTTACCGATATGCGATTGCAACCTTTCTCACACTGGGTCGAACCATGATATTTGTGCCCCTCTACTTTTATCGAACTTCTGCCGCCCCTGCATTGGAGAAGTTACCTGTTCGATTGACTTGACGTAATCTTCTGAGGAGATAGGAGCAGATTGTGTTGCGAGTACTTTTTTTCTGATATTCTATCAATCCATTTGTATTGGGACCATTGGCAAGAATAATTCATCCTTTGGATTGCTTGTAAAAAATACAACTTGTTGGGAGCAGTGCATATGACATAGGTCTGAGAGGACATCGTAAACTGAATATTGCAGTCGTGTGATTAAATTGCCACTTCCCTCCTCAATACCCCCCCCCCCCCCCCCCCACACACACACAGACGCGCTCATAACGAATTAGCCTACAAAAAACAATATGGTACAATAAATTGTGATGACATATCCCACCTCGATTACTTTCATTCCAAGGGAGAGAAATAAAAAATTTCGTGAAAAATACTCCCACCCCACCACTTTCAATTCCCAGAACCTCACTCGCGGTTTATATCGGGGAAGTAAAGATGCCTGTACAGTGGAAAGCACAGAAGCCTAGACAGCCGAATAAGTAATGGCAGACCGAGAAATATACAGATACAATTTATTTCAACCCATTTGTATTTCATTGTATTTTAACATATAGGGCAAGGAGCGCGGCGGCCCAGTGGCTACAGCACTGGACTTCAAATCGAAAGTTTCACAGTTCAATCCCCGCCATGCGTAACCGCGTTGTGTCCTCGGGCAAGACAATTAATCCAGATTGCCGACGTGAGGGCACGGTGGCGATGTGTACTAAGACGTGTTGCATGTCGATGGTGTACTTGGCTTCAACCAATGCTAACCCTGCCTGTGCGGAGTTTGTAGGTTGGGGAGTCTGACAAATGCTCGCCGCTGCTTGGGGTTCTCTCCATGTATTCCGGCGTCTGTCATCCGTAAAACTGCCCGATACGATACGCACCTGGCAGTCGAAAGTGTCATTAAACCCCAATAAACAAACAAACATATGCAGTAGCGAATTGTTTGACAAGTTGATTTGGACGATAAGTCATGGGCGAACGCTTATTTAAACTCTAGTGGTATCTTCCATGCCAGTTCAATGGCAGCAATTAGAAGAGCCCATATTCATTATTTGGGGTAGACCAATCAATATTTTCAACGTGCAGCCTCGGGGCTGCAAGTTGAAAATATTGATTGCTCTACCCCACACATTTACTGAACGGCCAACCTATATAATGACGTTATGACGTAACATGTTCCAGGCCGGAAAAACGGCCGCTTGGGTTCAAAGGGTTAATTAAATATGTCTGACATAAAACAGACCAAGAAATTAATGCGGATCAGTATTAAATTCAACCGTACAGCCCAATTGGTCTGTTGGTTTAAGTTATTAATGGTCCTCTCCACAACACAAATTAGATTATATCATTAGCAGTACAGTTCTATGATCGCAAAAGTGGTTTCTTTATCGACTAGATCGCGATCTGACAGTGACACATAATACCAGTTGATCGATATTCTCCAAACAAAATATTGTGAAATCCGCAAAGAAACAAGAAACTAGCATTTGAATAATATTCAATGCTATCGCTTGCTTGTATCAAGAGGTGAAAGTATGCAGTGTTGTGGGCAGGGAAGCGGTCATAGAATTTCGATTGGAAATTCTCTGCCCGTTGCTGTAATCAAGGTACAGTTCATAACATTGTATAAAACTCAGTCGCGACCCGCAATAAATTATCTGTCCGTGACTGTAATCACGGCACGGTGCATAACATTGTACAAGGCGATGACATAAAGGTTTAGGTGTTTAATTTTGTTCCACGCTGCGAGTCTTCACAGGCATCCATAGACATTCCTCGCTATTCCAAATGCGCATGATGTGACCACAAAAGTGTTATGGAAAGAGGACTTTTCAGCCCTGTTCACCGTCCCCTGTCCATGTGCATGAAATAAACGACACCACTGGCGGTGGGAAAATAATTATGAAAGTGTGTGTTTGGGGAGGGATGAGGAGGGCCGGAAGGGCACATATAATGCTTAAGAACCCATTGAAAAATAAAATTTACCCACACAAATTATATTTCAATGGTTTATATGCATGAAACAAACCACAACATACGCGGTGGGAAAATATTTATGAAAGTGTGTGTGTTTGTTGAGGGGTGAAAAGGACCGGAGGGGCACAAATAATGTTTAAGAACCAAGTGAAATATAATATGTACCCACACAAATTATATTTCAATGGTTTTCATGCCTTGACGAGTCGATCGAAGGGTGTTTAACAGTGTGTGTGAAAAATATAGTATGGGGTGGGGGCATGTGGCTTGTCCTGCCGCCCTCCCCCCCCCCCCCCCAATGACACTCCCAACAATGGGTGACATAACTATTAAGGTTAACCCTCTGCATTCTGATATCGCAATATCAAAATTGAAACCTCTAAAATTGTTCCATAATGCAAGAACTTAACCAATTCAATCTTGTTTGCCAGAGGGCTCTGGCGGGGGCGCGGTGGAGTCGCGGTAACCGGTTCTCCGTCAGATCACCGAAGTTACGCAACATCGAGTGCGGTTAGTAGTTAGATGGGTGACCAATTCAGCGACTGCTTCGCGCCTCCCGCGCTGTGTCCTTGGACAAGGCAGTTAACCCCGAATGCCTTCATGGGTTTACGATGACGCTGTGTACTGAGGCATACTGATCGTCGATGGTGCGCATGCCTTCAGCCAATCTAACCCTGCCTATGCCGCGGTGCAGAGTTCAGAGTTACGATGCTGGAGAGCTGACAGCTGCTCGTCGTTGTTCGGTGGTTCTCTCCGTGTACACAGGCTTCCGCCACCTGTAGAACTGTCCCCGACATGATATGATCCTGATTGTTAAAGTGTCGCTAAACCCTAATAAATAAATAAATAATAAATTGGGCTCTGACAAACAAAACTGAATTGGTTAACTTCATAGTTGCATTATGGGAGAGACTTTCTGCGTGAAGTTTGGTCAGTTTACATCCGAGTGCAGAGGGTTAATATCTTCCAAGGAGGGTTTTCGAAAATGAATCATTATTCATTTTTACTAAACTGCCTTCTTTTTTCTTGTCCTTTTTTAGCCACCATTACACGTCCTCCCCTACCCCAAATAGAAAACTCCAACAGCGTGTACGCCGTTAAAGGTATTTACCGCAAAACAAATCTGAAAGATTAATTAGTTTTTCAAAGAACATTAATTTTCGTCGAAAAGGGATACAGCTGATTTAATACATGACAAGCCAATTAACTGAAATACAGTTTCTTACGAAAAAAACTAACATCATACTTGTTTTATGCCACGGGAGAGAAAACAATTCCCCAAATCAAATGTATTTGAGAATTTAGGAGGCACCCTTCCTTTTGGAGGTAAATAAGGAATACCACATTATTGAAACCCTGTATTGCTACAGAATCTCTTGTTGTAAGTCATTTATGCCAGTGAGCCGTCTGGTGAAATTCCTTACTGTGATCAACGCTGAAGCCCCCAATGAACACGTTTAGATATTAAAGGAGCAGGCCCCATTGATTCTCTTTACATAATTCATTCGTATGGCAAAAGCACTTCCCCGTCGTATTTTTCTGTGGTACTCCATAATATTCCTCACAAATATATCGTAGCCTGAGTGTTAGAATGTTATATGTCCCCTTTGGGACACAGAACATTCTGGCACTCAGGTGACGATATAGCACACGCACACATAGTTACATACCATCGAACACCAGTTCCACGTTGCGTGGAGTCCCACTCACACATCCGATATCTCTTCAAGAGAATCTGTTTTACATAATCTCTTTCTGAGATCTGACTATACCAGAACAATTTCTTTTTATCTCAGAAGTATCCGAGTCGTACAAAGGGTGACTCTTGCCAAGGATTGCTCTTTCGAATTTTTAGCCCATCTCGGAGTTCAGCTGTAGTGGAAATCAACTACAGGATTGGTTGTGATACAAACCGAGATTGAATGACACATAGAAACAACAGTAGTTCAGTGGCCATGGTAGTGATAGAAGTAAGTCGTATTTAAAGAAGTTGAGGACGAATTCGATTCAGTTGGGATACGCACAGGCTAAGATTTTGATAGTCGAGGTCAGAATCATCGGTTTTAATTACCCGGCCATTCTGACGGCACATTTTCACGCCTTACCGTTACGTCCACTGGCAGATACAGTGTAATATTTTACATGATTGGAAAGTGCTAAAGGTCGTTCCCAAGTTTAAAAGTTGGACGAAATTTGCACAGGTAGTCACTACTCTTTTGCAATAATACTCCATAAAATCGAACGCATCCCCCCAAAACACACCCTCACTCTTTCCAGAGGGAGTTGGGAGCGCGGTGGCTCAGTAGGTAGAGGTGCAGGCTGCAAGCCGAGAGGTCCTCGGTTCGAATCCCACCTGCGGCAACCGCGTTGCGTCCTTGGGCAAGACACTTCATCTCCATCGCCCGCGTGGGGGCACGATGACGCCGTGTACTAAGGCGTACTGCACGTCGATGGTACGAATGTCTTCAACCAATCTAACCCTGCCTGTGCTGCAGTGCGGAATTACGATGTTGGGGAGCTGGCAGCTGCTCATCGTTGCTCGGTGGTTCTCTCCGGGTACTCCGGCTTCCTCCACCCGTAAAACTGTCACGGTCATGATTAGCCATTGTGCATAAATATATGACCTTAAACATCAATAAATAAATAAATATTCCAGAGGGAGTTTTTCCATAGCACTTGTGTATTGTCCCTTCTACTTGTTGACTAATTGCAGCAAATAATCTGGTGTATTTCTTTGAGCAGTGAAAGTGAAAAGAAAACCAGTATTATAGGTTATTTGAGTACTTCTATCCTACCATAGCACGCCCCAACCCTATCACCCACACACAACAAATAATTTTGAAAAGAGAATTGACTCTCAAAACAAAATTTGAAGCATTCTCTTCGAACGATCATTAAAATTAATTTGTTTTTGTCCAAATCCAGCTTTGGCAAGGTTTTTGAACTTTCACGGGGACTTGTTCAGTAGTCTCCAAGAAAGATCATACATGAGCTCACGAAACCATTTCAATGTCGTCTTGTTTTATACTTAGGAGAATCGACAATAAATGCCAGAAACTTTACCAAGATCGTCCCAACGTCACAAGTCCACTGGACGAAAACAAATAACTAATAATTTGAGCCATCCAGCTAGACAGTGACACAGTGATTAAACACGAGTCATTTCCTCAATACCTGGCACGCCTTATTGTGTCAGATACCAGAAAAATTGAGTTTAAAAAAAATCAAAGGACAACTGGTACAATTAGATCGGCCCCGGAGGCGGGAGCGGGAGAGGGTGTAGATTGACCGGCCCAACGAAGCGCACAGGTATGGCAAGTATGACAGGTGTCACATTGTCGTCAGAAGAGGATAACGAAGCTCGCATTCGGATGGTATTCTTCTTCCCTTTGAACCCTAGAGGCCGTTTTTTCCGACCAGGAACATGATACGTCGTAACGTCATTAAATAGGATAGCTGGTCAGCAAATGTGTGGGGTACACCATCAATATTTTCAACCTACAGCCCAAACTATTTGAGCTAACAAGTCCAACTATCGTACAATGGCCCATCTTCCTAGGTGGCTTCATTATCGAAAGTCAAATATACACGCGAAAACGCCATACGTGGGAATGACAAATGACTCAAAACATGGTAGGATGCCACCCCTGTTGGGCAAGAACCCAACAGGGACAACCATGAGCAACAAAAGTGGCGTTCATCTTCACTGAACTGACAAACTCAGTGTCAGAAATTGCTTCATGCAATGTTTGCGGGGTTCAAGTATCGAACATACATGTGTACCTGTTTGGGATGGAAACATACACGAAGCAATTCAATCGGAGGGCATGTCGGTCCACGAGTTCAATGATAAATGTAGTAATATCTTTAGTGATTAGATAGTGTATGTATACTACTCAAAGTGTGCTAAGCTAAGCACTAAGTGTATCCAACTACCTGTTTACGTTTTAGTTTAAATATTGTGATGAAACGTGTATATATTTTTTATTTAATTATATCTTTAATGATTTAAGTATAGAAATTAAGATTTTTTGTGTTTGACATTATTTTTTAGCTTTTGACTACGATAACCATGGAAAAAAATAGGAAATTTTGAAAATTTGCCAAAAAGTTGACGGAGCGAGCTGGTATGGGTTCAATATCGCGTTTCAGACCCATTATTGCTAATTATAGCCTGACAAAGCCTTCTCATGCCCCCCAATCAGGTTCCTGGTGGTCCTTTGTGGAATGCTATTCCATTCTAAGACCATCATGGCACCAAGCTCCTGGACACTTCTTTGCGGAACTGGACGGGCTGAAATTGCAAGCTGCAACTCATTCCAGACATGTTCGATTGGATTTAGGTCAGGGGGTTTTGCTGGCCAGTCCATACGCTCAATCCCCTCCCTCTGTCGGTACTCCCCGACAGCATGGGCAACATGAGGACTGCAATTATCGTTCATCCGAATGAATCTACCACCAACTGCACCTGCATACAATCTGACGGGGACATGCAGGATCTCATCAAGATACCCCTGTGCAGTCAATGCACCACGTTCAAGGACACAGAGCTCTGTACGCCCATCTCTGGTGATGCCGACACATACCATGATTGACCCTCCTCCATAGCGGTCATGCTCAGCAATGTTGGCTGCAAGGAATCGCTCTCCTGGTCTTCTACCCAGAAACGCCTATCTGTGTGGTCTAGGCAGTACCTTCACTCATCTGTAAAAAGGAAAAGGACAGGTCGCCAATCTTCTTTGGTCCATCCAACATGGTCCATGGCCCATTCATATCGTGCCGCCTGGCGTTGGTTCTGGGGCAGCGGAATGCGAATACATGGTCTTCTTGATCGGAGACTACCTTCGTGCAACCTTGACAGGATAGTCTGCGTCGAAACATTTACCCCGGATGAATTCTGAAGGTTACTGCGGAGCTGGGTTGTTGTGGCTAAGCGGTTCCTGCGGACCTGGATGATCAAAAACCAGTCTTCAGCTGCAGATTTTGCCCTGTCTCTGCCACCACCATGCCGTCTTTCTGGTGTGCCATACTGCCAGGCTCTGATGATCACCGCATGGTGCACACCAAGAGCTTCACCAACTTGACGATGGATAGCCCCTTTCTCCACTATCCCTACAGCCCGCCACATTTCTCCTTCAGACAAATGTCTTCTTACATTTGCATTTGTGCTGAAATGAAGATCGAATACCCTACACATGTCATGTACATGTCGACAATACACGAAAACATCATGAAAATCAAGGGATACATGCTTTCAATGACTGTCACGAAAAGCCTGCCTGTCAAGAGAGCTAATATAAACACTGGGACCATCTCAATACATTCCTCAATCATATCCACCAAAAATATCCCAAATATGTCACAAGCAAATTTCACAATGATGTGTCAAATATTTGGTGCTTAGCAAACTTTGAGTAGTATATTTACAAAAAAATATGATTTAAACATGGTAATGGACTACAGTAAATTGAATACAGAAACGACGTAAATCATAAATTGCTTGTCTGAGTATGAATGTGGGGAGAGATTAAGTTTTGTCTTAAGTACTCACACATAACACATCCATCTCACGATCAACCTCTTGATATAGCAGATTACACTTGCTAAAGACGACGGGTGATACACAGAATGACACACGCTTGGGAGTGGGTTCATCGATATGGCACGAGTGCCAGCGCAGAAGGACAAAACGAGAGGCCACAGGCCTCGAGTTTTATCCTTCCGCGATGGTACAAGTGCCATATCGATTAACCCTCTCACACGCGCGTGTCGTTTGGTATTTATCACACACCTTCGCGTCTACAAAAACAATTATTAGGACACTCAGCAATTCATTTGACAACTATCAAAAAAAAGAACACATTTTACCGCCAAAGAAATTTGCGAGGGGAAACCGTGTTACATCTTTCGTCCCCTGAGTTCCAATGTGTTCTATGTGGCTACTGAGGTTGATTTTTAGCTACCGCTAGCGATTAAAATTGTAATTGCCTTGCACGATATGCAGAAAATTTCATTGAAATTTCAGTGAAATAACCAACTCACCTGGGTTTTTTTACTCTGTTTGTTCCATCAATGATTCCTCAATAGCGGGTATACCCTCCTTGCGCATCGATAGCTGCTTGCACTTGCTAGGTCATGGAGTCAATAAGTTTGTTCAATACCCTACATTCCAGTGGGATAACGCGCAAAGTTAGCAGAAATTGAAGGCAAAAGCACCATCGACGTCCAGTACGAATTAGTACGTAACACCTCCACACTGGCAATCCGGATGAAGTGACTTGTGCAAAAACACAACGCATTTACTATTGGTCAGTGACGACCACCGAGGCACTGTATTTCGCTCATCATCTGTTACACAAAAAATAATTGAGAAAGAGGCGGTCAGAGATTACAAAAACATACTGATAATTCCGATCTGATCGCCATTCGGAGAAAATTATCTGTCCACTCTCCGACTCAAAACACTGCAGAATGCGAGAACATTTAATCTCTCTGAGGTGCTGTTTTCGTTTGTTTTTCATGATTCTAGTTTAATTTCAAATATATTTTTTAGGGGTGGGGGTGGGGGGATCTCGATCAGCTGGTGTAAGTGTGTTGCATCCAGATCGGGATCTGGTCTAAAAAGAAACCATTAGGTACAGTACGGCCGCCGTGGACTGGTCACTTTCCACGGACGCAACAATATTAGTCCAAACACTAATTTTTGGAATAATCATCCAAAAATTAATTAATGAAGCACCTGGTACAACCCGGTGCTTAATTAATTAAAATAATGCTGATGGTGATTCTTATTACGTGGACATCACTCCACACGCGTGGATTACGACCAATCCACGACGACTGTACTGTATTTAGTTTAGTATAAATTGGAGAGCGACGAATGCGTGTATCGTGTATCACAACCGCGTTGCGGAATGATTGAAGAGAAAAGCGCTGAAACTTTTGCCTTCTCGGCATCTGTACTTTTTCTATATAACATAATTATTTCAGACCTTCTGCGTTTTTATTGGTTCTCCTTGCGCTAAACATTTACCGAGAAGGTTTCTTAGTGTTCCAATGTTAAGCCTTAATACTGTTTAAATGTAAATTATGCATGACTTGTAACCAGGCATGTCAACCGGTACCTGTACCGCTACCGCCGGATCCCTCGTGCTTCAACCGGTACCGGTACTGATGCTTTTGTCAAGCCGGTAACGGGACAATATTATGGAAAACTCCTAATTGAACGAGGGTAAACAGGCTGATAATCGTGTATGGCACACTTGCACGACATTCTTTAACTTATTTATGAATGGACACTGTGGTGACAGCAAAGTAATCATAAAGCACGATCCTCGTGCTTCATGATTACTTTGATGTCACTGCAGAATAATTGGACGATACCATGTTTGTTTTGCGAACTTGGCGAATTGCTGATTTGTCCCGGTACCGTTACCGGTTTCGGCGGGACAGGCTCTGTCCCGTCCCAGTACCGGTTATGTTGGTACCGACGGCACTCTGAAATGCCTGCTTCTAACACGATATACGCCACAAATATAAATAAATATCAAAACAGGAAGCGTGGTGACTATGTGGTTACGACATTGGGCATCAACCCGAAACGTCCATGGTTCGAACCTAGTCAGGAGTAATTGCGCTGTGTCCTTGAGCAAGGCATTTAATCCCGATTGCCCACGTTGGGGCACGGTGGCGCTGGGTACTGAGGTGTACTGCACGTCAATGGTGCACTTGTCTTCAACCTGTGCTAACCCTACTTGCGCGGAGTTAGTACGTTGGGGAGTTTGACAGTTGCTCGCCGTTGCTCGGTAGTTCTTTACGGGCACTCCGGCTTCCTTCACAGTAAAACTGCCCAACACGAGGTAACCCTGGCTGTCGGAAGTGTCGTTAAACCCCGGTAAATTGATAAATATTAAAACAGAGTTCGCCAGTGGGAATCAATCTGCGTTGTCTAATTCGAAGACTACACTTTCGACGAAGATTGCCTTTCACTGATGAACTCTGTTTTTTTTACCTGTTGGTACGTGCAATTTCGTGAAAATGACCAAAAGGCAAAATGGATCTGATTGCACAGACTGCTGGTATACCACTATGATCTCCATGTAAATTGCCATTGGCAGCCCACAAAGAGGACGTTTCGATATACCAGCAGTCTAGTCTGCCGTTGATCGGTCAGATGCAAGGAAACATCGTTCCTTCAATTTCAAAAATCGTCATTCTCTCCGCTCCGATTGGGCCGAATTAGAGTTCCCGATGCCCCCCTACCCTCTGTAGAACCACTTTTGTCGAATGATCGATGAAGATGATTCAAAAATGCCATCGAAATGTTCTCTGTGCGATCTGTCTAAAAACAAATTCCCAAACACTGCATAATGTGGGCACAATTACATTTGTCTTTTCGAAACAGCGCTTACCATGGAGCGTGCTTTTTGACATCACATTAACAGTGCTGTAAGTTTATTCTGAAACAAAAGGGACACACATAATGTTTTCCAGCTTGATATTGACGAAGACTGAAAAGTGTGTCTCCAGTTTCAAATGTTAACTGGTTGATGGCTGTGTTATTTGTGGTGGCCCGAATTTGTTTTTCAATATTTCTTTATTAGAAATTATTGGAGAGTGCCCACATTGCGTTTGGATGAATGTGAAACATGAGCATGGAAAATGTTAGCTTTTGCTCTGGTACCCGGAGTTTCTGAATGCCCAAATAGTGGCTTCTGGCAGTTAAACAATTAAACCCAGTAACTGTTTCCACTGTGATATAACAACTCTGTTGCAATTATACGATATACTTTTATCACCAAGTGTGCACTGAAAATAAAGAAAAGATTTAAAATATGCTGAGCAATTACGGACCTAATTTTTATGGCTGACTTTAATGCATGTCTTTCTAGAAGATATTTCGATATTAAATTACCAGTTGACTCCCTAACTAAGATGCGGAACTCGTTTGTAAATTCCTGTGGGTAAATTAGCGTAACTGACAGTAACATATGTCAAGGGCGCTTAATTCTGGAATGACATTTGATGGGGAACCCTGTTTTAAATCAACCATACCATCATCTTCACCTTTTAGTTTGGAAACTGAATTTCACAGCGGAAGAATTTGATCTCTTGCTGTCAGCACAAAAGCATATCCTCTGACATTCAACTCCTGGAAATCAGCAGACTGTCTTCTACAGAATGAGGATCCCAGAGGTTGAATTTGATGATGCTACCCTGCACTTCAGGGTAGCATCTCTAATTTACCCTCTGAGAACCTCAGCCTGAGTCAAGGTATCAGACCTAAACAGAAAGAGGAAGCTACATAATAAACTGGCTCACTGTATGGACTAACATCAGCAAATTCACCCTCTGGAGACCTCATTCTGCAGACGACAGATAGCTTATCTCCAGGCTTGCTGACATAAATTAAAAACATAATTCGTTATAACTAGAATATATTTTTTGTCAGACAACCTCAAGTAAAATCGCTTGATTATGCGACCCGTGAATGCCATTTACATAATAAATATGCCTTAAACCAAACTAGATACGTCAAGTACTAATGATGCAAAGTCATGTTCCTATTTTCTGAATTTTTCAACAGGCGACAAAATATATTCCTTTCAATCGCGGCGCCTTATCAGAAGATAGATCTGATTGTCTGCACAATAATTGTCGTGAGCTAAAGCACGAAACGTCTGTGAAATGGCTTGGCTCGTCGATCAAAGAATCAGTTGATTCTTTGTTGGAGTATAAAACTTTTATGAAAACAGTTCTTAAATACACATTAAGTACTTAACAATGTTGAATAATAAACGAACATTGACACCGAGGTAGCCGAAAATTCCGCCGTTTTCATCTTTGTGATTTGTGTGGTCCTCGTGTACCTATAGGTGACTGACCGGAATATCTTTCTTCACCTGTTGAAAACTTCAAAAAGTTTAATTAAAAAAATAGAGGTACTCAGTTTGATTTGTTCAGGAAACGATGTGTGAAGTTCAATAGCTGTGTAATTTATAAATATGGAGCAATTAGAATAAAAAAAGTAGCGTTGTTAATGAAATATGTCAGATAGCCTAAACTTTGAAATGACGTGGAGACGTCAAAATGACGATAAATCCAAAAACTAAAAAACACGTGTCTCAGAACTTTCTGAGATACCAAAATATCACCCAAATTGGATAAACCTTAATACTTAAGTGACGTTGGCGTGATACCGCCACAGCAGCGGCAGTTCCGGACGAATTATTGGTGGACTGATAAATGAAAGCCTTTTTATATATGTTTCTCTATGGGGATTATATTCCCAAAATTTTGAAAGACTGAGGCTCAATACAAGGTTGTAAATGGAACGATTAAAAAAACTATAAAACTAGAGTGACTAAATTTGTAATACAAACATAAAGATACACAACTTCAAATGACAATAGTTAGGTGTGTGGAGTTTTATAACAGTGTCTCCTATAATTATGGCGCTTCTGGATGTACAATAGTAGAGAAAAATGGTAATAGAACGAAAAGGTAAAAAACGCATCAATTCAAATCTTTTGATCTCTTCAAAATACTAACAAGTTTGTACAAATCCGCCGTGTTTTAGATTTGGTTGACGTTGACGTGAATAACGTCACCCGAAAATTCGTGAGAATATATTTAAAAAAAAAACTGAAAGAGGGAGGCTTGATACAGGAGTTGGTATGAAATTAAGAAAAAAAACTTAAATTGGGTGTTGTTTTGGATAAAGGTCTAAAACAAAAAATCTAACTTCCAATCGTATAATCAGATGAGCGGTTAACAAATGTACCAAATTTGGTGAGTGTATCTTGAGGAAACTGAATGAAATAATGTAACTTGAAAGGCTACCAATCAAATCATTTCCACTTTATAAAATGACTTAATCAGAGAATATGTCTTACAGCTTTATTCTGCCTCAAAACTAGTGATGAAAATTCTGCCGACGCCAATCCATAGACAGCTAAGTCTTGACGTATGTAGAAGTAAAATTCAGCCAATACCGTATGTTTTCTTTTGTGTTCTATTATGCGCACCTGTAGTGCCAAATGTATCTGTGAATGAATAAAATGTACATGTAGAGTCCAGTCACCGCGGGCTGTCCGTAATCCATGCGTGGGAAGTGATGTCCACGCATGCGTTTACCAGGTAATAAAACTCATCAGCAAAATTTTAATTAATGAAGCACCGGGTTGAACCCGGTGCTTCATTAATTAAAATGTTGATTATTATTCCTATAATTGGTGTTTGGATGCTAATATTATTGCGTCTGTGGAAATATCGTCCACCTGTAGAAAGTGACCAGTCCACCTCGACCGTACTGTAGTAGTTGTGACGCAACGTCTTATTTAACTAGCACGTACCTTACCTGTACTCCAAATTGGCCATGATGTGTCCCATCTACAGAGCTCTACTTGTTTGACAGACTCTGTATTTACAGTAAGTCCAAGTATCAATACCAGTCTTTAAGAAAATACGTGATTATTAACAAGAGAGAATCGATCTCCAAAGCTCTCTTTGAAACCCAAAACTTCGGACAACATAAACAGGATCATAACGATGCTTACTTTTATTGAAGATACCTCCAGAGAAGTTTGACATTGTAACGATGTTCTGGCAATATAATTTTGTGTTCTGCTACTGCCATGCATGGCTTATACGATTGGACATATTAGCGACGTTCGGGCAATATAATATCGTTTCTCCGAAGATGAACCCAGGCAGGTGGCGTTACGTTGTAGTGGTGAGACGGTGGGATTAATAACTGCATGTCAGTATCTCTGCAGAGTCAAAATACCAACACAAGGGCTTGATTACCTTCGATCAGTGTTTACATTTCCCGATTGCAACGCTGTTAATTTGTGTAACATTCAGGCGAAAAGAATTAAATGCTTTGGTCCAGGTTAACCTTTTACTGCCACGCCCACTTTATGCATATATGGAGGACCTCTATGTAGGAAGTTTAATAACATTTATGGCATACTTGAAACTCTATCAACTGATTTATTGTTGGAAAGCTCTCTCTCTGCGGTCTTCCAACAAGTAATCAGATAGTAGGTTTGATCTGCGCATAGCAGAACGTATAGATACTCATCATAAAATAGGTGAGAATAGTCTTTCGGCACCGAAAGTGTTAAGTTCAGTAGAAAAATAGGGTCGGTCGGTAGTGATTTTAAAAAAAATGTTGTTGTTGTTACTGTTGTTGTTGTCGATATTTTATTGTTTCATTTCCCTGAATCGTTTAATCTTTATCCAACGTAACTATCAAAAACTGACACGCACCTTTTACAAAAATCTCCATTCAAATTTTATTACAATTCCATTTTTGTCTCTAAAAGATACCGGATGACCACTCACTGAAAAGAGCTCACTGCATGCATTCCAGTCAGGGATCATAAGCTGTTTTAAGGCAAAAAAAAGATTTTTTCAAGTTTTTCATTTCTTTTTAAAGTGTCGCCTGCTCTTTGGATCAAGTGAAGAGTTGAAACGAATGACTTCTTTATACGGTACACATATATTTAAAGACTCGACCATACGTGTCTCCCGATATCATTTCTGTTAAGTGATTATAACAAGATATTAGGATCGGATCCGAAAACCATATCGTCTGTTTTCCCCAGTTCTATGGTAAACCATCTGTTAGTGTGTTTTGACATTACCGATAGGTGTTACCCATGCAACTTTATCCCCCCACCACCCCTCACGCGGACACACATACACACCACAAACTATAAACTTCAGCATACTCTCCAAAACGTAAACTACGTTTTTTTACAACTTGGTTTTCATCTTTATGAATAATTATGTCAATGTGTGTTGCAATCACTTTTGTTTCACAACCACTTTTGTTACAGGTAACCACTTTTGTTACAAAATCAATCACTTTTCATAAAAAATGAGCTCACCACTTTTGTTGCAAATATCGCCCATTTTTGTAAATAAAAAAACCATGATCACCACTTTTATTAGAACAATCGCCCATTATTGTTACATTTTTGTCAGTGTGAAAAACGAAGTAATCTGCAAGTAGTGCGAGACGTGACGTTCAGTCCTGATTATCGGAAGCGCGGTTGCTCAATGATTAGAGTGTTGGTCTTGAGCTCGGAAGGTAGTGAGTTTGATGCCTAGCCGGAGTAATTTGCGTTCTACACTTGGACAAGGCATTTAATCCCAATTGCCGCAAAGAGGCACGCAATGTGATGAGGCGTATCGCACGTTGAAAGTACACATGGATACAACCAATGCTAACCCTGATCTTGTGGGATTACACCAACAATCCAATAATGATTATCAAATCAAACCATTGTCGGGCATGTTCAGTAGTAATGCCACACCCTTGCTTAGTACTGGTGATATAGTAACCTGGCAAATTGCGACGTCATTGTCGTGGTGATATAGAGTGTATCGTGCGCATGCGGAAACGTATATCTGAAATGGCACGTGTCTATCGCGCCAATGATAGAAGATTACAACTTCTTGGGCCTTGGACCTCAGTAGCATGTGGTGCTATCTCCTTGCCCTTTTAGCAGGTTCTCATGCAGGTTCACAACTGACGTTATCTGTCACTTGGGTGTGGTGAGGTTGCCATGGTGGCACGCGTGAGCGGCCATCTTGTGACGCAATTCCAAAGTGACACGTTGTCCCACTACACATACACAGCGCGTGTTTCTAAGCTGATGCACTCTTCCGACAGCCATTTTGACAATGGACGCCGCCATCCTAGTTGTTAGGGAAGCACGTGGTTGCTATGGAGCTCACTGGCCATCTGGTTGGACAGGGTGTTTTGAGGGTGTTTTTGATTCAGCGGGAGTACATCACCACAAACAACCCAATAACGACCGAAACCTACACCAACGGACCTTTTATTGGACCGAATCCACACGGAAACTCACCCAAGCGGACCTTTGTGAGCTTCGCCGCACATGGGTACAAGATGCTATATGGAGAGGCCTCAACTCATAGCTCCCATGCCCTCTCCTGCCTTCTTAGCCCCCATCCCATGACTTCCCTGACTCAAACCCCTCGCCTTATGGCCCCATCTTGCTCTCATATCCCTTATAAGGATGAGAGGTCTATGAGGTGAGGCTTTACTGAGGCCTCACCTCACATCTCTCTTATCCTCTTCTCGGTTCAAGAGATCATTATCCATTAAAACATGTGTGCTCACAACACAAGGAGAAGAAATATATACATATATTCGATCGTGAAAGAACGTTTCAGACTGGCTTTGCCCTGACAACTACTAGAGTTCATCACAGGCGATCACTAGTGATCACTTGAACCGAGATGGGGATAAGAGGGGTGTGAGGTGAGGCATTCATGTGATCTATAGTGATCACCACAGACGATCACTTGTGAGGTGATCCAACGGGACGAGCGAGAGCGATACAGTCGCTATTCTCCAGGAAGCCCTTGCCTTCCATATTTGACCCAACGCCTCATCACCTCTTCCAAGGAATACCTGCCCTTGGACCCTACACGAGCAACACAGTTTCCGGGCGACCCAAACCAAGCGGAGAAACTTCGACTAGAAGACCTCCCCACGTGACCCACTATCCCATCGATGTGTAACCCGGTAGTCCCTCCCCAGTGACCCTATCCCTATTTTCCCTGTCATTAATGGGGACCTGTCCTGGGGACCCTTCCAAGTCAGCCGGTACCAGACACCCTTGCCAAGAGCGACACTGTCGCCCTACCTCTCCTTCCAGAAGCCCCATCCTCCCACCCAGTAACCCAGGTCTCACCCCTCTTATCCTCATACGGGGAGATGATCAGTAGTGATCACCACAGGCGATCAGTAATAATCACCATAGGTAATCACTAATGATTCCATAAACCGAGATGATGATAAGAGGGGTGTGAAGTGAGGCCGCACTCAGGCCTCACCTCATAGGTCTCTTATCGTCATACGGGAGATGTTCACTAGAGGGTTATGAGGATAGATGAGGCAAAGCGGAGAGGGCTGTGAGCCAGGTAAGGCCTTGAGGTGGAGCTAAGAGGGCAGATAAGGCCATGAGAGCTATGAGTTAGAGCCTCATTGGGGCCTCTTCCATAGGCATCTTGTACTCGTGTGAAGCTCACAAAGGACCATTTGAGTAAGTTGCGGTAGGGATACCGTCCGTTCGGTTAGGTTTCTGTCGTTGTTGGTTTGTTTGTGGTGATTTGATATACTCCCGCTGAATAGAACACACCCTCAGAACTCGCCCCTGTACAACAAAAAGACCACTGGGCCCCATAGCAACCACATGCTACCCCTAACAGAACCAAGATAGCGGCTCCCATAACCAAAAATGGCGGACGGAATAGTGCGTCACTACAGAAGTGTCTCCATGGGTATGATGTCACAAGATGGTTGCAAGTGCGGTTACCATGGCAACATCTCCCCAGCCCTTCCGGGTCACGTGACTGGTGACGTCAGGTGGAAACCTGCATGAGAACCTACTAAAAAGGCCAGAAGTGAATATCACACGAGGTCCGAGGCACAAGGAGTTGGAATCTCCTATAATAGGCACCGATAGGCACGTGTCATTTCGAATATACCCATGCGAAGCACGATACACCACATATCACCACGTTACAAGGTGATAGTTACTATATCACCCAATAATAAGCAAGGATGTGACATGACTACTGAACATGCGCGACAATGGTTTGGTTTGATAATAATTATTGGATTGTTACTGTTTTATGGCAGTTTAATAGCTGAGGTCATATTGTGTCGAAGATAGTTTCATGTGTGGAGGAAGCCGGAGTACCCGGACAGTACCACCGAGAGGTGGCGAGTAACTGTCAACTCTCCAACGTACTAATCCCACAGGAGCAGGGTTAGCATTGGTTGTAGGCATGTGCGCTATCTGCGTGCGATGCGCCTAAACAGCACATGGTGCAAGCGTGCTCCCAAGCGGGCAGTTGGGATTGAATGCCTTGCCAAGAACACAACGCGAGTTACTCCGACCAAGCATCAAACTCACGACCTTCCGGTCTCAAGACCAACGCACTAACCACTGAGCAACCGCGCTCCCGATAATCATGACTAAACGTCATGGCGCGCATTACTTGCAGATTACTTCATTTTTCATACTGACAAAACTGCAACAATAATGGGCGATTGTTGTAACAAAAGTGGCGAGCGAGTTTTTTTGTGATAAAAACGGGCGATGATCATAACAAAAGTGGTGAGCTCATTTCCGTCGCCTGAGTTCTAGAATGTCCTATGTCCCATAGGGGACATAGGACATTATAGCACTCAGGCGACGTTTTGTAACAAAAGTGGTTGAGTTTGTAACAAATGTGGGCAAAGGTTGTATCAAAAGTGGTGAGCCGTAACAAAAGTTGTTTGTTATAAGAAAAGTGGTTACCGCACATTGCGTGGCGGAAGTTTACTTTTGAATGTGACATTTGATATCAATCAGACAAATGTAGATAAAACAGTATAAATCTTCGTCATTGCCTCTTCCCATTCATTTCTCAACAAATGGGACACTGTTTTTCCAAATACTTGCTTAAGGTCGTTGCGTCTTCGCGACATTTACAGAGGGCTCTTCCCGTTTCGCGCATGTGAGAATGTGCTCTGACAGTGAATTTAATATTAATATATACTCTCCCAAGCTCTTGGTATTAACGTTCAGTTATGATTGGCTTTGGGAACATTTTTTGTCAGATGAGAACAGAAGAGACACTTCAGTGGGTATGGTTAATAAAGTACATGTAACGATATGTTTTGTCCCACTTATACACGTGTGTTTTGTCATTAGCTCTAGTTATAACTGACTATAGCGTTCCATGCATTTTTCCATCAATGTGAAGTTATTTAGCAATGCGTCGCATCTAACCTTTTGACCCCTGGTGGTATCTCCCATGTCAGTTCAACAGCAGTAATTGGAAGAGACCATATTCATTATTTCAGGATAGACCAGTTCATATTTTCAACGTGAAGACTTGTGAAAGTATGTCGTATCATGTTCCTGGGCCGGACAAAGTGGGCTCACGAGTTGAAATGGTTAAAAATTCTCAAAACAATGTGTCGATTTTAATACAATGTGTTATCATTAAACATCTCGGCGACCTTTATTACACAATTCATCAATCATTAACACGTAGTCTTTTGTATCGCAGAGAAAGGTCCAACAGAAGGTCTGTACTATAACGCAGTGCAAATCGACTATTTGTATAACGAATTCATACTGCCGTGAAGCAGACGTTTTACTGGCGCCATGCGGTCATTGTATCAATGTTAAAGGAGACCTATTGGATCTTATGAACTGTCATCCCGTCAACGCTCTCAGCGTTCATGTTTAAATCTAGACAGTCGTAATTCAAAGTGACATACTGTCAAGGTATATATTTACTTCCCCGTTCATTTTTGTCTCTCTTAGCGAACTGCCTATGATAATAAGACCTTTTGTGAAGCTTGTGAGAGGGGACAACATGCGCCAGGCAATACCACCCTTCGATGTGTAGCGGACATGCTTTCATTTAACTGTCGGACTGTGGAGTAGTTTTGATTTGATAGAAGTGGAATGGTAGAAGAAGTTCTGAGATTCATAATATTCTGTGCTTATTGAAGTGAAGGAGGAAATTATCAGAACGTTAATTCTGCATAACGTAAACCATGAGAATAGTACGTGAATAGTATTAGCAACGGAACACACACGGAGTTTCTACCTTGATAACAGTTACCAATTTAAGAAAAGCACCCGCAAACTTTCAACTAATAGACCACCGGTTAACCCTAAGAATTATCAACATATCTTCAGCCGATAGACCTTTGGGTTAAACATACGTATTACTAACACATATTCAACCGTTAGACCTCCGGGCAAAACATAAGAATTACCTGCACATTTTTAGCCTACAGACCTTCGGTTAAACCTAAGGATGAACAACGTATTTACAGCCGACAGACTTCAGATTAAATCTAAAAATTACAAGCACATTTTCAGCAGATAGATTTCCGAGCTAAACATAATTACCAGCATATTTCAAGCCGGCAAACCTCCGGTTAAACCGAAGATTGCCCAGCACATTTTCCACCGACAGGCCTCCGGGTTAAATCTAAAAACATATTTTCAGACGTTAGACCTCCGGGCTAAGAATAAGAATTGCCTGCACATTTTCAGCCGATATACCTCCAGTTAAAACCTGAGAATGACCAGCACATTTTCAGCCGATAAACCTCCAGTTAAATATAGCCATTACCAGAACATTTCCAGTCGACACAATACCCCTTGTTAATCATTAGAATTTGCCAGCACATTTTAATCCGAGAGACCTCGGGGTTAAACATAAAAATACCATCACTTTTCAGCCGATAGACTTCCGGTTTAAACTTGCTGTCTATTGGCTGAAAGTGTGCTGATAATTATTTGGCTTTAATTTCGCATATGAGTACGATGCCTGAGTTTGTTGGAATCCCAAATGTAAACCAAAGACTGACGAACAAACTTTCAGTCAATAGACCTCCGAGTTAAACATAAGAATTACAGGCACATTTTCAGTCGAAAAATCCGGTGAAACATAAAAGTTACCAACACATTTTCAATCGATAGACCCGGTGAAACAGAATAATTACCAGCACATGTTCAGACAATAGACCTCCACTTAAACAATAGAATTACCGATATATTTTCAGCCGATAGACCTAGGGGTTAAACATTTGATTTGCAAGCACATTTTCAGCCAATAGACCTCCTAAAGAAACAAGAATTTGTCAGGACATTTGCAGAAGCGAGCCCTCCGGGAAAAACATAAGAATACCAGGAAATTTTCAGTCGATACACCTCTGGGCTTTACACGGATGTCTACAATCTGAAAGTTTACTGTTATTCTTATGTTTGTTTTTTTCTCCCATGAGTACGATACCTGCGTCTGTTGCATTCCCAAATATGTTGGCTTCCAAGTTGAGGGGATTCGTTTTAAGGCATGTTGCGTGTAGCGAAACAATTTCACAGAGATCGCTATACAACGAATATTTTATGTTTGCTTCCATAATTACAGAACTTTATCATTTGAGAAACTTGACTGTCTTGCCCTTAACAAAGTTTCTTATCCACCACTGGAGAGAGAACAATAAGGGGTGTTCAAAGGTGTTGCTGGGGGTGTCAAATTAGATTAAACTATCATGCAAATTTTCAAACAGTACTTAGAGTCTAGATTAAAACATTAACATTTTGTAAAATTAAAGTTTTGGAAAGAAATTAATGTTTTGTGAACATTTGTAATCCCAATGGCAATGTGTCAGCCAGGGGATGGTCATGTTAAATCTCGAGATTTATTGTAGGAAACATTTCTCATATTTTAATGTTTTCTCACAGTAATTAGAGTCCTGCCATTACAAAAGTGGACATATATTTTCGCCCGGATCGCAACTCTGTCGCCATCCGGTCGAATTTTCCTGTCAGCTTTCCTGACCACAACACTGTAGAATATATCCTTCTTCGACAATAGAATACAAAAACTGACCATCAAGGATGTCATTTTCCTCAGTCTCCATTCAAACGGTATTGGGTTTTCATACCTGTATGAATCAACAATCTCCACACTGTATTGCAATTTGATGGTGATGGAGCTCAAGACGCGTTTGCATCCTCAGTACTATAAGTTGTTGTTAGTTTTGAATCTCCACAGCCCGACGTTCACGAGAAACCCATTCCCCCTAATAACATAATTATGCTGTTAAGTCAGGCAGATTTCGTATATAAAACCGCAACACAAAAATTGTTTGATGATCGAAAAAATAACTGTATTTTTATCGCCACATGACCATAACACCTTGACGTGTATTGGATGGATAGTATTATTTATTTAATACTTTCCAAAGTGTGATTTACTGGGATTTCCGGGTTTGATTATAAACGATAACTTCACAAGAGAATTTTGCAATCAACAATTGTGTCATAATATCCTTGCGCGCAAACGAAGACGCTTTGCCGTGGGTGTAATGGGGATTTCATTGTTTTTTGTTTGTTTTTTTAACCCTTTACCTAATATGAAAAGCAGACGATACTTGCAAAAACAATTCTTGAATAGTTATTATTTTCATTTTTTGTCTCAAAAACACAGGTTATGACCCCTCATTCAACGAGCTCGACGAGCTCGTTCCAATGAGGGGACATAACCTATGTTTTTGAGACAAAATATGAAAAAAATAATGAAAATAAATTGGCGATTTTTGAGAATAGCGCTGGCCGTTGCGTTAGGTAAAGGGTAAAATAATATAATTATCGTTAATAATGAAAAGTAATAAACAGAGTAATCGCTTGACTGGACTGCTTACGTGAAATAATTCATGAGAGGTGAGGGACGTTGTACAAACACGAGTGCGCGATTACGTGAAATAATTCATTCGAGGCGAGGGACTATATTGCAAAACACTCGTGCGCATTCGCGCACTCGTGTTTGTACAACGTCCCTCACCTCTCATGAATTATTTCACGTAACCAGCCCAGTCAAGCGGTTACTCTCTATTTATTTATTTATTGGTGTTTAAGGTCACCTACGTTTGCACAATGGCTAATCGTGACCAATTGGATGGATATGCTTCTTTTACAGATCTGCTAACATTGGGTAATCGACATGGGACTTAATGGAGTGAGTGGTGGACTGTGGAATCCCGTACTTGTTATTACCATTTCCATGTTCATAGTCTTCCAGGCGCAAGCACAGCATCAGCAAAATCAGCGACAAGAGGTGGTTCGAGTTGGCAATAAATATTACAGAAAGCACGAATACACGCACTTCTACTACAGCGCCTATTATTACAATTATTTCTATAATGTATTCAGTAAGTGGTACTCTTCAGTACAAAGGATAGCAACCACAGGTAGGATATAAATTTTTATCTAAAATTAAATGTCTTGCTGTCCTTGTATCATTTTATTTATAACAGAAATAATGGACACTGTAGTCACCGTGGGTTGGTCGCAATCCACTCGTGAGCAGGGATATCGACGCATACGTTTACCAAGTAGCAAAAATCGTCATCAGCAAAAGTTTAATTTAGAAGTACTGAGTTGTACATGGCGCGTCATTAATTAAATTTGCGATAATTATTTCTATAATTAGTGTTTGAAAT
The DNA here is from genome assembly GCA_031216915.1 of Pictodentalium vernedei. NCBI lineage: Eukaryota > Metazoa > Mollusca > Scaphopoda > Dentaliida > Dentaliidae > Pictodentalium > Pictodentalium vernedei. The sequence continues at coordinate 143,093,133 of CM062294.1, read as the reverse complement.
CTAATATTCGTGGAAATATTGCCCACTCAGGGAAAGTGACAAGTCACGCCAGTTGTACCGTATTGTCAAACAACATATCAATAAATGGTTGTCGCGTGTTCGCAGCCGTGTAATTTGAGAACAATTGCGTAAGAAAATTATATTTTTTCTGTCTGCTTGCACATGAAAGCGAGAATTCTGCTATTGGGTGGAGATAGGCGTCATCCGCAGCACCTCGGCATTGCAGATGGAGACTTGCTGCATCTAAGGGACGATTTTAATCAACCAAAGCTTAAGACTCTGCTGGAAATGTGTTTTCATCAGTATTGTTTATATGCATGCACCTTAATTTTAGTATATGGTCGTTCCGTGTGGCATAATGTGAAGATAGAAGAACACGGGATCTTAAAGCACGGCATATTAAAATATAGATGCCGACACTTAACTGATTATTCTTCAGCTACTGAAAGGAGATGTTATATGTGTTTGTTTTGTATGTTATATTGGGGTTTCTCGACACGTTTGACTGTCGGGGTCACCTTGTGTCGGGCAGTCTTACGTGCAGAGTAAACAGAGAATACCACCGAGCAACGGCGAATAATTATTAAACTCCCAAAAGTACACTCTAAGCACAAGCAGGGTCTACGTTGGCTGAAGACAAGTGTACCACCGACGTGCAGTACGCCTTAGTACACGGCACCGCCGTGTCCTCATGTGGGTAATTAGAATTAAGTGCTTTGACCAAGGATACAACGTAGTTAGCCCTGGCGTCGGTCGAACCATGGACCCTTCGATGTGAAATCCAATGCCGTAACCATTGAGCCACCGTGGAACTATCAGATTCCCATACGTACTATCTGCAGTACGTCGAGAGTGTATTATCACTAAATCACCCGCAGGGTGGAGATTCCACCCAAGAAAATATTGCAAATTTGTTACAAAGCATAACAAGCACAGTCAAAGTTTCAACCAATGGACCTCCGGGTTATACCCGGAGGTCCAATGGCTGAAACTTTACTTGTGTTTTTTGTCCATATGTATAAAATTTGAAAGTTATAGTTTGGGTGATAACTCCACTCCGCGGGTGATTTAGTTACAATCCACTCTCCACATACTGTACACACAGGCAGAGTCTGCATTGGTTGGAGACAAGTGCACCCACCGACGCGCAGTACGACTTAGTACATGGCACCACCGTGCCCTCGCGTGGGTAATTAGAACCAAGTGTCTTGTCCAAGGACACAACGCAGTTACCCCTGACAGCAATCGAACCGTGGAATCTTCTGTGTGAAATCCAATGCCGTAACCACCGTGCTCTCCGTTGTATGTCATATAAAATTACCCCTATCCCATACAGCATCTGACTGAATCATAATATGAGTATGTTTAATTTAACAGCAATACATTCATGTAAGTTCATCTGGGCGAGAGTTTGTTCGTAAAGTTGTAAATTTTAGTAGCAACTAACCAACAGAGAATCTCGTGACAGAGCCCGCCTACTTTGGGCACTGAAGTTTTGCATGTGAGATACATTTGTTCAGAATTATTGGGAAACAAATATCTCTGCCAGATGGAACTGAAAACGCATGACAGAGGGTTTTTTACGGGGAGATGTCCAGTGGGGAGAATGCCACGAGCTCAGTCAGTATTCCAGGTGGTATTAGATGTCAGATGGACAGTACTGATGAGTAAGAAATAGGGGCGAATACTTTTAAACTTTTACAATTGTATTTTATAGAATTGTATTTTCTACCTATTACAAAAACTGACTAAAATTAATCATTAGCATTTTAAAACAAATGGTAATTGGCCAACTAGCAAATTGCCACATCTTTGAAGATGTTAATGGGTTCATTTCAATCAATTACTAGAAAATTCTACAAAATACTGGTGGAGACGTTCTGTTGTATTGACCCCAGATTACTTACCTAGAATCAAACTGCAACCGAGTTTTATTGTCAGCTGTTCAGATCACACTCCGGTGGAGGTTGAAATGAAATCACTGTTGCATTCGTTGACAGTTCACAACTCAGGCTGAGTGTCTTGCTCGACGTTCACAATATTCGAGAAGCAGTTAAACTGTCGTCCGACGCCCTGTCTGATGAACTCCTTTGCACAGATAAAGTTTTTGCGACAGCACATATTCACGCAGTCAAAATCCATGTTTTATTTAAGTTCATAGTGTGTAAATTATCTTCTTAGATCCGTGCTATTTTGAGTGATTTTTTTTTTAATAGTTCATATGTCAAGGCTTATCAACATTTTGACAATATTTTCCTCTTCCGCCGTTTACGTCAAAGTCTGTGTATTACTGCAGGTTGGCCGACAACCGTGGAGCTCTCGACAATCATTTGCATTTCCACCTCTTTCTGGTTTTGTTTGTTTTGTTTTGTACTTAACCCACTACCTATCAAGAATACAGGTCGACACTTACATTTACTGAATAACAAACCATTTTCACGTTTTGCCTCAAAAATATTTCAGGCTCTTTGGATACTCATTCCGAGAGCTTTTAATAAACATGCTGTCTGGCTAGTGATGGATAGGGGTGGAGTGTTGTAAAGGTGTATAATTGTGGAGACAACAAAATACTGTTAGACTTGACATTTTCGTGCAGTTGAGTTATCATACAGTTTACGTAGTAAATGTGGGCGACCTAAAGCCTTCATTGTAAGACCTGTACATATCAAACAAAGGCTATCAGGACTTGAGATAAAACAAAAAGAAAGGTAATAAATTTCAAGTTACAAACTTTGGAATGAAAAACAAAGTGCTATAAAGTAGCTTACCATTAATTTAATACCAGGACTGCAGAGTTCATATAGAATGGAATCACAAACTTCCCCAGTTACTCTAAACGACAGAATGAAAGCCCCGGACGGCTAACTATTGCACAAAATTGTTTCTTGTCCAGTGTGTAATTCTGTTATAGTGCAGAACAGAACTGACCGATGTCCACAAACGATAGCCAAACGCACAGCCAACCCGGGTTCAACTTTAGAGTTTAGTTTCAGTTCAAAAAGCACGGAAGTATATAAGTATACTAGCAGGGTTACCCGGCGTTACTCGGGCTGAAGAGAGTATTATAACTGTTGGTGCCCCCTACACTCACACCCCAAAGGCACTTTTTAAACCTCACCATTAGATTCCTGGTAAAAAAATACCCTTAGTAGGCCCCTTTGAAGACCTATATCGGGGAGAAAAAAATTGGTCATAACTTTTGGTGCCCCTCTACACCCCCACCCCCACTCCGATATTTTTTTAAACCTCACCATTAGATTCCTGGTAAACAATTACCCTTAGTAGACCCCTTTGAAGATCTATATCGGTGAGAAAATTTTTGTCATAGCTTTTGGTGCCTCCCTACATCCCCACCCCATACTCTTTTTTAAACCTGACAATGACCTCCGCCATAAGAAATGTACTCCTAGTAGACCCATTTTAAACACTCGGGGTGGCCCCATATTCATTTCTATAGCGGACAGACAGACATACATACATACAGACATTCTAAAATATAGTATAGATAAGTTAAAATCCTTGTAGTACATTCCCCATCCTACAGATACAATGATGCATGCACACGCACTTTTCAAAACAGATTTCAGAGATTATGCTGTCTTATGTCTGATGCTGAACGCCATCGTTGGGGCTTTGAGTGTTCAAACCGACATTCGTGGCGAATAAAATGAATCAACAGCGATTCTACAGGAGGCAAGGTCAAGACTCAAGACCTGTTCCCTGACAAGATTGTCCGTTTCTTAGCAAAATCCTTTGAACCGTTCATATCGTCGACTGTTTAATCCAGTTAGCGATTAAATACAGTGAAATCTTTTTCAAGGTACGGGGTGTAATAAATACAGAACCACACTTACGTTTGAATGAGTTAACGGTTACTGGACAAGAGTCGTGCTCTCGTGGTATTCCCGCGCCATTCACCCTCGTCCAGTAATCGTCAACCCATTCAAACATAAGTGAGGTTCTGGATATGTTCCACGTCGTTGAGTGAGTATGGAGTAATAGTTATCTATCGATGGGTATATCTTGAATTTGAATAGCCTGGCAAGTGCGTTGCGTAATACCGAGCTGCGTAGTGGTGAGGAATTACAATACGAGACAGGTGTGTGTTTCTCTTAATCGCATGCAGTATCCCGGAGAAAATGATGGAAAGAATCATGCACTGTTCCGTGGAGAGAGAGATTTAGGCGGAGAAGGCTGGGTAATTGTGTTTCAAAATGTAAATTTTGTCTACGTGTTTTTGAACAGGAATTCGTAAAACACCTCAGCAACGGGAGGTTGAACAATCGTGTGGTTTCATAGGAATGTCATGTTTTACTTTTTCCCGGGAACTAATGGAGGGGGGGGGGGGGGTGTTTGAGATACCAGACGTCTTTCAGTACAAAAGCCATACTGGGTCTACTAGTTTTTTCACGTCGCAAATGACCCGCTGATTATAACTTTGCATTATTAAGCCACTGTTCAGAGAAAATGTTTGTTTTGGCCCTATGCTATAACTGCGCTATGTCAAGGTCCACTCTTAGCTCATTTCATGTCGTTACCCTTCTTGACCAAACTGGACTTAGAAAGTTTATGAAATCCTTGCTCCCATCAAGTACTCTTTGGAACAGCAATACCGTGTGTTTCATTTTTTCGAAACGAGAATGGGGACATTTCTTAGCGATACGTCTAGTCCAATACATAATACTGTGGCCATCCGCCGCTCTACCATAATCCCCGCCTCTTCCCACACCCACCTGGAAATGTGTAATCTTATGAAAATGGGGGTTCCTTGCTACTTGCCAAGTTGGAAACAATAAAAAGGACTTTACTGTTCGTCTCTTGGGTTCCAGTGTGTTCTATGTGCCTACTGGCACAAAGAACATATTGGAATTCAGGGGACGTATTGCTTGCCAAATAAAAATGCGAGTATTTTTATAATTTTGAATAACGTGTGGTAGTGTAGTCAAGTTCAAATTACTGTGTTCAGATTACCAGCTAGTTCAGGTTGTCTAAATATACTAGTATATTTCGTCCCAAAGGTGTTATTTGAATAAACAAACACTTTAATTCAAATGATCTGTATGCTTTATTAGACAATGGTATGATAATTAATAATAAAATAAAATTTATAATGATATGATCCGTGCTTAATGTTTCATAACTCAGAGCTTGGTCAGCTCAGATAATAGAAGATCTGTAAAATTTTGGTTAACCAAATGATTGACCAGAAACAATTAGGCGAACAAACAAACAGTTACATGTATCCATGTTGAATCAAAGAGAAGGTGGATCGGTTTACCAAGATCACTGAATTTTTAGCCCTGCTCATTATACTCCAGTGTAACTAAAGAGCCAGGGCAAACCAATTCCGTCCCTTTGTATGGATAATATCTCCTAACAAATTGATGATTTGAAAATCGATGTTCCAATCTAGAAAGTTATTTTTAGATTTCGACATTTTTATCCATGCTAGATTTTTGTTCTGACACCACGGTGTTTTCATAAATGTGTATTTGACGGATATCAATATTTAAGAGACTCCTACAAAACGTACTTCCCGAGGTTGAGTTATATTGCATTTAAAATAGCAAAATATACCTTAACCACCAGTACTTTTATTTATGGAAAGATATCAATAAAAATGTTGTGAATCACAAAACGAATATACTCCTCAACCCTTTACCCAACGTAATGGCCAAACCCGACCAGCGCTACAAAAATCATCATTCAATTTTCGTTATTTTTTTCATTTTTCTCTCAAAAACAAAGGTTATGACCCCTTTTTTGGAACGAGCTCATCGAGCTCGTTCCAATGAGGGGTGATAACTATTGTTTTTGAGACAAAAATGAAAAAAATAGCTATTCTAGAATTTTGTTTGCAAGTGTCGTCTGCTTTTCATGTTAGGTAAGGGGTTAAGCATCTCGGGAACACGTTTTCGAATGTATGGAATCAAATTCGATCATGTAATATACCCTCACGAATCATGATATTCCAACCGAATCTAATCTCAAACCGAATTAAGCAAAACGTTTAACCCTTTACCCAACGCAGACGATATCGAAATTTATTATTTCAAATATAAGTTTTTCAATTTTTTCAAAAAATTTCAACAAAACCATATCATACGACACCTCATGGGAACGAGCTCAATGAGCTCGTTCCAATGAGGGGTCACATGATATGGTTTTGTTGAAATATTTTGAAAAATTTAATTTTTTCGACTGATCAATTTGCATATTACGCGGGCGGATGCGGGCGATTCGTTAGGTAAAGGGTTAAATCGAATCGAATCTCGAATCAAATTCACTTTTTAATCGTTACGATACTACGGCCTACTGGTGCCGTCGATCTCCATCAGGAACCAAATATCAATAAGCATACTAGACTATTAGAAGGTTGACAGGTGGTCGAAGGAAAACCCATTTATCGCCCATTCATTGCGACAATTTCAGTGCGGCAGTTCATAAAAAGGACATTTGAAGGAGCGATACTGGAGATTGCGTTACGGCTCTTTTGCCAAATGTATCATCTGTTAAGTGCACCGAGGTGCCATCTGAAATGCTTTAGCATTGCAGATGGCACCTCGGTGCACTTAACAGATGATACATTTGGCAAAAGAGCCGTAACGCAATCTCCAGTATCGCTCCTTCAAATGTCCTTTTTATGAATTGCCGCACTGAAATTGTGCTATATAATTAGGCTGGATATGTTCAATCTTCTTCATCACAAACCTGAAGGAGGAGTTATTATCTTCAGAAAGTCGACAATAAAAAATGTATGAAATTCAAATCTCTCCAGGATTCGATTTTTTCGAATAATCAAGATGCTTTCGAATCGAATCAGTGACAAGATTCAAAAGCGAATTGAACATTCGCCGACCCTATCATGAAAGTATGCTCGTCAGTCCCTCTACTTCATTTTTGTTTTTAATTTTCAGCCCACACATGTCCTCCGGTGACAAAGCAACAATCCGTCCCATTGATGTGTACTTGTCCATCATTGACAACAACGGCTGCCACTGCACCAATTAAGACAGGCCCTACCACTCCAATGCCTGTAATTAATATGCGAATTCCGCTGGATTTGTATCCCGCGAAGTATATCCTCGTTCTCCGTCCAAGGATTTATTGCAAATTGTTTGATCTCAATGGATATGTGCATGTCACGATGAAGTGTGTAAAAAGGACTAACAGGGTACATCTGCATCTAAAAGGTATTTCAATTGACAACAGTTCGCTGGAATTTGGTTCATCTAATGATGCCACTGCTCCGGGTGTACAAGGCTATTCGATAAATACAGATTTGGATCTTATCACATTTCAACTGACTGGTGAACTTCAGGAAGGAAAACTGTATTTTATCGCAATGAATTACACTTCTCGACTAACAAAACATCCAAAGGGCTTATACTACGACCGTTTTGAGCGTGGAGGGCAGACGAAGTAAGTAATATTATTAGTATGCATAGTACTGAGCACAACCTAAGGAGGCTTCATGTTGTGTAAGACGCCAAATTTGAAGAAATGATAGAGGATAAACCATAGGTTTTGTCCAACAAAGGGAATCCCCTCGCCTCCCACTAAAAGCCTGTATTCTGTGATAAGCATGGGACGTCAAACTAATGAAATTACCGATGACATACCACGCTTGTTGAAGAATTACATTATTTTGAGCCTGAAAATGTCTCGAAATAGAGAAACTGAATGTTTGTTTTTAAATTACCCTGGGGAAGATCAGCTTTGGACCTCCGTGGAGAATTGCTTGAAATTACCCCGCTTTCTGGACCCGCGAACGCGTAACACCACCTTTATTCTTTAACCCACACCAAAACGTCCATCTGCGTGACATGAAATACTGGGACTGCCTAGAATATGCTTGTTATCCACCCCACCCCACCCAAGTATAGATACATGGATGCGTGTATCCTAGAATACACTGGGCGAACTAACTTTACTGGTCTATTGCCAAAGTATTTTCATCTCCCATTCTTTTACAATGTCGGAAACATTCCGAAAAAAACGCTGTCAAATGTTCACATCATGGACCACCGAATACCTTGTAGCACATGGAATGGGAGACAGTTAGTATTGATTGCCATTTTGTCACCTGACCAGGAGTTCTTACAGAAATGAGGAAAAGTTTATCTCATGGACCATATAGGAGATAGGAACTGTATATGAGTTGTAGGGGAGCTAGGAGTCAAATAGGAAGTAGGGCCTTTTTGTGACCATGCCGTAAGTATCCCTAAATACTGAGATGAGTCAAAAAGTTGTTCCAGAGGTCACTCGATCTCGCAATTGTTCGATTGCTCATATGCACAATAAGATTCGAGTCGTCCGAGCTATTCCTGTTCCAGTTACTGTTCTATTTATTCTTGGATGTATTCTTAGGAACCCTTTTAACAGATAGTGATGAGACCATTGGTGGTGTTTGCATGAACGGAGTGATCTGGTCGAAAACAGTGATTGTTAGGCGTAGCTATGATTAGATAGACCGATAGAAGGGGAGTAGCCAGGTGTAGGGTAGGCAGAACCACGAAGATTATTGAAGAATACGAACTATAAAAATAAAAAAGAGCTAGGAAAGGTCCAGGGATGGAGGGAACATGGAACAGGGTACAGATAGATAACAGCAGAGGATTCAGAAGGAATCCGAACTTGATAAACAGGAAGCAGGCGAGGATTCTTAAATAATTCGGGTCAACAAAAATACTGTTACTGAATAGAACATACATTCCGAACACACCTCTACTACATTACTACCTTCTGTGCTCAAAGCAAATACTTACCATCAAAGATGGTGGTGTGAATAAGTACAAACGATGGTACTCCGAAAGTCCGAGCCAAAGAAGCACTTGTCAGCACGTTTGTTGTAATTAGGCATACTCCTATTCAATCGAACACACTCAATGAACACACTCTATTCATATTAGAAGCCTTGCATGGTCTATAACACAACGCTCTACTATTAAAAAGTGGATTCTGGAAGAATCCGAGTCAAATAAAGTCCGCTTCGGTTATTTTTGGTCACGTGCAGTAATTGTCGGATTGTTTTTGGTATTTAGCTGTACACATGTTCAATCGAACACACCCTCTTACTATTAGGAGCCTTCCATGTTAAAATCAACTACGTACCACCATAGAAACCCATATGGCCACCTCCAATATACAAAATGAACGACAAAAACACGTGTAACAAATGACACTGCATATGCTCACTGACAACTCGTATCATCATGATAATGACGTCACAACATAGCCGATCACGCTGGCTACCACAACATCCTCTCATGAAACAGCTGGGTCAAGTGACTATGATCTCACACCCGCCTCCACCCATTCCCCCAACCAGAGGTTGAAAGCCACATACATTACTTGTGTACAATCCCATGGCAAACTGTAGGGCAGTCTTGCCTAAAACAAATCTGCTTTCTGCTCCAAAACACCCATTTTTATTACTAAGCTGACAAAATGTTTCGTACTACACCATTCTACCTATGGTATAATCTGGTATGACAGACGGGATTTGTTCGATTTGGCTCGTAGATGTATTACCAGACATACCTGTCGTATTTTCCTTCTTGAAGGTGGAGGAGTAGCAACACCCTTATCAATGTAAGTGTTTTGGGAATGTGTTGTAATTTGAAATCGCTTTACCCGCATAATAAGTTTCTTTCCATCTGGCATCTCCGTTTGTGTATCCGCATTTCTCGAATGTTGTTTTCTCTCTAAACACCATAAGATAATGTTGTTTTTTTCAAATCATTTCTTTTCGTTTACTTATGCCTTGCGATTATAGAGATGCATCTGTTTTTCAGCATCATGGCTGCAAGTTTCTCAAAGCCTGCATATGCCAGGAGAATCTTCCCATGTTTTGACGAACCAGCGATTAAAGCCACATTTGATGTAACGGTGGAGATAAAAACTAGTTCGTATACGGCTCTGTCCACCTCGGAAAAAGTTAGCAGTGAAACAAGGTATTTGATTTTTCAAAAAATGTGTTGTTATTAGCTTTTTTTAGTACAAAATATAAGAGAACAACAACAACATTGAATTTTTGAATTTTTACAATATAATATATATACATGCAGAGCAGTTCCCCAATTGTTCAATAAATGCATCAATTTAGTAGTTCCATTTTTCCTTAATGTGCTCAGCCTTGCTGATGGAGTACATGTGTGGAGAATACATTTCAATATTTTTGTAGGATTTGATAGCTCTTGCTAGACCTGAGAAAGAGGGGAGGGCATTTCTTCGACTGCAGGTGCAAATATACTTTTTCCAGATGAGGAGACAGTTATTCCAGACATTTGGATAGGCGTGCTCGGAAGTTGCGCCTAAAACTATTTCTTTTTTATTTATGTTTCGTTGAACTTGTGGATCCGGATTAAGGCTAACCTTTTCCACCATTGAAAGTAAAACTGTTTTGGAGAAAGAACAATCGTAAAGTAGATATGCGATCGTTTCCTTCGTATTTCAACAGAGAGAGCACAGCTCTGTTTCCGAAAGCCCACATTTATAGAGTTTAGATTTTTTTGAATTGGATTTTGTTGTTAATCTTATACTGTAAACTTTGTAGATATGTATAATCTGTTTTCCTAAAAGTTTGTTTGTAAATGTGTTGCCAATCATTATGGTCAAGATTTTTCATCTAATGTGGTGTTCCATTTCTCATGGGTATGCGTAGGTTTTTGTGATACTTTATTAAGAAATAGGGGATAGAAATGTCGGTTTGCTTTAGTGCAAGATATGATTCACTCGCCAAGGGGGTCTTAAACATATTCAAGCTTTGTAATGTTCGATATTATATTTGTTTCATGATCTTGGTATTGAATTCACCACACCGAGGTAGTTGGTGAATGGTATATCAAGGTCATATTTCAACTTAAATTCTTGAAAGTCAATAATGGTTCCTGAAGCGCTAAGTATATCGTTTGTACGCCAACGTCTGTAAAGACACGATGCATTATTAATTGTTTGTATAATTATTATAAAATAATGGTTGTGAGAGGATCTCGGTCGGGGTTGTTTGTTCGCTATTTTTTAAGAGAACCCATACATTAAGCATGTTTTTCCAGAAAGGGTCCATATAATTTGAAACTCTATGTATACCATGTTTATTCAAAGACCACATTTTGCTCCCCCAAAATGTTTAAAAATTATCGACTACGAGTGTTTTCATTGGGCCATTGTTTCTGAATCTAGAAACTTTTAGATGCATATCATTTTTAAAGAGCAACACGGTGTTTTTTTTTTAACGCGGGGAAGTTTGAACCCGCCGTTTTCGATTAAATTGATTATTACTTCACGTTTAATTTTGTCCATTTTGTCCGACCATAGAAATTTAAAAATTATGCTTTGAATTTCATATAATAATCTATCATCCGGATCAGGGAGAACAGTAAGAGAGTGTATTAGGATGGGGATCGCTGGCGATTTAATAACTGTAACGTTGCCTACTTCTGTAAGATTTCTGAGGGACCAATCTGCTAAAGGTTTTCGCATTTTGTTTATTTTTTCTGTAAAGTGTTTGTAGAAGTAATTGTCCGAATTTAGTTCAAATTTTATGCCAAGGATGGTAAATATTCCGTTATGATTCCACAGTATCTTACCTCCTACAAGTATCTGGGAATTTCATTGGTTCAAAGACGTCACATGCAGACTGCATATAAAACCATATACTACTGCCTGTCAACATAAATATACGCTGACAGCTATGGGTAATCTCCCCTTTTTTCATTGATTATTCAAAATGGCGGCAGCCGATAAACGCTTCAAGTTGAAAGATTGAGTGTTGGAACCCCATATTTTGTCTGAAGTGCAGGTTGGTAACTTAAAAGGCTTCATATTCTGTGGATGTGTGTCATGTTACCTTCGAAATGAAAATATTTGGTATGTATGAATTTGCCTTATTACAATTTATGGGAGAGTGCAGGCATAAATTGTAACAAGGCAAAGACACGTGAACACATTGTGAGAATTCTCTCATTTAATTTTGATCGCTGTTGTTATTAGTTCTGTGCATCGATGCAGCAGTCGGCAAGATATATTCGTTACGCAGTGTGTTGGTGGCCTAATATGGTATGTATGGTGTCAGTTAATTGTATATTGGACTCGAGCTTCGCTCTCGTCCAATATGAAATTAGCTGACACCAGAAAAACCGTATTAGGCCTCCAACAAACTGTGTAACTAATAATATACGTTTTTCTGCTTCCCGTTCGAACCCACAACCACGCCGAGATCCTACCCAAACTATATGAATTTTATCAAAGTTAACTCTTAATCCGGATATCACAGGGCATTAGCGCCTCGTTTAGGGAATCTTGGTCATCATCTAAAAATAGAGTAGTCATCAGCGTATTGGTTGATTATACACTCTGAATCATTAATTTAGATTCCTTTTATTTTGAGGTTGAATTTAAGGTATGCGCTAAGGATTTCAACACACAGAATAAACAGGTAAGGAGACAATGGATCCCCTTAACGTACTTCCCTCGGAATATTAAAATAATCTGAACAATGCCCATTGTTCATAATGCAGCTAGAATCCTCGCTATAGAAGGTGCTGGACCACTTGATTAAGGATTCGCCAAAATTTAAAACAATCACAGTTTTTTCTGATAAAAGACCATTCAAATGATTCAAATGCTTTTTCGAACTAGAACTAACATCCTAGCTGCTATTAGCTGCTTATTAACTTTTCCCCAAGTATCTTCTCTCACTGGAAGTCATGCAAGTGCTATAAAGAGTATTAATGATCCCATGCGTTGGTGCTGATGCTGTCCAGACTCTTGCGGTCAAACGAATAAAGGGTGTTTAATGGCACTCCAAAACAAAAATGAGCTTGAAAGGTACATTTTACTTACCAAATCATTCTGCGAAAAAAAACGTTTTTGTTCGTCAAAAGAAAACATGAAAAAAATGTGCTTTAGGAATACGTCGCGATCGAATGTGCCTTGTATCTTTAAACTTAATGAGGTTTCCGCGGCACAAATATGTCGTGATGACACTCGAGAGGATTATATGCTAACAAATTCATACGAACGCTCCACCGATTAAAGCAAATCTATATTAGGTGACATACTGCTGGAAAAGGCTGCTAGCGCCCTTACCAGCCCTTAACAGAATGTTACTTAATGACATTTCACCAGCAATAGGAATTGACTCCATCGTGTTTGGTCTCTCGTAGAAATAGATATCATTGAAGTAGATTTCCCAATGCTAAGTGCATATGTTGTTGACTTGTCGTTTTAGAACCCATACATTATGGTGTGGCGTTTTGTTTAAACATGCCGTTTGGTTCGGAAATCGTATATCGCTACAAGACCACAATTTAAGACCATTGTTCAGTCTCAGAAAATATTGTTTAAACTAAAATCAAAAATGATCCGACAAAACGAGCGGATTGCCATATCAAATTCATGTAACATATCCCTAGGATTAGGCCAGCCACAGCATTCTAAGTCCAAAGTTGAAGTTAACATCAATGTGACAAGCACAAAGCCATCATCTCGTCGGATTACTGATCACCTTTCTGAAGAATTGTTGCAAACTACAGTTTATTCGGGAGGAGTTTGCAGTCTGCGTTACCAAATGAGACAAGTTTCGGGCTGGCTGCAGAGATGGAAATACGCATATTTTTCGAAGAATAGATCCACCCCGTAACATTGGTTCTTGGCTTTATAAGATAACTTTCCTTGAAATTGTCATTGATTGGATTTGAAGAAAAAACGTCGGTGAACGGTTATCGTGTGCAACTATTGTCAGTGGTGCTGATGTTGCAAAATCATGCTTGTATTGTGGAGATGAGGGTGGTAGACAATGATGGGATCGAAAGTCGAGAGGGATAGGAGGGTGGGGGGGAGGGGGGTGGAGTTGTTTGGAAAAATAATCACATAAAATACAAAGCCAATCTACAACTTTAGAATTGATACAGTACACGTCAGTATTACCAGTTCTCCAGATGGATATGTATAGCCACGAGCTCGAAATTCCAATATAAGCATGGTTACAGCAGTACATTTTTGTGATGGTCGCAGAAAAGTGGGTGTGGTGTATCCCCACGCCCAAATCTGTCCTTTCAGATCTATGCCAGAAAATATTTAACCCTTTACCTAACGTAACGGCCACAATCGGCTAGAGCAATTCGCAAAAATACTATCCAATTTTCATTATTTTGTTTCATCTTTTATCACAAAAACATAGCCTATGACCCCTCATTGGGACGTGCTTGGTGAGCTCGTTCCAATGAGGAGTCATAAGCTATGTTTTGTGATAAAAAATTTTAAAAAATTAGTTATTCAAGTTGTTTTTGTTTTTTTGCAAGTGTCGTCTGCTTTTCGTGTTAGGTAAAGGCTTAATGTTTGTCTGATAACTAACCAGTTCCGATAATTTATTACACGCCTGTTACTTTTCCTCCAGTTTCGCATTTACAAATCCGTACGGGTCACGTGTTCCGTGCGGATTTTCGCTGAGGAACTATTTTTCAAACTCAAGTCATGGATCCACCAAAACAACTAAACCCCGCGCATATTCGTAATTGGGCAATCGAAACGTAGCATTCCGACCTGGATCAATTCTGAGGGTGCGGTGACAGCCAATAAATCTATTGTCAGTTGGAAAATGCTTTGCTCAAATCCAGAAAGGTAACAAAATTAAACTTATTCTATAAATGGGGAATGATTTTATAACACCCAAGAACTGAATTTGAAACGAATATCTATGTCTCGGAATACGGCAGCCAATTTCTTAAAAATGCGAAGAAATAACCTGTTTGGACAAACATTTCATTTATATTTTTCTGTTTACTCATCGATCTATCGAACGTTTTTGCCAATCACACCAGATTTTTGTTGTTATTTTAAGCACGCGATCAATAAATAACAAAGAGTTTTTAAGTTTGAAATATTCTGTGTGTGATGATTGGATTTTTCAATTAATGGATTCTGTGTCACAGAAGCATGTAATAAACACAGAATGCCAGGGATGGCGAATGCGTTCGTCAATGCGGTACTGATGCCAGCTCCGGCACTCGTGCCGTTTTGACATTCCGTGTATGTATTATTACGACATACATTCCAATACAGCATAACGACCGGTCGTCGTGGAAACCGTAGCTTAGTTTATTCTATATGGGCCAGGAAACATTCCGAATTTGTCTTCTCAAAGGCGCTTAGGAAATAAGTCCCAAATGACAAAACCCTTTGACGTGAAACCCCATTTTTTATCATACTCTACCTTATGATATGACAGTACTAAACATTTAAATTAGGGTTACATAGGGCTGCACGATATTCCAAACAGAATACCGGTATCGGTATTCAAAAAAATACCGCGGCATACCGGTATATCGGAAACTGTCCAGATATCTGAACATAAGTACCACAGTCGAGACTTGAGGCATCACAGTCTGGACGAATCATCATGCCTTGATGATGCGGTTCGAAAAACCTTTATCCATCGCAGACGATGTCAAAATTTATTATTTTAAATATTAGTTGAGCAAATTTTTCCAAATATGTCTTCAAAATAATATCATGTAACCCCTCATTGGAACGAAGTCGTCGAGCTCGTTCCAATGAGGAGCCACATGATATTGTTTTGAAAACATTTTTGAAAATTATTTTTTTTCAGCTGGAGATTTTGTATATTACGTGGGCACATGCGGACGATTCCTTGGGTAAAGTGATAATATTATTCATTCGGAGCTGCAGATAAAAAAATTCAAGTCATCTTGAAAATTAAATTGTGGGTAAATAAATAATGACGATAAACCGATCTTTTGTAATTACACCGGTATTCAATCGATACTGGTTTGGATACCGGTAAAAATTGGTTTATCGATATACTGTGCAGCCCTAGGGTTACACGCCTTGAAAAGTTGCACTCGGAAATGATGCAATCTGCGAAACTAAACAGGCTTGAGAAAAACATATTGTTTTAAATACTCTTTGAAGCATTGCACCATTGCTGATTATTGCCGGGAACAAGAGGGGTGATTTGATGAATCCTGCGACCAAAAGAAATACATTTGGCTACTGGTGTCCCTTTGATGGGAATTCCTCGAAGATTATGTAACCCTGACCGGTAGTTTCCTTTCTGTCAATGGTTCTTTCTTATTTGTTGCATCACTCCCAAATTTTGAGGAATGGTGGAAATTATCTGAAGCTCGACATGTTGTATATCATGAAGTTTGAATGTTCAATTTAAAATTATGCGATCATGTTTTTTCACACGAACGTTAAGATGGTCGCCTATTGGAAAATGTTTAGTACTCTTATACTTTATACGATAGCGGGAAATGTCTAACAAACATTTCTCGATATCTTGATAGATATAAGAGTATATGTATTACACATCCATTAAACTTTAAACCCTTGTATTCAACGGAATCGCCGCTATGATATAAATGATTCTGTATTCAACGGGTGATATACAAGCCGGAACTTTCTACTGCTTCGTTTAGTTACGCTTCGAAAAGTTTCCAAATTTCGTTTTACAATCATCGACCGTCTGTCGCATAGTGTGAAAATGAAAACGTCCAAAGCATAATAAAGTCGGTTCGCAAAAAAATTAGCCAAAAATGAGATAATATTTAAAAAAAAAAACAATCATTTCCAACCAGAACATTAACCCAGTCCCGTTGCCGTCTCGTTTTGTGGATCCCATTATATCTAAATTGGTCAACTTTATTTCGGTAAATCTTCGTACACCTTGACATGCTTCGAACTTCTTTTAAAAACGTTTCTCCCAGTTGTTTTGCAAATCTGCACATATTTGTACTTCTATTTTTACTAACAGTAATAGCCACCAAATGGTTAGGCGTGAATGGGCACCAGCCCATTCAGGCCTAACCTTTTGGTGGTTATTTCTTGGTCCCCATCCACGCCTAACCATTTGGTGGCTATTTCTGTTAGTAAACAGCGATAGGAATTTCAACAAACACTGGTTCCGAAAAAGTTGTTTAGATTTTTTTATCGATCCATATGATCAGTACAGCTTCAGTCAAAACAAACTCTTCACCTTTGGGTTTAATTATCAGAATTAAAATTTGTTTATTTTAATGCATTGGTTGTGTAATAAACACAGAACGCGATGTGTGTTTGAATCGGTGTAATCGTTGGAATGCCGTAATCATATTTCGCTCGAGCCTACGGCTCTCGCAAAATATGACTACGCCATTCCAACTCGTTATGTAAAACACCCACCGATTCAAACACACATCGCGATCTGTCTATATATCCAGGAGTGACATGCATTACGCAATAGGTTTCGATCGATATCGCCTTGCCTTATTTGCCTTCCGGTGTTTTAATTGCAATTCAAAATACCGTGCCTTACCACAATAAAAAAACCTACGCGATAGCTTTTCAGTTGGTATCGGACCTATCTCATTTGCGACTGCAAAGAATTCGAAGTTTTCACTCGCGGCTTTCAGCCTTTTTTGGAAACTGATATTTCTGTGCTGTCACTTATGAGATAATTTCGCCACTTACCCAAAACCTTGGGCCATGTGGAGCATAGAAATTCCATTGGATTGGATATCGCACGATCAATTGATTAGATTCGGTGTTTAAGCTGTCATAACGTACCGTCCTATCGGGTGGAGCCGCAATATTCCGTTCTTTGTGTGGAGAGAGACACACTCCGTGCAGGCTAAAGGTCCATTCGTCGTATTCGAGAAGAGACTCGCCACAACGTTGCCGCTACGAAGATTATATCACACCCCTCCGCCATTGGGACAAGGGGATGCGTTAATGTGTACGTAGCATAACTTGCTTGCTAGTCCTTGTAAAATAAATAAGGTTAAAACAGTCGCCTCTATTCGGAACGTTCGAATCGTCGCGATGTACTCAAAAGCCTGCCAAGATTCTCTTTCTTCTGAGCTCATTTTTTTATCAGTAGGTCTCCTATACAGGAGAATTGAAGAGAGAAGAAGAAAACAAATCGATTCTGATTCCGAAACTTGATTGATTTCGTTTCTGGAATATTCTGCGTTTCTGATCAACTTGTCATTACAGACAACTTGCCGCCATATGCAATACTTGAGGTGAGACTGGGAATTTTACATTTGTTTTACATTAAATTCCTTCAATTCGACATCCTCAATCTGATTCGATTTGGAGTTCGATGAGGGGTTACCTATGCAGTGCATTCAACGAGAGGCACCGGGAGTACATGATCGACTATACTTGTCATTTCAACCTCGTCATCATTCGGCTATCCTCGACCGAACCTGCGAAAGTGAAAAGTGCTTCTTTTTTGGTTACTCTTGTAGACATATTCTGTCTTAATGCTGTGATGCTAGACTCGTTAAAGACGCATGTCCGCAATTATAAAAAAATGATGCAAATGACTTTATGTTTGTGGTGTGGTTGCAATCTAGTAGGATATATAGAAAGTGGCCTTAACCTACAATAGACATAAACACTCACCCCACACTTCAAGAGCCACATCAGAGGATTCGAAAAGTCTTATAAAAGTAGTATTTTAAATGCGGGTGAAGATTCTAATCTAGAATTCTTCTGCACTCTTTTATTACTCTTTTATTATGGAATTACATCAATGTATTGAGAACTTGTGTTAGATTTGAATTTCATGAGGAGCACGGATTTGTGTCAGCTATGTTGAAAGGTGCTCACTACAATAAGTTGCTTGATAATATTCCACACACAAATCAAATTTTATACGACATAAACATTCCCAACATTCCCAACCTTTCCGTAAGTATATTTGGCTTAATGTTTCATGAACCATTATCTACAGAAGAAAAGGCTACTTTTGATGTTCGCCATCGTGCTTGTCTAACCGCTTGCGAACCCAAGATCATTCGATGTGTTTATTGGCAACTATGATACACTTTAAACAGGTCGGTACAATGCCCCGTTAGAATATAATCTACTCACCAGAGAGCTTGTTTCCTCTAGACATGTCAAGCTAGTATGTACGCTGGAAGGGTGGCTTGAAACTTTGGTGTAAAAGTCTTATCCAAGAACGGGACGGAATTCACCAAGACTAGTTTCGTACACTCTTTTTCGGTATACATCAGCGGTGTGTTTGCGGGTCAGAGGTGAGCACACCCACCACTGGCTAGCGATCGGAATACCGATCACTGGAACACGTTGCGAGAGATAACATATGCTTGCTTCGATGAATTTATCCTCGAAGATCATTCGTTCGTCAATAGACGAATTAGCTCGCAAGTTTTGTGATGCTTTTTTTTATAGTTGTTTCATTTTGTTTGGAGTGGTTCCAGTTCCTTTTCTGTATTGTATCGGCAACGCCAGATTTAAAGAAGGCATTCGTCACAATATTGCGGAAAGGACCATTCCTTTGAAACGAATACAATCGATATATTCCAGAATTGTACTCCCAAGCTGTCCATTCAAAGGTTTGAAAAGAATCATTAACATTTTTATTGCAACATCTTTTAAACCTTTACCTAATGGATCAGTCACATCCACCCGCGTAATATTCAGCAGTTGCAAAAAATGCATTTATCAAAACTTGTCAACAAAACCAAATCATGTGTGACCCCCTCATTAGAACGAACTCGTTCCAATGAGGGGGTCACATGATATGGATTTGTTGATTTTTAGCTCAACTTTGGCGATGCCAAATTTGAGCTTATGCCATGGCCAGTTGTCCGTCGTCCGTCTGTCCGTCTGTCCGTCCGTCCGTCTGTCCGTCTGTCCGTCAACAATTCAATACGGCTCGGGCTAGAGGCCGTATTTATGAACAGATCTTTATGAAACTTCTTGGGTACCTTTGTTATGACTGTGGGACGAGAACGAGTGTTTTGGGGTCCGATCCGAAATTCAAGTTGGCCGCCAGCCGCCATTTTGTACCGACGATGCAGAAATCTGTTTTTTGTACAGAACTTCCATATGAAAGCGCTGATTTGAATAATGTTTTGTATGAATGTTTAGTACCATGGGATAAATCACATATAATACGGGTTTTTTTGTCGTATGTAAATTATGCAAATTAGACTAACTTTGATGTATCTAGTGTTACTTTCAGTACTGTAAGTGCAAATGCCAATACGGCTCGGGCTAGAGGCCGTATTTATAAACCGATCTTTACGAAACTTCTAGGGTACCTTTGGTATCACCGTGGGACGAGAACGAGTGTTTTGGGGTGCGGTCCGAAATTCAAGATGGCCGATGGCAGCCATTTTGTACAAAATTAGGTGCAACCAGATTTTTGCACAGAACTTCCTTATGAAAGTGCTGACTTGAATATTTTTTGCGTGAATGTTTAGTACCATGGGATACATCACATATAATACGGTTTTTTTTCTCGTGCAGAAATTATGCAAATTAGATGAACTTTGATTTTTTTGAGTGCTACTTACACACAGTAAGTGCACATGTCAATACGGCTCGGGCTAGAGGCTGTATTTATCAACCGATCTTCACGAAACTTCTTGGGTACCTCTGTTATCACATTGGGATGAGAACGAGTGTTTCTGAGTGGGGTCCAAAATTCAAGATGGCAGCCAGTGGCCATTTCGTACCGAAAGTAGGTCTAATCAGTTTTTTGTACACAACTTCTATACGGCTCAGGCTAGAGGCCGTATTTATGAACCGATCTTTACGAAACTTCTTGGAGACCTTTGTTATCACCGTGGGATGAGAACGAGTGTTTTCGGGTGTGGTCCGAAATTCAAGATGGCCACCAGCAGCCATTTTGTACCAAAATTAGTGCAATCAGTCTTTTGTACAGAACTTCTGTATGGAAGTTCTGATTTGAATAAATTTTTGTAGGAATGTTTAGTAAAATGGAATACATCACATACAGTATGGGTTTTTTTCTCATGCAGAAATTATGCAAATTAGATGAATTTCGATTTATTTAGTGCTACTTATACACTGTAAGTGCACATGTCAATACGGCTCGGGCTAGAGGATGTAATTTTTCAACCGATCTTCACGAAACTTATTGGGTACCTTTGTTATCACCTTGGGACGAGAACGAGTGTTTCTGAGTGCGGTCCAAAATTCAAGATGGCTGCCAGTGGCCATTTTGTACCGAAATTTGATCCAATCAGTTTTTTGTCACAACTTCTATACAGCTCGTATTTATGAACTGATCTTCACGAAACTTCTTGGGTACCTTTGTTTTCACCTTGGGACAGGACTGGGTGTGTTTTGGGGTGCCTTTGTTATCACTGTGCTATGAGAACAAATATTTTTGGGGTTCAGTCAGTCCCACTCTGGGACTCAAAGATTTCTTTTCTAGTTTAGCATCTGTCTGTCACCCACCTTTACAATACTTTACCTATACATTTGTTACAGGCTACGACCAGTATTTATGTACAGACCGTTACAATACATTATATGTACATTTGTTATCAGGCCATTACCTAGATGTTTGTCATTGCTGTGTCACATACTGTACATGTACATGTCTTGACAAGTTGAGCTACAGTGTCATTGACACTTTCATTTTCAATTTCCGTCAAAAACTGTTGCCGCAGCCAACGTTCTTAGAACTTAGTTTAGTCAGACCGCAATATTTCCCTTTGGCACACCCTACAGGGCACATTTATGATTTGGTTGCTTTGAAACCTGGTATGCTTATTTAGGGTGACCTCTAGATGGGAGCTATCGATTTTCTTCAATTTCCGGCAAAAAATGTTGCCACGGCCAACGTTCATAGAACTTAGTTTAGTCAGACCTCAATATTTCCCTTTGGCACACCCTACAGGGCATATTTATGATCAGACTGCTTTGAAACCTGGTATGCTTGTTTGGGGAGATCTCTAGATGGGAGCTATCGATTTTCCTCAATTTCCGTCAAAACATGTTGCCGCGGGCAACGTTCTTGGAACTTAGTTTAGTCAGAAGACTCAATATTTCCCTTTTGTACACCCTACAGGGCACATTTATGATTGGATTGCTTTAAAACCTGCCATACTTGTTTGGGGAGGCCTCTAGATGGGAGCTATCGATTTTCTTCGGTTTCCGTCAAAAACTGTTGCCATTGGCAATGACCTTCAATTAACTTAGTAAAAACTTAGTGCAGTTAAGCATCAATATTTCCCTTTGACACACCCTGCAGGGCACATTTATGATTGGATCGCTTGCAAACTTGGTGAGCTTGTGTGGGGTGACATCTATATGGGAGCTGTCGATTTTCTTCCATTTCTGTCAAAAAAAATTGACCTTTGAACTTAGTTTAGTCAGACCTCAATATTTCCCTTTAACACGGCCTTCAGGGCACGTTTATGATCGGATCACTTTGAAACTTGGTATGTGTGTTCCGTGTGACCTCTAGACGTGAGCTATTGCTTGTTTTGATTTCCATAAAAATTTATTGTCGTTATCACCAACCTTTGAACTTACTGCATTTGTGCATCAACTTATCCCTTTTGCACTCTCTGCAGGGTGTATTTATGAATTTCCAAAAAAAAACCATTGCCACAAGCAATGACCTTCTACTTAGTGCATTAACATCTTCCTTTGGCATGCCTCAGAGGACACATTCATTATCAGGTTGTTTTGAAACATTGTATGCTTACGCAGGGTGACAAAGATAGGAGCTATTGATTTTCTTTTCATTTCAATCAAAAACTATTGCTGTTAGCAACAATCTTTGAATTTATTGCATTTGTGCATCAGCATTCTTGGACATGACCTACAGGCCACGTTTATCATAGGATTGGTTTTGAACTTGGTATGCTCATTAGGCAAGAACTTTAGATAAGAGCTTTTGATAAGCATTCATTTCTGTGAAAAAAGTTGCCATTTACAATAAACTCTGAACATACTGCATTTGTGTATCAACATTCTTCCTTTAGCCAGTCTTACAGTTTACATTTAAAAATGCATGGATTACTCTTTACGTTGTGCACACACAATGCTGTTATGTTGAAATTTCCAAAAATAACATTGGTACCAATGATCTTCAATTTTGCCATTTTATTTATAACTTACCAAGTTCAAGTTTGTCAAGTTGAGCTACAGTGTCATTGACACTTTCATTTTGCCGAAGGTGTGCATTGCTACCACAGCATTTTCCTCTTGTTTTGGTGGGGGTGGCAGTGGGGGGGGGGGGGAGGAGGGAGGGAGGGAGGGAGTGTAACCAGGGCTCTGAGAACAATCTTCATTGTCTTTTGGATTAATGGCTCACTGTACATATGCTGCGTTATATATATATATACATTTCATAATTTAGAGGGGGGGGGGGGGGGGGGGAGGTACTTGCACTTTGAACTTTTATGAAAACTAATATTTGGGAAAAAACTGTTTATAGGGTTTAATACTTGAATATTTTCTCTTAAAAAAAACAAACTGAAACCGGAGTCAACTCTTTTTAGCTCACCTGAGCGAAGCTCAAGGGGAGCTTTACTAATCACTTTGCCTCTGTTGTCCGGCGTTAACTTTACATTATAGACTTCTTCTCTCAAACTACTCAACCAAATTGAACCAAATTGAACCAAATCTGGTGTGCATGTTCCCTGTCATATGACAATTCATGTTTGCTCAAATCGAGTTGACCCGCCCCTCGGTCGGGCCAAGCCCAAAAAGTGAGCCTAAATCTTAAAAAATCTTTTGATGAAACAGCAGTAGCAGAGACTTGATTTTAGGTGTGCAGCTTCCTTTTGAGGTGTAGACTCCGATTTGTTCAAGAGGAGTTCGAGGGGCTATATTTGCCGTCGTGATGGGAGGGGGCAAGAATTTTTGCCCCGCCCAAAATTTATATTTTCCAAACTGAGAGGCTGATTTGAACCAAATTTGAAATAAGGACTTATTGGGCCATAAGTAGCTAATTTATGCCAAAAACATTTTTTCCATCGCCCCATGGGAACCGCAGAAGCTAAAAATAGAAAAAAATTAAAACGCTCATATCTCCAAAACTACACGGCACTGAGAATTTTTATTTGGTTTGAAGCTTCCTTAGAACCAACAGAATGGAACTGTAGAAAAAAAAATTGCTATCATTTTTATCATAGGGTACTTTTTTAGACTTTGAAAAAGTGCTGAGTCAGCATTTTTTATCACTGGGTAATGGGGAAAACATTAAAGAATCTTCTCCCAAATCACTGGTCCAAAAGCTTTCATATTTCACATATAACATCATTGGAAGATTCACATATTTGTTGAAATCAATTCCCTGGGCCCATATTTGGGCTCTCTATGGGCGCTCAAATGTTCAAATTTGTGCAATAGGAGGAATAGGAGGAATATTCTTTAAAAATCGTCTTCAGATCCACCAATCAGAATCGGTACATATTTGGTATGCAGCATCCTTAGGGGGGTGATATTCAAGTTTGTTCAAGCCAAGTCCCTGGGTTCTCATTTGGTCTCCCTGTGGGAGCCCAAATTATAACTTAGTTCAAAATGAGGAATTTTCTTTAAAAATCTTCAGATTCAGCAGTCAGAATATTTTGATATTTGGTATGCAGCATCCTAAGGTGAAATTCAAGATTGTTCAATCCAAGTCCCTGGGTTCATACTTGGGCTCCCTGTGACAGCCCGAATTATAACTTACTTCAATATGAGGAATATTCTTCAAAAATCTTCTTCTTCACATCCACCAGTCAGAAATTTTAGCTCAGCTTTGGCGAAGCCAAATTGAGCTTTTGTCATGTCCCGTCGTCCGTCTGTCCGTACGTCAACAATTGGATACGTCTCGGGCTAGAGGCCGTATTTATGAGCTGATCTTTACGAAACTTCTTGGGTACCTTTGTTATGACAGTGGGACGAGAACGACTGTTTTTGGGTGCGGTTCGAAATTCAAGATGGCTGCCAGCCGCCATTTTGTACCGACGATGCAGAAATCTGTTTTTTGTACAGAACTTCCATATGAAAGCTCTGATTTGAATACTTTTTTTGTATGAATGTTTAGTACCATGAGATACATCAAATATCATACGGGTTTTTTCTCGTGCTTAAATTATGCAAATTAGACTAACTTTGATTTATTTAGTGTTACTTTCAGCACTGTCAGTGCAAATGCCAATACGGCTCGGGCTAGAGGCCGCATTTATGAACCGATCTTTACGAAACTTCTTGGGTAGCTTTGTTATCACCGTGGGACGAGAACGAGTGTTTTTGGGTTCGGTCCGAAATTCAAGATGGCCGCTGGCAGCCATTTTGTTCAAAATTAGGGGCAATCAGATTTTTGCGCAGAACTTCCACATGAAAGCTCTGATTTGAATAATTTCTTTGTATGAATGTTTAGTACCATGGGATACATCACATATAATACGGGTTTTTTCTCGTGCAGAAATTATGCAAATCAGACTAATTTTGATTTTTTCAGTGCTACTTACCCACTGTAAGTACACATGTCAATACGGCTCGGGCTAGAGGCAGTATTTATCAACCGATCTTCACGAAACTTCTTGAGTACCTCTGTTATCACCTTGGGACGAGTGTTTGTGAGTGCGGTCCGAAATTCAAGATGGCTGCCACTGGCCATTTTGTACCGAAATTATGTCTAATCAGTCTTCAGTACACAACTTCTATACGGCTCAGGCTAGAGGCCGTTTTTATGAACCGATCTTTACGAAACTTCTTGGGTACCTTTGTTATCACCGTGGGATGAGAACGAGTGTTTTCGGGTGTGGTCAAATATTCAAGATGGCCACCAGCAGCCAGTTTGTACCAAAATTAGTGCAATCAATCTTTTGTACAGAACTTCTGTATGAAACTTCTGATTTGAATAAATTTTTGTATGAATGTTTAGTAACATGGAATACATCACATATAGTACGGGTTTTTTTCTCGTGCAGAAATTATGCAAATTAGATGAATTTTGATTTATTTAGTGCTACTTATACACTGTAAGTGCACATGTCAATACGGCTCGGGCTAGAGGCTGTATTGATCATCCGATCTTCACGAAACTTCTTGGTTACCTTTGTTATCACCTTGGGACGAGAACGAGTGTTTCTGAGTGCGGTCCAAAATTCAAGATGGCTGCCAGTGGCCATTTTGTACCAAAATTAACCCCAAAATATTTGTTCTCATAGCACAGTG
This sequence comes from Pictodentalium vernedei, assembly GCA_031216915.1. Lineage (NCBI taxonomy): Eukaryota > Metazoa > Mollusca > Scaphopoda > Dentaliida > Dentaliidae > Pictodentalium > Pictodentalium vernedei. Next base: position 143,067,162 of record CM062294.1, on the reverse strand, counting down.
ATAACAAAGGCACCCCAAAGCACACTCATTCCTGTCCCAAGGTGAAAACAAATGTACCCAAGAAGTTTCGTGAAGATCAGTTCATAAATACGAGCTTCACAGAAGTTGTGACAAAAAACTTGAATAACTAATTTTTGTCTCAAAAACATAGGTTATGACCCTTTTTGGAACGAGCTCGACGAGCTCATTCTAAAGAGGGGTCATAACCTATTTTTTGAGACAAAAAATAAAAAAATAATGAAAATTAATTGGCGATATTTATAAATAACGCTGGCCGGTTTTTGCCGTTACGTTGGGTAAAGGGTTAAACACAGAGCCAGAGTACACTTTCGACTTTGACGGTCAATGAAGAGACAAAGCGTACACGGGAATCTTAGGTCACATTTTAAGAGTAAAGAGTGTCGACACTCCCCTTCCACCTAATAGGCAATAAGATTGCAATGACGAGAACTCAAATAAGAAGAAAAAAAAAAACGTTTCAGGTGACATTTTTTGAGTCGTGAGGGACTACCATCCATTCTGATTTACTTGTATTATTCCTATCTCTCCATCTCTCAGTCTATATCTCCGTTTTCGTTAAGAACAAAAGTGGTGGTTGACCGACCACGGGTTCCCACGTCCCTGTTCACATGCTGAACTGTGTGGTCGGTTTCCTAACACAAGTTAGAAACATCTTTAAAAGTTGTTGTATGGTAAAGGGCAAGTGAAGGCAATAAGTAAAGATAAGGCGGGTGAAGAGAAGAAAAAATGGGTGTACAGAAAATTCAAAGCACACTAAGATTCAGAGTCGAACGCGGAGAAGTGGGAGAAGATAGTTTATATCATGATTACCTATTGTTCTATATATGACAAGCCTATGACATAAATTTTAGCTTTACACACCAACCGTGGTGAACACGCTAGCAATGGGATTTCATTAGTTAAATTTTACACCTACGGTAGAACTACCTTTGGTGACGTCGACCTGAATGAAAACCTGTGTAAATTTATCGCCCGTCGCCTCGCGAAGAGTGATTTGAAAGTGGCAATTATTTATTACGATTTTAAATGAGTTTACCCCATAAAACGTCAAAAACTAACAAACATGCATTGTCTCATGTAAATAATGCATCCATAACTCGACATAATATGTTATTATGTTATTAAAATGAAACAGGCCCTGTTTCTTTTTCTATTTCGTTTCGGTGACAAAATTGACAGCGGAAGTACTGCCCACCGATGCTCATGCAAACAAAAAATAATTCGTACGTTTATTCGGCTGCTGCTCAGTAAAATCGAGAAAAAAATAATAGCGACTCTTAATAATCTGATGATCATGGTACAAATAAAATATACCAAAAGTAACTTGGTGTACCAAATGTTCACCACTTGTGCCGAAGGTTCGCGGTTAACACCACTTCGCCACTCGTGGTGAACATTTGGTAATTTAAGCTACTATGGGTATATTCTATATTTAGCTATCCGAACCCCGCGACTTCCCCAGAGCGTGGATGGTCGAAATAAGAAGAGTTGTCTGTTGGTTTCGTTTATTAAAAGTAACAAAAGGAAACATGGCTTTACTTGTCAGTAACAAAGAGCGAATGTGTTATTGCAGCAATGTGCTTCTTGTTATTCTTCCAAGGAAAATAAATTTGCGAATCTCGCCTCCTTGACTTTTATATTGATGAAAAGGACAGTCCATTATATGACAACGAGCGCACGTTTGATATAATACAAACACCATTCTCTTATTTTTAACCCTTTACCCAACGCAGACGATATCAAAATTTATTATTTTAAATATCATTTTTTAATTTTTTCGAAAAATTTCAACAAAACCATATCATGTGACCCCTCGTTGGAACTATTTTTTCAACTGTTGAATTTGCATATTACGCGGGTGAATGCGCCCGATTCGTTTGATAAAAGGTTAAATGAGTTTCAGCAGAGAATAATAGTAAAAAGTTCCATTTGATTGGGAAAGGAATTGTAAAAAGGCAGTTTCAGTCATTTTATACCACTAGAAATGCCTCCAGTTTGTGATATGATGGGTACATCGATGATACAAATTACCTAATATTTTCAAATTTAAATTTCTATCAGAAATTCCCTTATCTAAGTGTTAAATTGACCGAGTTCTAAAAAAGTAAAGAGAGCTAACATTCCTGGAAAAATCTTGCAATCACGAAAATTGTCAGTCATGCCTTTGGCCAGTTTCAATCTGTTCTCAGTGTTGCACTATTTATATTGCGTATTTTGTTTTTGTTTGCTTTGAGTTTCTTTTGTCGTACTTTCTTTTTTGTGTACTTCTGTTTGTTTTTTGTTGTTGTTGTTTTGTTTTTTTTTGGCTTTTGTTTTCAAGGAGACGGGATGACAGAAAATATGTCTGTATCTTTTGGTATAAATGTTGTAATGTTTTTATGTACTTATTTTGTAAATTCATTGTGCGTCTTTTGTAATCTATGGAACATGTTGCTATGCTATATGAAAAAAACCTGTAAAGATCAAAACCCCGAATGTACCTCTCCATAGTGTTAACCCTTTCAAACCCTGGTGGTATCTTCCATGTCACTTCATTGGAAGCATTTGGAAGAGTCCATATTTATTTTTGGGGGGCATATCAAAAATATTCTCAACGTGCAGCCCTGGGCTGCACGTTGAAAATATTGCTTGGTCTAACCCACGCTTTAGCTTAGCAGCCATCTCAATTAAAGCATGACATATCGTGTTCCTGGGTGGGCAAAAAAACATTCTCGTGTTAAAAGGGTTAAAGTGGAATCTGTGTAAGCTCTCTGTGATCCTTTCTTCTTGAGCATTGGTGGAATGACGCAAGTTTATGTCATCCAAAAATGTTTATGTGTAAGCCAAATAAATTATCTGTAAAACTTGACAAGCCAAACCAGTACATCCATCGTTTGTGAAAGTCGTTCGTGTATCCCTTTAACCCTTTACTTAACATGAAAAGCAGACGACACTTGCAAAAAAATTATTGAATAACTAATTGTTTTCAGTTTTTTGTCTCAAAAACATAGGTTATGACCCCTCATTGGAACGAGCTCGACGAGCAATGTTTTTGAGCCAAAAAATGAAAAATATAATGAAAAACAAGAGGCCCCACGGGGCCTGAAGCGCTCATCTTGTACAGAACACAATTTAAACAGAGTCCAAGAATGACTCTACATTAAGCAAGCCATCTCCATAGGCTACACTGTCAATCCTTGAGTCCCCCAGGAGTGACAAAAAAAAAATCTGGGCATCATGCCTTTTCTTCAGTTGATCATAAGTAAAATATAGAGCTCCCCTATGAAGCCCCTTGATACAACCTATGTGGATTAATCTTAGTACCTCTAGAGGGTACTGAATACAAATTTTTTAATTCTTCAGCAAAATGGCCAATTTCAGCTCCCATAGAGAGCCCAAATATTAACCCAGGCTCTTGATTTGAAGACAGTTAAATCTGACTTCCCTTGAGATGGTGTGTTCCGAATATGAAAGCATTTTGACTGTTGGATCTGAAGAAGAGAAATTGTAAAGAAATTGCTTCGAATTGCACTAAGTTCAAATGTGGGCTACCATAGCGAGCCCAAATATTAACCTATGGATCCGATTTGAACAAACTTGAATCTGACCCCCCCCCCCCCCCTCCCCTAGAGATGTTGTATACCAAATGTGAAAGCATTCTGACAAGTGAATCTGAAGAAGATTTTTGAAGACATTCCCTCATATTGTACTAAGTTAAATTTCATGTTCCCATATGGAGCCCAAATATTAACCTAGGCACTCGAATTGAACAACCTGGATTCTGACCCCCCCCCCCCCCCCCCCCCCCAGAGATGTTGTATACCAAATATAAAAGCATTCCGACTGGTGGATCTGAAGAAGAAGATTTTTAAAGAAATTTCATCATATTGCACTAAGTAAAAATTTGGGCTACCATAGTGAGCCCAAATATATACCTAGGGATCTGATTTGACCAAGCTTGAATCTGACCCCCATAGAGATGTTGCATACCAAATATCAAAGCATTCTGACTGATGGATCTGAAGAAGAAGATTTTTTAAAATTACCCTCCATATTGAACAAAGATCAAATTTTTTGCTTCCATAGGAAGCCCCAATATTAACCTAGGGACTTGGTTTGAACAATCTAGAATCTGACCCTCATAACAATGATGTATACCAAATATTAAAAGATTCTGACTGGTGGTTCTGAAGAAGAAGATTTTTAAAGAATATTCCCCATATTACCCTATGTTAAAACTTCGGGCTCCTGTAGAGAGCCCAGATATGAACCAATGAGCTTTATTTCAACAAACTTTTATCTGGCCCCCCTATGAATGCTGTATACCAAATATCAAAAGATTCTGATGATTGGTTCTGGAGAAAAGATTTTTTAAAATTTTTGCAAATATGCTGATTCAGCATGTTTTCGATGCCCATTACAGAACACCCTAACATAACCGATGGCATTTTTTTTTACCATTCAATTCTACTGGTCATAAGGATACTTCATACGAAATAAAAGCTCTCTGTTCCGTGGGGTTTGGGAAATATGGGCGTTTGAAAATATTTCTATTTTTAGCTCCTAGGGTTCCCATGGGGATGCGGGATTTTTTTTTTTTTTGCATGGGTCAAGTACTTATGACCCAATACTACCACAAACCAAATTTGGTTCATACCGGACCATCGGTTCAGAAAATAGAAATTTTGGGCGGGGCCAAAAATCTTACCTCTCCTATTAGAAAGCCAAATATTACTTCACGAACTTCGCTTGAACAAACTTGATTCTACACCTCATATGGAAGCTCCATAGCAAATATCAAGTCATTGTACACACTTGTTCTTGAGAAGAAGATTTTTAAAATATTTTGGAGCATTTTCCCCCACTCCCTCCCTAGGCATGCTGAGTTGAACAAAAATGAAATGCCCCTTTGGGACCATCACTCACACAAACTTTCACTTGAATTGGCCCAGTGGCTTTGGAGGAGAAGACCAAAACATGGTGTTGACGGACGACGGACGCCGGACGAGGAGCGATGAGATTAGCTCAGCTTGACTTTGTCAAAATGAGCTAATAATTGACGGTTTTTGAGAATAGCGCTGGCCGGTTTTCGCCGTTACTTTGGGTAAAGGGTTAATAAATAATGCATAGACCTGTCCACAGAGCAGTCGCCGTGACCTGGTCATAATCCACAAGTGGGGTGATGCCCAAGCATGCGTTTACTACCAGGTAACAAAAAGTATCACCAGCAAAATTTTAATTAATGACAACCCGGTGCCTCATTAATTAATTTTGTGACGATTATTGCTGTAATCTAATATTATTGCGTCCGTTGAAATATTGCCCACTCCGTGAAAAGTGTTGAGAAACGCAATTTGCATTAGACTTTCCTACATGTAGCTTCAGCCGTATTTTAAATTTCCTTTTGTATCAGTATTCAATCACCTTGGATTGTTTCAGTTTCCGACAAGCTCCCTGTTATGCTCGACATAAATTCACAAATGTGCTATTGTTTGAGTTTATTGGAGTGAACGTCATTACCCCGCCTCGATTTATGATATTAAACACACTCCCTAAAAATAACGACGTATTTTCTCTCTCAAAACGAAAAGTACGTGAGAACGTAGTTAATTTATTGTTTCATTTATTCATTCATGTATGGATTTTTATTAATTTGTTTATTTTCAGGTCAGATGGATATACAGCCGAAACGTTTAAAACCACTTATCCGATGTCAACCTATCTTCTTGGTGTGTCAGTGAATAAATTCGCATTCTATGAGGCAGTAACCGCAAACGGAGTTAATGTACGTCAAATTTAGAAATATTCCCATTGTTCAGTCACAGAGGAACGCTGACGAAAGACAGCTTTTCTATTCAACAACATCAATTTACAACAGAGTGTCATTTATATCGCCATGATATATTTCGGATAATGAGACAAAGAACAATGGGGTATGACTGGACTCAGGGACCCAAAGTGGAGAGTGTACTGTATTTCATAGAAGGAGAACTCCATTAAGCCTTTGATACGTTTGTACGGCTTATGACGTACGAAATCAAACAGCACGTTGATACTTTGTGGTTATTTATTTTGTTATTTTTTTCGATTTTTTAACGCTTTAACCTCAATTCCTATTTTTCCCAGAATGGTGCTCAGTGACAACCGTTGAGCCAAATGTTATCGCAGCTTAAAATACTAATATAATCCTGCTGTCAAGACTTCTTAACTGGTTGAGTGCTAGAAGCCTCTATCAGGGCTTTCAAAAAATGAGGATACCAGAGCAAAAGCCAACACTTTCCTTGCTTATATTTCATATTCAGTCAAACACAAATAATAGTTTGTTTGTTTAAATTTGTTTTATTACAAATTATTGCAGAGTGCCTGTGGGCACTCTCCAATACTTTATAATAAAACAAGTTCTGAATAACAAATGCAGACCACCAAATATATTCTAGCCCTCAACCAGATAATCAATAATGTGAAAAATATCTTGTTATTTGTACTTTCCGACGTTTGACGTCGTATTTTGAAAAACGTTGAAGAAACTGAATTCCCAGTGACGTTTTGAATGTCAGGATAATTAACATCTCAAAGGGTTAAGGGTCGTTGATTTATGTCCCCAGTACTCTACCGGGGCTGTGTTCTTTATTTATGCCATGATTAAACTTGAATTAACTGTCTGGGAGCAAGATTATATTACCAATTATTGAAGAGTGCCAGTTGGAACTCTCCAATAATTTGTTATAAACAAATGTATATAAACAAAATAGTATTTCAGTTTAGCTGAAAACGAAACATGAGCAAGGAAACCCGAGTAAAATCCCGCGGGCATCATATAGTGATATATGCTGATAGTTATGTTAAACACAGTATGAACACGGCGCTTAGATATTAAACACCATTGTTACATGATTAATTCTGTACATATGTCGGAGTATTTTTATATCGAGGCGTATTTCGGATTACACATGCTCACAAATAAACACGTTTATAAATGCAACACGAAGTTATGTGTGGAGTCAGAAAACTAAACACACTTCGGAACTAAACACAGCCCGATAAAAAGACTCATCAGAATGTAAAGCTGAGTTATTCAGCGGCGCTTTAAAATCAAACGCCAAGTTATGTCCTTTCTTATGCTTCATTTCTAAAGAGAAAACAATGTATAGATAAAAAAGTGTTCAGGCCCCCACAAAGTATATCTTTGGTTTCTAGGGCCATTTCCTTGTCAAGTTGCATGTAAATCACATCATGTTCACAATCTGCTGATTTGCTGAAAATGCATTTTCCGTTGATACCCGAATTATTTAACACTTAGAAAACATAGTAACACATTTTTCCACATGGCTGAGAACATGTGAATATCCAAATTTGGCGAGAATATCCGAATCATGTCGCTTAACATACAGTGTAACGCAATGTTCGCTACTGCGAAGATATATCATTTTTTTTTTGTTCTCACGCGTGATGTATTGGCTTTATCCATTTAAAAGGTGTAGGTATTCTCTATTTATTTTATAAGTATGTATTGGGTTCGTAATTCCCTAGAGGTAGCGTGTATCAGTGGCCTCTGATACAAAATCTGTATATTGTTACTCCATAATGTAAGCGCGAGTTTATTTCAAATTTGTTCACATTACTATTTATAGAACATTACATTCATTCGAAACGCGTTTGCGAGGGATATATACAAGAGAGAGAGAGAGAGAGAGAGAGAGAGAGGGGGAGGGAGGGAGGGAGGGAAACGCTCAAGAAAAATCAAGCTGGAACAACACGCAAATATACTGTTAAATCGCACAGTATATTCCGAATTTTTAACATGTACGGTCAATAAGTTTACGAAAAAGTTCAATGCATTCACGTATAGTTTCATTCGAAACGACAAGTATTTCTCAACTGCTCGGTTTGTAAATTACGTGGAAGGATGCGGCCCTAACACATTACATAATCTAAATTGTCTTTTTGTTGTTGTTGTTGTTTTGTTTTGTGTTTTTTTTTTTTTTTGGGGGGGGGGGGTTGTAACAATCTGCCCCACATAAGTCTACCTGGGATGTAATGAGATCAGGTTGGTCTCGATGTAACAAAGCTTTACGTAGACTATGTTAATATATACTTTTATATCCGTTCTTGTACCCCACTTCGCTGTGCTATATTGTAGTCACTAAGTACTCCAAGCGACCACCGGCCCGCGTGTCGTACGTGCATGTCCAAATGGAATTCTCGTGCGCGCAAATTCTCTACAGTTTTAAGCCGATTGTGATGAAACTTATACAATATGATCACAAATAGGCGGACATGCCCTTACTTCACAACTTTCAATCTACCGTTGATTTGTAATCAGATCATCTCTCCATACACTTGAACAATGTATTACCGATTTTTTAAAAGATTTTTTGAGCGCGCGACACTCATACGCCATTTATGAACCGATTTCGATGAAACTGCACAATCATAAGAACTAACAAACAATCCTGCGCACATTCATGACACCGTTTTCGTTTTTCAAATTCCGGCAGGATAACTATTTGTATTGAATTCGATTTCGATTACAACAAGGAAAACGGATTATTACAATATTTAACAGATCACGGGAGTTAAGTCGCATTCCGTTGAGTCGATGAGAGATCATCCAGATCAAACACGACTCTATTGACGTAAAGCATTGTGTATATAAAAATCGGATACGACACCTGAAATGTAAAATTAAGAAATTATGCAAGTTTCGAGTGCTCAGCTTAAATGCACTCGCGTTTTTACTACAACTGCTGCCTCCAAAATCCGCACACGTCCGTTATGTCACATCAACCTCATTTTTGGCAGGGACAATATGGGTTGGAAAAGTTTAGACTCCCGTTTTCCGGCGAGCCAAATTTTATGAGCGGACTACATCGATATTGCTGAACTATTTGGCGTAGCCATATAACAAATCCTTCTACCGCCAAGCACTCGTGAATGCTAACATCCATATCTGGGAACTGAGAAGAGTCACGCACTGCACCGTTTGTATGTAAATATTTTATATTAATTTGTTATAAAATACGAAACCGTGAGTAAATGCGTTTATGAATTCAGGAATGCAGTTCTTTTCTCCTTCAGCAGTATTTACAGTACATCCGCCGTGGACTGGTCGTAATCCACGCGTGGGCACTGATGTCGACGCATGCGTTTAGCAGGTAATAAAAATCATCATCAGCAAAGTTTTTAATTTTTAACTATTGAAGCACCGGGTTGAACCGTGCTTCATTAATTAAACTTTTGATAATTATTCCTATAATTAGTGTTTGGAATCTAATATTTTTGTGTCCATTGAAATATTGCCCACCTGTGGAAAGTCACCAGTACAGGGCGACCGTACTGTACACATTATTAGTTACACAGTTTGTTGGTAGCCTAATATGGTATATATGGAGTCAGTTAATTTCATATTGGACGAGAGCTTCGCTCTCGTCCAATATGGAATTAACTGACACCATATATACCATATTGGGCCACCAACAAACTGTGTAACGAATATATCTTACCGACTGCTGCATCGATGCACAAAACTAATAACAACAGCGCTCAAAACGAAATGAGAGAATTCTCACAATGTGTTCACGTGTCTTTGTCTTGTTACAATTTATGGGAGAGTGCCTACACAGGCACTCTCCCATAAATTGTAACAAGGCAAATCCATACAGTTTCATTTCGAAGGTAACATGACACACATCCACAGAATATGAAGCCTTTTAAGTTGCCTAACCTGCACTTCAGACCAAATATGGGCTTCCAACACTCAATCTTTCAACTTGAAGAGTTTATCGGCTGCTGCCATTTTGAATAATCAATAAACAAATGGGAGATTACCCATAGCTGTCAGCGTATATTGATGTTGACAGGCAGTATATGGTTTTATATGCAGTCAGCATGTGACGTCTTTGAACCAATGAAATTTCCAGATACTTGTAGGAGGTAAGATATATTTAAATGACCTATATTCTGAACTGAATGAATGTGATGGTCATTCGTTCCCATCCCCATATATATTTTTCGTACCCACAATCATATTGGCGAGGTGTTCGGGTTCAATGACTTCTTCCCTCCATATGTCCACTCGATTACTACTACATGTATGAGGGAGTCTGAAATTGCCATTGGACTTCTTCATTTACAAACAGGCGCTATAAATTCGATTTCATTTTCGTTTTCATTTCTATTTGAATTTCAGTTTACCTTGTGGGCGCCGCAGTTAACGATCGGCGGTTCTGCGGCAGAACACGGATTTAAGGACGGGAGAGATATATTTACGTATTTTGATCAACATGTATTTGAGGTGAAGTACCCTTTCAAGAAATTAGGTGAGTATAGTTGTTCTGCATTACATATGTTTTAATAACGCATATTCTAATTTGTTTGTCATTCAACTGAGTTGAGATGGAATGGTTGTAGTCTTGCCTCTTTTTCTATTCTCTTCCTCAAGGTAATGGAAAACTGACCGCATGAAGAGTACAATACTTTGATCACGACAAATGTTATTTTTCTTGATCAGATGACAATCTGGTCGCAACACGCTGACATCAGAGGGTTTCCGATCCAAAATTAACACAGTAATAATGCAATGCGATTATTTCAAAATATTATAAGATGGGCTAAATAAAAACAGACGTGACTGCTCTTATCTGAACATGCCAACCCAGTAGCTCTGTGTTATAAAATCAGCAGGTGCTTTACCAAGCATATTTTAAGCTTCTTGTTTTTTATAAAAATAGGAAAAATTATATTTTGGCAAATAGATTTCTGTTATGACCGGGTAAAAATGATGGACACTATTGACATTATTCGTGAACAACACTTTTCGAGCCAACTGCCTTATAGCGAACAAGGGAATGGTTCACACCCTTCCAAACATGTACAAACCATTGCTTTTAATGTCGTCATTAGAAGTGATATACGGCAAAGGTACTCCAACCCATTAATTTCCTAAACCTATCAGAAAATATTTAACCCAATGTGAATGGGAATATCTTATAAAAATTAAATTTTGAAATGTTAGCGAGATTGTATAATCGATGCGCGAATCAGTTCACAAACTCCCAGCAATCCTCCGTAGTATTAACGTACTGAAGCTGTCTGTTTACATTTTTTCCAATCAGTTTGAACGTTTGAATATGTTCTCTGTTAAAACACAACTAAAAATAAAAAACGACGTTTTCACCATCTATTGATGTTCTGCAGCGTTTTTCTGTCCATTATATCAACAGTGTGTGCATCGTGACATTTATTACAATCATTGACCTTTCCAATAATATAAAGGTCAAGGAGGTGAGATCTGCTAGTTGTTTTGGGAAGAATAAAAACTTGAAAATTACTGTAAAAACACATTCGCTAAACAAAGAAACAAAGTGGACACGTTGTGTTGGGAGGTGTGATACTAACAGATATTCATATTGGCGTATTATCTATGAACTATTTGCTTCTAATTAGCTTTCCATAAAAAGCAAGTATCCTTTACATATTTCTAATTAACGGAAAAGCGGACAGCTCTTAGAGCTGTCTGTTGTTTTCGTTTATTAAAAGTAACAAAACGAAACTTTGCTTTAGTTTCCATTGACACCATGGGTGTTATCCCAACAATGCTTACTTTTTAATTGCACTCTCCACCTCCGTTGCCCACGTGATGTCACTGTGGCGTTGTGTACGTACTAAAGCGCCCTGCACGTCGATGGTACACTTGTCTTCAACCAATGCTAACCCTGCTTGCGTGGAGTTAGTATGTTGGGGAGCTCACAATTGCTCGGCGTTGTTCGGTGGCTCTCTCCCGTTACTCCGGCTTCCTCCACCCGTAAAACTCTCGTGGTCATGACTAGCCACTGCGCAGAAATATATGACCTAAAAAGAACAATAAATAAATCAATAATTGCACTTTTCCTCACGCGCCTAAAAATTTCAAGGGAGATAACTTGACCGAAAGTCGATTCTCACAACGATATATGTACGGGGAGGCGGGGGGGGGGGGGGGGTGGAGTGGGGGCATCAGTTAATACAATTCAGTCGGTAAGTTTTCACTACTTAATATTTCTCACATGAATATTTGTTTTCATTATTTGAACTGTGCAATTGCATTTTTAACTAGTTTATGAAGCCCTGTGTGGTATCCTCATGTAAAGTACTGCCTCAAAAATCCAAAGGTAATGAGGCCCGACCTTCATGAACAGTTCGATAATATGAAGTGTTTCAAATGTTGTGTACTCGTCAAAATGATACGTGGTCTGTTAACATTTCTCTTTGGGGATGTCACGGTAGCCGGTAATGGGTTTAGTTGATCAGTGCAACTTTTACAAGACGATGGAAGTGCTGCAGAAAAGATGAGTTTCAAACCCTGCCGGTTACATTGAAATTGTTTGATGGCTAATACGATTACTTCATTCCGTGATGTTTCTTACTGCGCAATTTATTTATTTATTAGATATGATTATTTCCAAGGATAGCCCATTATCAGGCATTTTAATGGCCAGTTTGTGAACATTTCTTTGGGTTTCATAAATGAAGATGTTATTACTCCGGTTTCAGGCTGATATGAAGTTACCTTGGGCTGATATCTCAACAGATATGAAACAAATAAAGTAACAACATCTTGATATTTGGCATCAATACAGCAAGAAAAAACTGGCATATTCGACGAAGAGCTGGGGAGAGTAAAGCAGTTTGTTTGTAAAAATGTCGATAGAAGAGAATAATGCCAGATATACTTTGTAGTTTGCAAACACGAGCGTTCATTTATAATAAAAAATAGAATAAAAGTTTTGGATCACCCTGACTAGAGTATTTGAAAGTTTTTTAAAAATTTGAAAACTTAGGGCGACTGAAATTCATTACATGCACATACGTGAATGCGATGATTAATATCTGGGTACTTCGTTGTGGAAGATTGAAACCTTTCAATTTTGAAAAAAAAATGTTTTTGATGATTAGCGAGCGGTTCGGGCACAGACGATATTTTGTATATGACTCAGTTATGAGGAAAAGGGTAAAACAGACAATACCCACACAAAATGCGAATTCGAAACAAAAAACTGGAAAGAATACAGAACATTTCTACCAATCTACCTCGGGATTCCAACCAAAGGTCACAAAAACTGTGCTTTTACAGTTTATACTTTTTAAGTTTCAGAACTTGTGAATTTAAAGGGTATATAACCCTACAGTTAAACATGTTAGTTAATAAAGTCAGTTATTTTAAAATATAAAATTGTTGACAACCTTAGGCTTAGTGTAACCAATAGCTACCAAATATTGTTGCGAAACTTAGCCTAGAGTAGAATATTTTATGTTAGGTAAACATAAAGAGTGTTTAAGAGTCAACTGCAAATTCTAATAAAATAATATAGGGGTACTTGAGAGTACTCGGCGGGCACAGACAGACTATATTTATGTAGAGAACACACACGTGTTAAATTACACTGTACTTTGAAACACGGGAGATCTGTTGAAGGTATATTTTTGCTGTAACTTGTCATACAAATGGAGATATTGCTGATGAGGGCCAGTAAAGGTTGGTACGAGTAATCTATCAATTACACATTGCTCTTGCTCTGACCAAACACCTGATGCAGGTATGCATTCCAATAGATGAGAATTATATATAAAACGGTCAATGTATTAGCTAAGCGTTGACGAAGATTAGTAAAGGTTCCTCTGAATTGTCACTCATCCACCAGCCAGACAGTACATGGGAGGACAAGTAGTGAGGAACTCTATTGAGGATATTTTCTCCAATGGTCCAAATGAAGATAATTTGTACACTTTCCAATGGCTGTTGGGGGCGCCCTTCGAGTACATAGAAACCTGAACGGTGCACTGGGAATGGCGTGACGGAATGTTCTGTTTATAGGAACTTGACAACTGTCAGACAACTGAATCCATTGTTCTGTCATATCATACCTGATTTGAAAAACTCAGACACTGATGAATATGTCGCATGATGTTTAGCCGGTATCAGTCGGCATCAGCTAGTTTTGACAGAGAAATCACTCGGACTTCTAACAGAAGACATATTCCATGCCGACTTCAGTTGGAGCTTGATGTAAGAATATAGGGACGGATTGGTGGAGGCACATCATTGGCGATGGGTGCCTCATGTCATCTGATCTACCGATTGAGTTTCTCTAGATCATGTGATGCCTAGCAAGCATGACTTTGCAATTCTGCCCAAGGCCAGCCACGTACTTATGTGTATATAACAGCCGACAAAACGCCAAAGCTGACACCTCCGGAACCATTTACAAACAATACGTTGTTAGTGACCCTACACACACTAGCGAAATAATTGTATGGGAAGGAGTCCTGCCTTAATAGAACTACCGTCACTCCAGTATTAGTGAATAGTGTGTTAGACTATTCTGATGCTAGAAATTAGTGGAGTTCTCAAGACTTGGAATTTTAACAAAAGTATTGGTATCCAGTATCCAGTAAAAGGAGCTACTTGTCCGAGTTGTCGTTTGCTACTAGAAGCTACAAGCGACCACACGGATCAGAGGGCCTGCTACTTGCAAGAACCACAACCTCATTCAAAGACGTTTTTGGTAAGAACAGAGGAACGAACTGTTTTATAAAACCACTAGACGAACATTGAGCCACGGCCAATAACGATCGCTGTGCCACACTATGCCTGCTGACTATTGTGCATGCTAACCCGGTTATTTCGTGTTTAACCCTTTACCCAACGCATACGATTTCAAAATTTATTATTTTAAATATCATTTTTTAATTTGATTCAAAAAATTTCAACAAAACCATATCATGTGACCCCTCTTTGGAACTAGCTCGTCCCAAAGAGGGGTCACATGATATGGTTTTGCTGAAATTTTTCGAAAAATAATATTTTTTCAGCTACTGAATTTGCATATTACGCGGGCAGATGCGGGTGATTCGTTGGGTAAAGGGTTAAACATCCAGCTCTTCGCTCAATAAACTTTTGGCTTTTTGATTTTATTGAAATCAGTAATGACTTTTATTATTGCATATATCACATTTCGTGGTATGGTATGCAGCTTATGTGGCGTTGTTTCATGTTTTCATGGCAGGGTTAGAGTCCAAAGATACAAATGAAATGGGAGATGAATGGATTGCTCCTTGGAACAATGTCTAGTTTTAAAAGCTTTTGTTGTGGTATCCCCCCATTAGTCAGACACCCCAGTTGTTAGACACCCCGGTTGTCAGACAATTTTGTGTTTCCAGTGTAGGTGTAATTGCTAGCTTACCTTGAGTGTGAATAGACTCTACCAACTTCTGTGTTATACACAATTTTTATTTATTCATTGTACTTTTTACTTTGTTTTTTTTTAATTTTCCTTTGTATCAGTTATTCATTGTACTTTTTATTTTTTTTTTTTTTTAATTTTCTTTGTATCAGTGTTGCACAACTGAAGTAAACTGATGTTGAACATCAATGAGGTAGCAAAGTAACAGCTTGATTATTTGTCAGTGGTTTGTTTGTTTTAAACTTTGTGTGTTTCACAAACATATCATTAGATTAAAACAACAGAATTACTGTATATAGTCTCGTAATGCAATGGGCCATCATAAACCAAAATGGCATGCTTACAACAAGTTGAATATCTGACTTCTCAGAGAGGATCGGTGCAGGCCCTTTTCCAAGGCTATACTTTCATGATTTCAAATCTATTTCAAATAACTTTGTTCTTGTTGTCATCCGTTGGACGCCCTCAGTTGATTGACAACCCGTAATGTCCGGTTCTGTCACAACAAACATCTAATTTTTTATTTTTTTAATATTTTTAAGTTTGTCTCAAGTCAGGCCTATTTTATAAAAGTCGAAAAACTTATATTTTGCAGGGGTCCGGACTTGTTTTTAGGCATTTGCTATTATTAGAAGCCCACTGCGCGATACAGCATCCTTCTAACATAGTGTTTCGAGCTCTGTGTCCCAAAGCGCACAGTGTAGATGTGAAAGATTGGCTTCACATGAACATATAGTTGGGCTACAATAATGACATGAATGGATGAAAATTATACACTGTCTGTTATCAGAAGCTGGATTTAATTTCGACGGTATACATCTCTTATTCTACCAGAACCAAGATTGTCCTATTGCATATACCATCAAGCAGCTCTCTGTACATTCATATCAACATTCCAGTCGATTTTATTTTTCAATAAGCAACCAAGACTTTAGCGAAATTCGTCTTTTTTGGCAGACTTCAAGGCGCCATGCCAAACAAGATGGAAGTGGTTAACTTTCTACATGTATCTGCATTATGGAAAAAATGAAGTTTTTAATATTTCTCATCGGGGGGTTAAAAACATGGACAACTGAAGTGCCTGAACTCACATACAGGTAAACATGTCCTATGTGTGATAACACAGTTCACATGACTTATGGGAGTTAGTAACAGGATGTAGTAGCAGGTTAAGGTCACGGATGTCAGATGATGAATGAGCTCTTTCAATATGGCTGAAGTGTCAATGTTTGAATTTGCATGTTACAGCTCCGCGCTCTAGAAACACTTGAAACACCCATCAGTCTTCAAACATCACTTCCACGAAGCATACCTAAATTTAAACGCCCTATATCAGAAATACTTAAATTATTCATCTAATTTTGCCCAAACGACACCCAGTTCTGAAAGATTTGCCTTCATCTAACACAAATAACGGAAATATCTAGAATTTTTTACAAACATCTCCATTTTAATACTAATATTTTTTTCAATATTTCACCCCGAAACATAGTTTAAAACTCATCGATGGAAAGCGTTTTGTGGCAAAATATTTAATTATTCAAGGAAAACATTCTTGCAAGTTTTGAGGTTGTGTTCGTTAAAATGAAACATTACGGTGTCAGACACGCCTACTGTCAACGTGTCGCCCGTGTTCTGTTGGTAAAACGTCGAAAGTAACATTTGGCAGCAGCGGAAGGGTGATATTCTGCTGCTGCTGCAGGTGGACGGCGATAAGATGATCCCAGTGGCGCACGTGTTGTCATTCTGAAACTTAACCCTTTGATACTTTTGCACGTCGTATGACGTACGAAAGCAAACAGTGTGTTGATTCTTTTGTACGTCTTATTTCTCGATTCATCTTGACCCCTCTACTTCCATCAAAGGATATTTTTACTTTTCAGACTTGTTGCTCAGTCCTCGATTTTTAACTGATGGTATGGAAAGCTGGGGCTTAGTAATATTCAAAGAAGATGAAATCTTGTTTAAAAGTGACGTTTCGCCAGCAGTTGATAAACAACGAATTACAGCCTTGCTCTCACATAAAATATCACAACAGGTAAACATAGAATGTATATATAATATTAAGGGGAGATAGCCTGTTTTCTAGCGCGGTCTTGGAGAGAGGATGGGCAGGGACGCGACCACAAAGCGTCCAACATATATGATGGGTGTAAAATATCGCCACGTGCCAGAGCTTGCACATCCTGAGGTTTTGTGTCGCTAATTCTTTTCCCGGAAGAATATAGTCTCGACCCCCATATTGACCGGGAATATCCATAGAGCACCTACTCCCTTGAATTGACATTTGGTTTATTTTGTTATTTTTTTTCTTGTGATTTTTTTTTAAATGGACTTCTGGAAGGTGTATTATTTTCCAGTCCAATTAACCAGTGGCACTGTAGGTGGTCGCCACTATTCCAATAAACCTGAAATGGGTATTTCATATTCTATACTTGACATTTACTCGCTATGTCTGGCATGGCCCTGGGAGATACAAAAAGTTTGACGGAAAAGAAGAAACGTGCTGAGAAAACACCAACTTAATAACGTTAATCCTCTGTACACGTAAGACAAAATATCAATACTTCAAGCTGTAAATATTTCCTTCGTGAGGCATCGACAAATTTAATCAATTCAATCATGTGTGGCAGAGCTCTTTGAGCTCTGTCAAATAAGATTAAATTTGTTAATTCCCCTGTTGCTTTTTATAAACAACTGGCAGTTAGAAACTTTGATATTTTGTCATCAGTGTGTAGAGGGTTAACCCTTTACCTAACATGAAGACGACACTTGCAAATAGAATTCTTGAATAACTAATTTTTTTTCATTTTTTGTCTCAAAAACACAGGTTGTGACCCCTCATTGGAACGAGCTCGATGAGCTCGTTCCAATGAGGGGTCATAACCTATGTTTTTTAGACTAACATAAAAAAAATAATGAAAATTAATTGGCGATTTTTGAGAATAGCGCTGGCCGTTTTTTTTTTTTTTTTTTTTTGCGGTTACGTCAGGTAAAGGGTTAAACCGACTCTCTATCAACGAGAAGCTTCATTGTCCTTTATAATTTATATTTAAAGAAGTAATCGTTTCGTTTGGTAGAGTTTTCTGGGGAGTGTGTGCGTGTAGGGAGGGGGTGTTAGTAGTTATCTGTAGAAACAGGTATTAATAATAACCCTCGACTGCCAACTGATAGCTTTATTTTGATGTTCTCGGAGAAACATGGCCAGTCACTGCATACCAGTCATTCTCGTCTAACGTTTTTTCACACTAATCCCCATTTTCTGACTATGCTCATGCTGACAACGGAAGTTACTCTTTGCGTAAAGGAATCATCGAAGTAGTGGACAAAATCCGACAAAGCTCTATAAATCTTTTACAAAATACCTGGTGTATTCGATTATACTACTCACATTTTACAAAGGATCACTCCACATTCGTCAACATAATGTGTACATGTAAGGAATATGGGTAAATTATTTGTTTGTTTATTTATTGGGGAGCAGTGACACTTTTAATAGTCTGGATCATATCGAGTTGTACCAATTTACGGTAGTTAAAGCTAGAGTTCCCATAGGAAAGCACTTAAAACTGCCAAGTAACTGTCGCACTCTCTGATTTATCATCTTGGTACAAGCAGGGTTTAGCACTGCTTGAAGGCAAGTGACCCGTGGGAATACTGCTTCAACCAATGCTAACCGCTTGTGTCAGGAGGGTAAATTAGAGAGGCCGAAAGTTACTCACCATTGCTCAGTTGTTATCTCTGGGTACTCTGACTCCCCCTACGCGTAAAATTGTCTGACATGATCAAAGCTTATGGAAGTCGTGTTAAACCTTAATGAACAAATAAACAAACTTAAAACAAAACACATAATTTGACCTTTTATGTATCAAATATATTGATGGGTAGAAGTGGTCCGTAGCAAGCTATCAATTTTACAAGACGAATTGGATGTCGTGCTCTAGACAGGCACATCTATTTTTCCTTCAAAAAGACTAAGTGCTATGGCCATTTCAATAAATTTTATTTAGATTGTTATTAAAATGGGATCAGCTGAACATTCGAGTAGATTGTTTTACTCCATAGGAACCTACTGTTGTTTGGATAACATACTTGAAATGCATGTTTGCTATTTTCATCCCTTAGTGGGGAAATGAATTTCAGCCTTATGATAGTAGTATAGCAGGAGGTTTTCTTGCCCTATTACCCGGAACTTTGCCGGAGCAGCTAGTGTTAAATTTCCATAGGAACTGGAACCTTTCACCGGAGCAACTTTTCGGTGCAAAAGTACGGTTCCTTGCAGCAAGATCCGACAATCCGGTATTGTTGGTGGATACGATTGAGGAATGTATTAAGATGGTCCCCAGTGTTTACATTAGCTCTCTTGACAGGCAGACTTTTCGTGACAGTCACGGAAAGCATGTACCCCTTGATTTCCATGATGTTTTTGTGTACTGTCTACATGCACATCAGTTGTGTAGGGTACTCAGTCTTCATTTCAACACAAACCCTTGTGATTTAATGATTGAATATGGCGAATGCAAATGGAAGAAGACATTTGTCTGAATCAGAAATGTGGTGGGCTGTGGAACAAGGTGCTACCCATTGTCAGGCTGGTGAAGCCCTTGGTGTGCACCATACGGTGACCACCAGGGTCTGGGCAAGATTTCAGCGGTATGGCACACCAGACAAACGACATGGTGGTGGCAGAGACAGGGCAATATCAGCAGCTGAAAACCGGTTTTTGACCATTCAGGCCCGTAGGAACCGCTTCGACACCGCTTCGACACAGCAACCCAGCTTCGCAGTGACCTTCAGAATGCATCCGGGGTAAATGTTTCGACGCAGGCTATCCAGACAAGGTTGCACGAAGGTGGTCTCCGATCGAGAAGACCATGTATTCGCATTCAGCTGTCACAGAACAACCGTCAGGCACGTTATGAATGGGCGATGGATCACGTTGGATTGACCAGAGAAGACTGACGACCTGTCCTTTTTACAGATGAGGCAAGACACTGCCCAGACAACACATATAGGCGTTCTAGGGTATGGAGAAGACCAGGAGAGCGTTTCCATGCAGCCAGCATTTCTGAGCATGGCCGCTATGGTGGAGGGTCAATAATGGTCGTTGGCGGCATCAACTGGGATGGACATACAGACATACAGAGCTCTATGTCCTTGACAGTGAAACATTGATTGCACAGCGGTATATTGATGAGATCCTGGATGCCCACGTCAGATTGTATGCAGGTGCAGTGGGTGATAGATTCATTCTGATGGACGATAATGCCCGTCCTCGTGTTGCCCATGCTGTCCGGGAGTACCGACAGGTGGAGAAGATTGGGCGTATGGGCTGGCCAACAAGATTCCCTGACCTCAATCCAATCGAACATGTCTGGAATGAGTTGCAGCTTGCAATTTCAGTCCGTCCAGTGCAAGATAGGCGCCCCAGGGTATGGAGAAGACCAGAGAGAACGATTTCATGCAGCCAGCATTGCTGAGCATGACAGCTATGGTGGAGGGTGTGTCATGGTCTGGGAGGCACCAGCTGGGATTGGGCATACAGAGCTCTGTGTCCTTGAACGTGGTAGATTGACTGCACAACGGTATATTGGTGAGATCCTGTATGTCCACGTCAGATTGTATGCAGGCGCAATGGGTGATAAATTCATTCTGATGGACGATAATGCACTCCTCATGTTGCCCATGCTGTCTGGGAGTACCGACAAAGGGAGGGGATTGAGCGTATGGACTGGCCAGCAAGAACCCCTGACATCAATCCAATTGAACATGAGTTGCAGCTTGCAATTTCAGCCCGCCCGGTCCAGCCAAGAAGTCTTTTTTTCCATGGTTATCGTATTCAAAAGCAAACAAATAATGTCAAACACAAACAAAATCTCAATTGTGTGCTTAAATCATTAAAGATATAATTAAATATAAAATATATACACTTTTCATAACAATATTTCAACTAAAACGTAAAACAGGTAGTTGGATATACTTGGTGCTTAGCAAACTTCAAGTAGTATATATATATAACATAGCATGTAGAGTAATATATGGAAACATGGGCTGTGGGTATATATTATGGTTTTGTAATGGAAAATTGATGGGAAAGGTTAGTTTTTCTCCGCGAAACAGTTGACGTTGCTATTGACGTCGTGACTTCATGGTGCGACGTGCATGATCGCCTACTGCGGTATTGGGAGGTAGTTCTTGGGTGTTTATTCAAAATGGGCAGTATAGGATGAATGGTCTGTTGGTCTATTACCCCCTTAGTTCTATTAACCTACCGAATCCTTTGTATTATCTTAAGTCTGGTATTGGTAGTTCGTAATGATGAGTAAGGCAGGATTATAATCGTCTGTTTCGAACTGGGGCATAGGATGCATGATATATACCCCTGTAGGTCCCCTGTTAATCCTTGATATTATTAACCAACCGACTGCTTTGTATTATTCTATAACTCGTATAGGTAGTACATTATGGCAGGTCAAGTGGTATTGTGGGGTGGGGGTATTGCCTGGTAGTAAAGAACGGCAGTATAATATGGACGATATATATCTCTTGATATTATTAACCTACAGAATGCTTTGTATCATCCTGTTTCTGGTAAAGTGGGACGTAACGCCAGTAGTTCCTGCCCTATTCCGAGAACATTTGTTCTTGTTTCATTTATCTAGACCATCCAATCAGTTCACTTTACGGAAGCTGATTAACCAATCGGATTGCTTCATTTCCCGTACTTTATACAACTCTTTACAACGTTATCTCCCTTGTGTATAACAAACCCAAGAATCTTCCGGGTAGTTACTGATAAGTCATTGCTCGAACGACTCGAATCCCATCGAGCAAATGAGCTATCGAGCAGTTGCTCGTTCGAGTGACTCGCACATACGACTATTAGCCTCATTCCAGTATTACTGCTTGACCTAGCTATAACTGACATACGATAATATGAAGGCCCAAGTGCTAAAAGTATAGCAACATGGATATATACCACTACTACCAGATCACCATCTTTTTTTCTGTGTATTATATCAACAGTTTGCGCATCGTGACACATAAGGCACTATTACGATGTCCGAAAAGTTTTCTCAATAATTACATGCTTCTATATTGGACCTTCCTCGCCATTTGAATAATTTCAAGGGAGATAATTTGGGAGTGCGGCGGCTCAATGGGTACTGCCTTGGACTTCAAACCGAAAGGTCCACAGTTGTTCCTCCTAGGAGTAACTGGTTTGTGTCCTTGGGAGAGGCACTCAATCCCGATTACTTTCGTGGGAGCACGGTCGCGCTGCGTACTAAGTCAAAATAATGCTTTAACCCATGCCTAACCAAAATTCGTGTGTTGAATAACCAGAACTATCACTGACGGTGATTAATGCTCAACTTCTGGCTTTCCATACTACAGCTCTGAATGTTGAGCTTCAACATTCGGCAATATGCGGGTACCCCCTTGTATGTGGGAATGTCTAATTTTTTTTTAGAAAAATAAGTTCCGAAATGTAGGTGACGTTACACATAAATTCTAGAAATATGCACACGTTTTCCCTTACTTCCTCGGGTTAGTTTTACGTTAATAACTACTGTTTCTACATGTACAGAGCTTCAGATTCCTTAACAGTGTTTCTACATTATTGTTGGCAGCTAACAATGATGTAAAAAACACTGTCAAGGAAAAAGCGTCCGAGCAGTAGAGTTATCAAGGAAGAATACACCCGGAACAACCTTTTTCAGAGCAATATGGAGAAGGGGAGTTTGTGATTTATTGCTTAAATAGCCCAGACAGCCATGATTAGCGCTTGTGTGCGGGAGCATACCAGACTAGACAACAGCTTCTTTTCTCACCTGTTTTAACTACAGCATGTGTTTTGTTTATTTGATTGATTGCCTATATTAGCAGATATATAGGTGCGGTGTTCGAGAATATAAATATTCTCTCACATATTTAGGATCGGACTAAGTGAAAAGTTCATTTATCGGGTGGGTTTTGATGAGTTTCCCTTATTCCTCAATCTGACACTTCTAGAAGACGACGTTTAAAAAAAATGATTTGAATGACTCAGCATTTCGCTACGACCTTCAAACCATATCTTATGACATCCCATTGGAAAGAACGCGGCGAATTCCAATCAGGGGTCGTTACATATATT
Organism: Pictodentalium vernedei; assembly: GCA_031216915.1. Classification (NCBI taxonomy): domain Eukaryota; kingdom Metazoa; phylum Mollusca; class Scaphopoda; order Dentaliida; family Dentaliidae; genus Pictodentalium; species Pictodentalium vernedei. The sequence continues at coordinate 143,043,804 of CM062294.1, read as the reverse complement.
TGAGAGGCAAAACCTAAATACAAAACATCTGAATGGCAATTTCATGAATAGTAACCGTAACGTCCGATAATGGGTAAACACTGCACGCATTGTGCAACGTTTAAAATAATTGATTTGCTACCATCTCTCTTTTTTTATTTCAGTGGTTTGGAAACCTTGTTGGTATAAGTTGGTGGGACGATTTGTGGCTTTACGAAGGATTCGCCACATTCATGGAATATGTGGGGAGCCAAGCTGTACACCCGGATTGGGGTATGGTATGTATAATAATGATCTCTGGGCGGAAGAGAATATCGTTTAACCCTTTACCCAACGCAGACGATATCAAAATTTATTATTTTAAATATAATTTTTTTAAATGTTTCAAAACATTTCAACAAAACCATATCATGTGACACCTCATTGGAACGATCTCAATGAGCTCGTTCCAGTAAGGTGTCACATGATATGGTTTTGTTGAAATATTTTGAAAAATTTAATTTTTTCAACTGCTCAATTTGCATATTACGCGGGCGAATGCGGGCGATTCGTTGGGTAAAAGGTTAAAATGCTATCCCGAGACGATTACGAATGGTTCAAATACAAAAAGCCATCAATCTTGCCATGGCACACCATGTTTCAGTTCAAATATGTATGTATGCATGGGGGTGTTCCTTCTTACATGTCCGAGGTTCGAAAAGGCGTACTCAATACACTGTGTTATTTTAGCAGGAGCAGATTTGTGGTGGAACATAACATTATGGTATTATTGTTTTTGCGTTACATTGCATCTCATCAATTTTGAACACATTGGGCCAATTCGTGTGTCCTGCGCAGTTCCATTTAACTGGTTTCCAATTTTAGGATATGTCTGTAGCCGCTTGGCCAAAGTGGCCGTGCGAAGTCTCACTGGGCGGTTGGAGGCGTTCGAATTTCACTCGGCAGTGAAATATTCCCGTTATTGCATTTGGTGCAAAAATACCACACGTTTGTGCATACCAGTCTATTATGTAGTTTTTATCTGTGTGAATTTTGCTATTGCTAAAGATCGTATATTAGCATTGTATTATTTAATTTCTTTTTTGATATCATATTTGCATGCATATCATTGCTCAATGTGAGTTTTTCATAACTCGATGAATGTTTTTTCTATTTGATGGATGTTTTTGCTCGCTCTGCACTGCCCATTTGTCAAAAACAAATATGGACGAGTTCAGCGGTGCAATTAAACTATAATTGCTACAGGTGGGCTGTTAGTATTCACGTGGGCTGCACACTCTTGCTTTCCTCTTGAGTACTCGAGAACGCGTGTATTAACCTATACAGAAAATACAACTTTTGTCTGCACAAACGTTGATACAACTGCAGAAATATAAATGATAACAATTGAAATGAATGATTATCTGTCACTCTTTCTGAGTAAGAATGTGCTAACAAGGAGTTAAGTTATGTATGAAGCGCTACGCAGTGTACGCACTATCGCCCTGCGATAAAAGAGCAGACAATTAATTGTAACTATTACACAGACAAGGAAGTATTGTTTAATGCATGTTGAAATAGTCTGTATATTTAGGCTTTCCCAAACCCAGTTTGGGAAAGACTCTTGTTATTCTTCTTTTTCCAAATTTTTCTTCACTATTTTTGTTTTCTTTTTCTTTTTCTTTTTTTTTTCTTTTTTTTCCGCCGTCAATTTTGTTTGTTGCACTGCTCAAAAACAAGCTGTACGATTTTAACCAAATTTGGCATACTCCTGTAATGCCATAAAATCTAGTGAAATGAGGTAACGGCATGTCTGTGAAAACGCCTATTTTCAAAATATTCTGTCAAAACCGTCAAAATATCACCATTTTTGAAAAGTCGTAAAATTGTTTACAGTTATTTAGCTCAAATTTCCCACACATTTAGAGTATAACATGATACACCAAAATCACCACAAAAATATTCAATAATAACCCCCATTGGCCAAAAATGACATGAATATACCTTTTTTCTTCAAAATTGACCAACTTCAAGGGCAGATGTCTCTAATTTCAAGGCTGTTGTAACAATTGTTTTGATATGAATAGATGCAACAATGATTGTGGAAGAAAGATGCTGTTTACGCATTAATCTCAGATTTAACCCTCAAGCACATCGAGGGCGAGAATAAGTGTACCGTTTGAAAATGCCAAACTTAGCCAACTTTGGTTGCTTTTTATATCATTTTGCAAAGGGTTAATTTCAAACACTTTGCATGTCCGTATTCATAATTGACTACCGAGCATATCTGCTGTTGTAAGTTTGGTTGCAAAGCTGAACCCTATGCTCATTCTGGTTGCATAAAAGGAGGTCCCGTCCAAAAAAAGTCCCATTTTTTCAAAATTACAGGGACACTTTACTCCATTTCTTATTGATTGAGGGCTGAATGGTTTCTATGGCTGCATGAAGCAGTCCAGGTATGACAACTTTTGTTTTATACGTTATTATTAAAAGTTTAACCCTTGGAAGATTTGAGACTTCCTATAAGGGTACCGTTGGAATAATTGTTATTTTTGCCAACATTTACGCGCGATTTATCAGCACGGGATCCATATTTTCTCAAAACACTTCCCATGAGAAGATAGGACATTATTCCTAGAAAAGTTTTGCTGTTATATGTTTTATTCAAAGTTTTAACCCTCACCGAGTTGTCGTGCCTTGATTGAATTGGAGTATCCTCAAATTGAACGTGTTAATTCAAATACCACGATTCCTCCTTGTCTCTTATCAGAAACTCAAGCTGTGATTGATGACAGGCCTCTGGAATGTAAAATGAGGTATCGTCATATTCGTGAAACATTTGGAGCATAATATGATTCTCTAAAATCACCACACAAATATTTCAAATTTAACCCCTATTGGCTTTAAATGACATGAATATAGTATTTTTTCTACAAAATTGACCAACTTTAAGGGCCCATGCCAGTGTGAAAGCATACAGTCGCTAGAGTTGTTATAAGGCATGCCTGCCTGCCCTCTACCTGCCCGACATTAACCATATACCATTCACGTCATTGTTGTATGAAAAATAGTCTCCCTGCCTGCTTGATTTGGTCATTTCTGGCAACTGAATTGCCCGAAATTTTCGGCTTCTTCCCGACTCAGGGGTGGGGGCATATTCCTCCCAGGCACCCTGGCCCACATGCCCATGATTCATCTGTACTTATTTTTTCCAAAGCAAAACGGACACGGCTCGTTTTGCTTTCCATGAAAATATTCAGTAATTATTGAAGAGCAAATTTTCTGTTAAATGTTTTGATGTCCTGTTTTATCTCAAATTTCTGTTTTGGCTGCATAAAACTTAGTAGCATCACAAAAAAACATTGCTTCAACTATATTTTTCTATTTTCAAAACTGATCGATAGTTTTGTGTACAATACAGTTTGCCTTTTTACATTAAAATTGGGAAAGCCCGTAATTTGTACAACAAATTACAATTCTCTAGTTTAGTTATTAAAATTGGCAATACTCTATAGAACGGAATTGCTGAAAAGTCCCCGAAAAACCTCAGATCACGATCTGACCCCCTTACTGAAGGCGTCAAGTCAATCAATGATGAAAATACTCCTATCGATGATGCTTGATGACGTGGAATCTTTTACGCTGTGACTGTAGACACGGAGTAGTAGCTTTCACATCATCAAACACCAAACGAAACCTCGAATGAAGACATGTAACAGGATATCAAATTTCCCATCTCGGCAATAATAATTTGTTGTTAACTAAAACATGTTGTAATATCAAATTTTTATTACCGCGAAAAATGTGCACATCATCAACATATTCATTTTTCAAAGGGGTCAAAGAATATTTTTAAAAATCGATCGCTGATTTGAGATGTCTGTTAAGTGATAACCTACAAGAAAAACTATTTACAGCACCCCCCGCCCCCCTTCCCCCCCCCCCCCCACACACACACACACAGACATATAGTCCCCTGAGTTCAAATATGTTATATGTATCAGTAGGCACATAGAACACATTGGAGCTCAGTGGGCGATACATGTATGGCGGTATATCACAAATGAGCGTTCCAGCAATCAAATGGTATAGAGGTCAGTGGTTATGCCTTCGTCAATACTTAGCTGTGAAACATAACAGCTTCAGAGAAAATAAAGATAAAACTAGTTTGCATATTATTATTATTATCAAAAACTACAGCTCTGATTTCAAAATCAAGAAGGCTCATTCAGGCACCAGTTATGAATGTTGGCACACCCTTTGGTGAATGTTTGTCTGATGCCCTGAATCACTCAAGGTGAAGGGACGCCCAACAAAAAAAACGCTTTCTACGCTATATTTTCTGAATATGCCGAAGGTGTGAAGACGTTATCAAGATAATAAAGGTCTTGTGGACACGTTTATGACCTCTCAACACGAAGGCTCTGATCAGTGTTGCGTGGCACACGACTGGAACCTTTCTTCCGTAATCCCCCAAACAAGTTCCCCCAGCAAAAGCTCATTGCTCAGTTCGCCCATTTAAGTAAACCACATTCAACAAGAAGCCATTGAAACTTGTGCAGTTTCTTTTCATAGCTCCGATTGCATATCCCTTTAGAAAAAAAAACAAAGTTTTTTTTAGTGATGCGTCAATCCCGAGCATTATTTTGATAGATTTATACTTTCCTTCTATCTTCAGCTTGATCAATTTGTCCCGGACGTTCTACACACAGCACTTGAAATGGATGGGTCGCTATGGTCACAGCCAGTGTACATTCCAGTGAGAAGCCCAGATGATCTCCCAGGGAGTTTTGTAACGCTCTCCCACACAAAGGTATTTCTACACTGTTAAAATAAACTATTCAATGTTATTTACTACTTTTCAACCCTTATATAGGTGAATGCAAAAATTATTAAGCAGCGCTGAGTGGCGCGATTTCAACCTGATAGAATCATGCGTTAGTGTACATTTTTCGTAAAAAGTGGTTATTGCCTATTGTCAACATATCGTTCTGATTAATCAGACCTTTCTGATCATTATATATCTTACCTCCTACAAGTATCTGGGAATTTCATTGGTTCAAAGACGTCAAATGCAGACTGCACATAAAACCATATACTGCCTATCGACATCAATATACGCTGACAGCTATGGGTAATCTCCCCTTTGTTTATTGATTATTCAAAATGGCGGCAGCCGATAAACGCTTCAAGTTGAAAGATTGAGTGTTGGAAGCCCATATTTGGTCTGAAGTGCAGGTTAGGCAACTTAAAAGGCTTCATATTCTGTGGATGTGTGTCATGTTACCTTCGAAAGGAAACAGTTGGGTATGTACACAGGTACTCGGCACAAGCTGGGAAATCGAAAGAAAAATGATATTTGATACCATTTATGAATCTATGCTGACGTGCCCCTGTAATGGTATATAAATATTAACAAGGTAAACAACTCGCTTTTCGAAAACGATAGCACTCATCTTCGTTTTTCCCCCCTCAAATTTGATTCACACAACGTATCCAACAATACCCAGTATCAATGGAAAGGGAATGAATAAGCTTTACAGTGGTGTATTACATGACCATTGGGTGTTCTTGGGTTGTTCATGATAACTGGGAGAAGTCGCAGAAAAGGCCGAAAAACATTTAGTCGGACAAGAAAGTGCACAGTGAAATGAGGTTTACGAGCGACAATTATCCGATTTATTATAAATAATTCGAGGTCCCATTGCATATGGAGGGCAGATTCAAATATTAACCGTATACCTTTATCAATTACTAATCTCGGATCCACATTTATTAATTCGTATACTTTACTCTAAATTACATTATTTATGATGACACAGCTCGCGACTTCGGTGTTGAAAGAGTTAACCCTCTGATCCCGAGCGGCCGCTTTTCCGGCCAGGAACATGATACGTCATAACGTCATTATATAGAATTGCTGTTCAGTTAATGTGTGGAGTGACCAGTCAATATTTTAAACTTGCAACCGCGATGCTGCACGTTGAAAATATTGTTTGGTCTACCCCAAATAATGAACATGGTCTCTTCTAATTGCTGTCATTGAACGGGCATGGGAGATACCACTAGAGTTCAAAGGGTTTTTCTTGTTTGTATGATGTGATACAGTTGAGGCATTATTCGTCGCGAAAGTCTCATTCAGTGCGACATTCAAGAAGGCCTTTTCAGTTTATACCTAGCTAGAGGATGAATCACAGCAACACATGTTTTCTCGTTAGGCGTATTTATAGGAAGTTTGAAATTGGGTTTGCGAAACATATGTATGGGTACCATTACGATAACAAAATAGTTAACGTGTACCAGTATCATAACGGTAGCCAAAGAAGTTTTATCCGGAACCGAATCCTTTTTTCCAGAAGCACCTAACGTGTACCGTGAACAAAAACGCCGTTTAGTCCCGAGCCGAATCAGTTCCCCGAAACACACTTTTTTTCGATATAGAGCACTGGCGAGGTAAGGCCGGTTCTCGTTAGATCACCAAAGTTAAGCAACGTCGATCCTGGTTAATCCTTGGACAGGTGACCGTAGTAGTGGCTGGTGTGCGATCGGGAAAGTTTGAGTGTGTGATTCTGCGACGTGGCAACACATGCCAGCTGTGGACGTTGGGGATGTTCACCAGTACTACGCAATCCTCACCGTGCCTCGGTGTAAAATAGGGACCTGTTGAGGTGCTTGCCTTGTTTGCCCGTCTGCGGAGCACCGTCAATATGCGACGTTGAGTTGAACTGAAAATGTCATAGAATGAACAAAGGATGTGAACACATGTGATACGGGGTAATAATATAAGTCAGAGAGCACTGCGGTGGGTTCTAAACATTAACATTGCATTATATTTGCGAACAGAAAAGAAACAAAAATATAAGAAGAAATATGTGGTGGATTAAATGCATCCCAACTTTAGTGAATGAAGGGACGGGCTTTGTTGTAAGTGGCGTTTCGTCCAATTGCGTGTTTGGAGAATCTCCCAAACACAGGCTGAAAAGAGTCTTGTTTCAAATCTTACTCTCAGACACACGCAATGCAAAAGTGTTATCTCCGCACCACAAACTGACCAAAGACCCACTTCCCTTAAACACCCCATTCTCCGAAAAACGCAATGGTAATATAAATGTTGGGCATGAGTAACCACGCAAAAGTAATACAAATCAGTAAAATAAATCTTGCACACAGCTTGACAAAATGCCCGACGTTAGTAAAACGTAAATGGCCTATTCTACAAACAGATGACATTTCCAATAGATTAAACACGTCGCAACTCAACAATATTTTAGTTCTCAGAGATCGTGCAACCCATTCATGAATTTTCATATCCACGTTTAAAACTTGGGCATTATCTTTTAGAATTATTTCGCGTATATTCTCCCCTGAGACTTTCAAAATCGACTCATGTTTATAGAATAGCACAGTATACGACACAATTAATATAAGAAAAAAGTTGTGCAAGCAATTAGCGAATAGTGGATTTTGCATATTAGTTGAATCAGTACAAGTAAAGTTCCATTTTTATTTGTTTCCCATGTCAATTGAATCTACTTCAGAATTGGACACCCCATTATTTAGGTTTTGAATTGTTATGGCATATACGCGTCCAGACGAGCAAAATATTTCAGTAGTATTAATCTTGCACATGACTTTACCAAATTTCCAATGTTAGTGAAAAGCGAAAGCGAGTGACCTGTTCTACAAACGGGTTTTTGCTGTAGGGGGCATCCCAATAAGCCAAACTCATCGAAACCCGACTATGCTTTAGGTCTCAGATCGTACCCATCCAGGCATTTCGGTAACCTCATTTATCTCTAGGGCATTGCCTTTGAGAGTATTCCCTGTGTGGAAATTGCATTTTCATGGTCAAAATTTCCCCGAGATTAATATTCCTCCCCTGCGACTTTTAATGGAGACTAATGTCTGTATACAGAATAGCACAGGATGCGACACATTTGGCGATTTTCAGCAATAGCGTAACAGTATTGCCACCCGATTCAGTTATATCAGATAGAATACATGCATAGTCTGAAGTCGATCGGGCCCGAAGACACGATTGGGCACGTCATGCCAAACAATAATTCGCATTATAGTAAGATTAAAACAAATGTAAATTATTTTTGGTGTCCTGTTCATAAAAAAGCGCATGATTGGCATTGCAACTGATGGCCATCACATCTCGATATCTCTGGGTACGCATAGTTAGGCAAAAGAAAACAATAAAACAGTAAATGTATTTTAAATTGTGGGGACAGAAAAAGGAGAGTTGCTTCTGAGATTTCACTCTATATAGGGCGATGTGTTCACCGAATGAGCAAAATATTTTTAGCTGGTTCAGAGGTTTCGAACTAGGAATTTAAAACTACATGGCACATGTATGTTTGTTCGGTTTGAAAGTAGTTGATAGCGATGCAAGCTCACTTTGATCTTAAAGGTCATTATGTCTCTTTCAGGGTGCCGCTCTTATAAGAATGATGAATTTTGTCCTAGGACCTGCCGTATTCTGGAGAGGGTTAACAGTAAGTTATTTTGGTAACATCGTTTTTCGCACAGTGTATTTTTTACCAAGTCCGTGTGTGATGCATCGTCGACTATTGCACTTGCATTGTTGGTCACAAAAACAAACCATGGTCACAAAAACAAACCAATGGCTATTGATCATTTATATTTTTTCCAACAAACATAATGTCTAACATTTGGGTGAAATAATATTGAGAAACAAATCCTATCTTCACTTTTGAATATATTGAAACATATATCGCAGATACATTCATTTTAAGAATATTATACCCAAGCGCAGAGTCAGAACTTTTGTTGGGGACGTGCACTTAGTGACGATCGGCGATTACCGGCTCTGCCCGGGGACCATGGTTCAACCCGCAAGGAAAGTGTTTGAAAAATGAGAATCAAGCGGAGTTTTTTGTGTGTGACATTTAGGTTCCAAAATATAAATACGTTTGCACTATTGTATGTGAAAAAGAAACGCCTCAGCACTTTAATTTTTTTTTATAGCCGAGCTTATAAAAATGTATCAGAATTGTTTGACAGAAACTGCATGCGAACGAGAACAATTATTTTTTAAAACAGTGTTGGAAAGATGAGATTCTGCGGTGTTTGGGGGAGAATTTGTTAAACGACCACTTTGCCGCGATCCAGTCGAAATCTCTGCCCGCTCTCCTCCCCACGGTGCTTTATTTTCACCGACTGGGCAATTATGACCGTACACTAAGCGAAACATTTCCAAGTAACAATTCTTGACGAACAATTCTTTCAAAGTTACCTTGCATTTTTTTCAAAAATGTCCAACAAAAAAGCCAAGCCATATACGAAAAGGTCAACACTTTTGTGTGGATACCGAGACCACTTCACTCGCGACGACAACAAAAAAAAACAATTATTTTCAGGTGTGGGGTCGCAGCTCGGTATACTGTTGTTTTACACGTCACTCGGAAATAAATGTCGGAGTCAAGTCGAAAAGTGTACATGGTTTATTTGTGTCTCCGTTAATTAAATGACGTCACATAAAATAGCGTTATCCTGTACAAAATTACCTTCCGCAATGAATTGAAATACCGAGTTCTAGATTTCTCACTGACTGCTTGAAGTATACTGTACAGTCGACGTGGAGATGTCGTAATCCATGCGTGGGAAGTGATGTCCACGCATGCGTTTACCATGTAATAAAAATCATCATCAGCGAAGATTTAATTAATGGAGCTTGTTGTACCCGGTGCTTCATTAACTAAATTGTTGATGATTATTCCTGCAATTAATGTTTACAATCTAATTGTATTGTGTCCGTGGATATATTTCTCATCCCGTGGGAAGTGACCAGTCCACGGCGTCTGCACTGTAATTATACGAGACACTAATCAAGGAGAGCCTTTGTATTGTAGGACTAGCTTTTCCAGACTGAACTATCTCAACTCTTCAGCTCTCGCTTTTGCATTGTGGAGTGGGCTTTTCTCTAACAGTAACGAGTCCATTCTTAACGCAGACTAATTAATCTAAAACTCAGGAAAAATGTCAATTTCTTCATTGTGTGCATCATTGCGCCATTTTCAATACTAAGGAGAATGCAGATGAAGCCTTGTTGCATTTAAGGGTCCAATTATTCTACACTTGATGTCAATAAAAACCATTCTGGTATAAAGAAGCCAAACATATTTCTTCCAAAATTGCCCGAGCGAATTTTGCCTTGAACAGAGCAAAATCCATACTTCCCCCGAGACGCTATGAGAACCATTTACTATGCGCTAGTGCATTCCCATCGTATGTATGGAATAAATATTTGAGGTTACGCAAAAACTATTAATAAATTGTTCCTTTTACAGAAGCGATCCGTCCGAATAATTAATAACAGGAGATATAATGCACACACCGACCCCTTATTTCTGAACAATATAATTTTAAAATTGAATGATCTTTTCAAACTGCAATCGAGTCTGTTTGTTTTTGATTGGTACCACGGTATGCTGCCTGCATCGTTTGGTGACTTCTTCAACCCATTCGTTGATCGAACTGGACGAGCCAGTAGACGAACGGACCTCCTCCTCAATGTTAACAGGACAAGGACAAAATTTCTTGACAGCTTATCTACCAACACTCACCGAGAATATGGAATGATCTCGACATTGAATTACGTTCCGTAATGAACAGAAATGTTTTCAAAAAACAACTCAAGTTAAAATTAGTCTCCTCATACACGGGAAATGTCTACTGCGACAATCCTCACTGCCCTGACTGTGTTATATGAGGAATAGACCCCGTAGCCTATCTGGCTATTATTTTTGTGAAAAACACAACATTATTTATTATTATTATTATTATTATTATTATTATTATTATTATCCAAGGCCTTTCCGCTATATATATACTTGGAGTGTGTCCAAATCGCGACACGAGCTCCATGCTGTCGTAGGTGATAGGTGATATTCGCTTTGCACAGCACGTAAGTAGTGTCCTACAATTCCTTAACCAAGATAAGGTCTGGACAATTTCGTAATCTTGACTACTCACGCCCGCTCTCAGATACCTAGCGACTAAATTTGACATAGACCTAGAATATTTTGTCGATCCACCAACTTACTGGTATCTAAGTGAATGTTATACAGCATGTTTCCACCGTTATATTATACAATTTATATGACTCATACTTCTGGGTGGCAACAGGTAAACAGCCAATCTGGCTATGTCGTCTCTCTGTGGTATATTTGCTATGTATTAATCTAATTAATGTATATATGATATGTGAATAACCAAAATGTTTGTATACTGCAAAATAAAGGATCTATCTATCTACCAAATAAGAGAACAATTGTTCTGGTCGAGATCGCACAGAGTTCTCCATTATGTTTTCTCACCACAACTGTATATGTTGAGTAACGGAAGCTGCTCGTAAGTCTTTTGTCTTATTTTTAACCCTTTACCCAACGAATCGCCCGCATACGCCCGCGTGATATGCAAATTCAGCAGTTGAAAAAATATTAATTTTTTAAAAAATTTCAACAAAACCATATCATGTGACCCCTCGTTGGAACGAGCTCGTTCCAACGAGGGATCACATGATATGGTTTTGTTGAAATATTTTGAAAAATTTGAAAAAAATGATATTTAAAATAATAAATTTTGATATCGTCTGCGTTGGGTAAAGGGTTAAAGGTAATTTCGTACACTCTGCCTTCTTTTCTCGACCACAGCAATGTTAAACGCATATTCTTCCCTCTATGATCGGTTCACTGGTCAGCACAAGTAGTACGTGTGTGCAATTCATGAGAACACGAGTGCGATACTGAGACGTTTAAATACTTGTGATGCTGAGTCAGTTAAACCTTTACTTTCTTCAAACAATATTGTTGAATTCCAAACACCAATTATAGGAATAGTGATCAAATCATTAATTAAAACCTTGCTGATGGTTACTTGTAGTACATGGTAAACGACGGCGTGGTATCAGTGACCACCCGTCGATTACGACCAGTCCGCGGCAACTATACTGAACAACATAATACAATACCTGGAATGGATTCAGCAGAAATCAGAGTGTTTAAACACTTTTAGCAGCAAATAAATATTATAGTCATTCGAATCTCACAGTTCGAGTGAAATTGAACCGGGAGTAGAATTAGATGATTTCAAAACGAATGTCACCGCTTGTTAACCCTTTACCTAACGTAACGGCCAAAGCCGGCCAGCGCTATTCTTAAACATAGACAGTTATTTTTCATTATTTTTTTTCATTTTTTGTCTCAAAAACATAGGTTATGACCCTTCATTGGAACGAGCTCGTCGCGCTCGTTCCAATGAGGGGTCATATCCTATGTTTTTGAATCAAAAACATTAGTTAATCCAGAATTTTTTTTGTGAGTGTCGTCTGCTTTTCATGTTAGGTAAAGGGTTAAGTGTTGAAACATGTGGACATTGTGCTTTGTCACAATCGAATCGAATCGAATCATTGGAGTGGTTTTGAGTCGAACTGAATGTCGTAGCTTCGTTGGACCCTAATAACTAAGAACTACTCCGGATTAACGTCCAATACACAGTTTGGCATTATCTTTCCTTGAGGACCTGTTTTTCAGCTGCACAGTGATACATGGGGCGATTTAAAGTTACACAAATATGTTAATACTATTGGGCATGGAAATATGTTTGAACGTTTGACGTAGCAACCCGCCGCTGCGCAAAATTTGGATCCATCAACGAGCGTGGACAGTCGCCAACTTTATTGCGTAAGGTTGATAATTTTGGGCACTCAATTTCAGGAACGCCACAGATAAACCACGAGTATTGATGATTTTTCACTTGCAGGTTGATAACATTTTGAAATTTGAAACATTCTTGTAAAGATTTCCGGACTGATGAACCACAATGACATTTTACGTCAGAGAAAAAAAGTTACGCAAAAAGTGCTTTTCCTTTCTAACGTAAATCACAAGCATAAACAGTAAATAGTTTTACAATACTGTGATACCAAAAGTGGACTTCTCGTTGAGATTTTCAACAATGTATATCTGTGGCTTGAGAGTTCATTAATGAAATACTGCGAAAAAGAAGAGCAAAGGGAAAGAGCATCTGATTTGCACCGTTTTCGGTTGTCTTGTTCAAGGGGCGACATTCTACAGTATTGTAGGCAAGATGGTTGACAGAACATTCCATAACGACCAAGGTCCATACGTGATCTGTTCGCAATTCTCCGGTCGTTTCTGTAATCAAGCTACTATAATATCTAAATTAAGGGTTACCCGTGTGGGAAGCAAGTTTACAGATACCATTTTCCTGCACTTGTACTGTCTGTCTAAATGCTTACCGCCATCGCCTTGCGTGGGATCGCGGTTGCTCGGTCTTCACGGCATTGAACTTCAAACCGAAAAGTCCAGGGTTCGACCCCTCCAGGGGTAACTGCGTTGTGGCCTTGGGCAATGTACTTAATACTGATTATCTGCATGGGGGCACGGTGCGCTTTTACTAAGTCGTATTGCACGTCGGTGATGCACTTATCTTCAACCAACGCTAACCCTGCTTGTGTGGAGTTAGGACGTTGGTGAGCCTGGCAGTAGCTCGCTGTTGCTCGGTGGTTCTATGCGGGTACACCAGCTTCCTCTGACCATAAAACTGTCAGACACGTGCTGACCCCGGCTGTCGAAAGTGCCGTTGGCCCTCAATAAATAAATTAATAATAAATCATTTTGCGAACACATAGAGTGATGTGCAAAGAGGCACAGATCTCTTGCTTAATTACAAATATTCGTGAATAATAAGTTTATTTTTCATATGTCGGGATCAGAACACCTCTTCAACTCATATAGAAATTAAAACAGGATTCTTGGTACAGATGATCTTAAGGCTGCACTTCATTCGAGCAGTGACGTGTTAGAATAATACACAACAATGAGAATCTCCGCTCAAAGTGCGAGACCAGAAACACTCTTCCGTCATCGAAATCTTAAAACAATCAGCTTGTAAAGAGAATGGAAGTAACTTTAAAACAAAATGATCCAGAAGACAGATTCCACAACCATGTCTGTCCTAAAAATGTTTGGTGACGTTATTTTTGTTTATTTATTTTTAATTTTCAGAAATTCTTCACAGATTTCCGCTATGGTTCTGCCTCTCATGAAGACCTCTGGAACGCAATGGGCAACGTAAGTAGGCAAACAATTCCGTTGACCAAAATTGTTTTACTTCAGAGTACTTTTTGACATCGTTGTCATACACAAAGTCTTTGGATGTTTTCAGAATTTTGATAAGGTCTGTAGCGACACTATCCTTTATTTCTGTTGATCAAATCCTTTCAGATTTGGCATTTCATCCGCCTAGCAACGACAATTCTCCTACCTGTTTTGTCTAACCCTTCGCCTAACGAATCTACCTTATTCGCCCGCGTATTTTACAATTTACGGAAGTCATAAAACATTTATTTTTAATTAATTAATTTATTTATTTATTTATTGGGATTTAACGACACTTTCAACAGCCAGGGTCATCTCGTGTAGTACAGTTTTACGGAAGAAGGAAGCTGAAGTACACAGAGAACCACCGGGCAACGACACGAAACTGTCACACCCTCCGACGTACTACAGGGTTAGTAGTGGTTGGAGATAAATGCGCCATCGACGCACAGAACGCCATAGTACACAGCACCACCGTCCACCGCGCTGGCAATCGGGTTTTAACCCTTTACCCAACGCAGACGATTTCAAAATTTATTTTTTTAAATATCATTTTTTAAATTTTTTTAAAAACTTCAACAAAACCATATAATGGAACGAGCTCGACGAGATGGTTCCAAAGAGGGGTCGTACGATATGGTTTTGTTGAAATTTTTCGAAAAATAATATGTTTTCAGCTGCTGAATTTGAATATTACGCGGGCGGAGGCGGGCGTTTAGTTGGCTAAAGGCTTAAGTGCCTTGCCTAAGGACACAAAGCAGTTACACCTGTCGGAGGTCGAACCGTGGACCTTTCGGTTTGAAGTTGAATCCCGTAAGCACTGAGCTACCGCGATCCCATTTCTTTTCAGTAGGATTTCAGCAAAACCATGACGTGTGACCCCCTCATGGGAACGAGCTCATCGAGCTCCTTCCAATGAGGATTCACATGATATGGTATTGCTGAAAATTTGTGCAAAATTATGAACAAAATAAAATAGCAAATTCTTACATTGTGTGCGCTGGTTAAAGGGCTAAATGAATGGGGGTGACCAATTTCCAGTTCATATGAATTATTAATAAATCTCAGAGAACATCTGCACTAAAGCCGACATTAACTGTCTTTGGTCTTTTTAACGATTCCAGAACCATGGTCGGTTTTACCATGGCTATAAGGTTTTGTGTTCTCTGATGATAATAAAAGCATGTCGTCCAGTCCACCGACTAGAAGGGCTTCTTAGACGCTCTCCAACAAAGTATTACATACAGATTCGCACCCGTCGGAACATAAATGCGAAAACATTGATTCTGAAATGATATTTTCGTTTTTTTTAATTAATTCGATCTTGAATTCGCAATATTCCATTGATGAAATATCGACTCTTGTGTGTAATTGTATTGCAATCCGATCGCGATCTGGGGGGCCAATAATATAAAACTTTTACAATTGTATTTTTTTAGAATTGTAATATAACTGACTAAAATGAATCATTAGCATCTTAAAATAATCTTTGAAAATGCTAGTGGTTCATTTCAACCCATTTAGAGTCATAACTAGAAAATACAATTCTAAAAAATACTATTGTAAAAATTTCATAGTATTAGATCCGCAACACTGCTATCAAAACTTAATAATTAGTGATGGTAAGGACGTATATTCTGCTACAACAAAAACAGGCCCATCAGTATACCCAATGTCGCTACCCAGGCACGGTTCTGTGTCGAATTTTGGAATCACATACTTAGTATCATTTTTCTGCATTGCACTTTGTTCGTGCAGTTAACCCTTTACCTAACGTGAAAAGCAGACGACACTTGCAAAAGAAATTCTTGAATAACTATTTTTTTTCATTTTTTGTCTCAAAAACATAGGTTATGACCCCTCGTTGGAACGAGCTCGACGAGCTCGTTCCAACGAGGGGTCATAACCTATGTTTTTGAGACAAAAAATGAAAAAAATAGTGAAAATTAATTGGCGATTTTTGAGAATAGCGCTGGCCGGTTTTGGCCGTTACGTTGGGTAAAGGGTTAAATAGATGGCGGGTGGCTTGGGTTGCCACAAGCGGTGTATAGGTACTCACGAATTGGGTCAACAGGTTATGTACGGAAGTTAGTGTAACCAGCTAACGAACATTAGTTTAGTACTATCAGTAACATAAATTACACCTGGGCACTTGCAAATCGCATTTGTCTCCATATTGGACGAGAGTAGGGCTACCACCATCCCAACAGACACACAAATTCAAAAATAAATAAATAAATAAATAAATAAATAAATAAATAAATAAATAAATAAATAAATAACACAGAGTTACCTTTCGAACTATTTTCCTCGGTCAACGCCTTTCTTAGTTTTTTGTGTTCCATAAGCCCATTGCCGATTAGCCTTCTTTGATATTAATGATATGCAAGGTCAGAGGTAGCTTCGGGTAAACAATTAGATCAGACTGTCTGTCAAGACTGTCAAACATGCGATAGAAACAACCAAAATGTTTCGCTTAAAACGCGACAATGTGCATTTTCGACTTGATACTAATAAAGATAGAAAAAATAGTACACTTTCAACACTCCATTTAATGGACAGGGCAAAATAATATTGATTTTTTAGTGAAATGAATACCGCAATGAACCCCTTCCCACAAACGAAGGTAGACTCGGCATCATGGTTTTGTTGTGTTGACGAGTGACAAAACTGCAGATATATCACTGAAATGACAAAATGTCTGCGTGAGTGAAAATGCAAACCTTGGGTATCCAAACAACCAACTGAAACAAATATTTTCAAGCATAACACACAGATGTTCCAGCTGGAAGAGGTTGGGGGTGGAGGGGGGCGTGGTCCCTAAAAAAGTGAATGAATATAGTCTGCTAGTAGCAGTGTCGCGTGTCTACTAATAATATTTTGTCCATATACAGTATAAGTCAAAATGAGTTGAAGAATAACCACGACAGATATAAACTATATATATAGAGATGAATATTTCCTATACTAATAACACAAGAATCGGACATAAAAATATATAAATTCTTCTTTTGACTATTTTCACCTTTAACTCAAACTTCCATGTCACACGGTGGAAGCTGTCTTGTTACAAAAACGCCTACGTAGTGGAAGGTCCACGCAGGGCCGGGAAAAGGAAATACGGACCCGAGGTTAATTCTGTGACGGCTCCCCTTCAAAAATGTCGGGATATTTCACAGATGATAAAGGCATCTGCAGCGAGTGCCGGAGGCGCGATCGGTCACAGAGTGGTTGGAGGGGGCGGCGTTTCTCCCCCAACAATTTTTTTAAATCAGTTATTAAATGGAGTGTTCTGGCGGCTTTTGGGATAAAAAATCACGTTATTCTTGGCCGTCCAAAAATGATGTTTTTAGCAGCATGTTTCAAATTTCCAAGTTGATCAATGAGTATCCAATGACCTACCGCCCATAGCTATATTGACTGCACAATTCTTGAAGTGATAACTTGGTTACGTCGAGATGATTTTATAAAGTTATTACTTCAAGAATCATGCAGTCCAGAATTACAGCCGTTGGTCAAGTGCATAGCTTCATTCACGATACAGCCCCCTTCTTAACTGTTGACACAGGAGTCAGAACCTTGGGGGAGGGGGGCAAGGTGTAAAAAATGGCCTGACAGCCCGTATTTTTGTTGTTTTTTTTGTTTTTGTTTTGTTTTGGAACGCCCTTTGAAAGGACGTACACACCCAAATATTAAAATACAGTCTTTCGGGTCATGTTTGGTTTAGAGGGTGGCGAAACCAAGATCCTTGACTCCTGGGCTACCCCCCCCCCCCCCCAACCCAAGTTCCAGGCTCTGTGAGTTACTACCCTGGGCCCCACCATCTATGCGACCCCGGATACATGACCAAATGTGCATACATGGATATTGTATTACAGAACACACAGGGTGATTTTGTACTTCTCTAAGTAGGTGGATATACATATATTTTCAACATATTCTTGCCAGCCTGTAGAAAGTTTGGGACTCAACAAGCTAATCTGCAATTTATGGACCACCAGATACTAACTTATCAGTGCTCCTTAAACTGCAGATTTTGCTTTATGAGTTACAAATTTTTACTGGCTGCCAGTATGGTCAGTGGTTGATGCCCATGTGCATTGTTTTGCACAACAAAATTCCAGCCAGCGGACCTCCGAGTGGAATTCAGAAATCACTTGACTTACAGTATACGAGTCGAAATAGGTCGTAGAATAACCACTGTAAACTACTAGTATACATCTTCAACTACACCAGCAGCATAAGAACTTGACATCATTTTCGGGAAAGCTCTCACAGAAAGCTTTCAGGAAAATGATTTTTTCGGGTTCTTGTGCTGTTGGTGTAATGGCAGTGGGCTACGTTGTTCATTGCGGTTATGCTACAACTTATTTTGATTCATACAGTATTTGTAGACTTGAACATATGCTTCCACCTTGTACCATGCATTCATACTCATAAGAAGTCTTTTTTCCAGACATTTCATACTTGGCTATTAAATAAATAATTGTTCATTTACAGATTAGTTCTATTAAAAATTATTGGAGTGTAGCCATAGCCACATTTCAATATTTCGTGATTATAAAACAAATTTAAAATAAGAAGTTTTGACTTGCTGAAATAATCTACAATTGTAGTGCTCTGATCACAAAAAGCAGTATAATATATTTTGTACTTTACTTTTTAAACCTTTACCCACAGATAACATTAAAACTGGAAATTTAAATTTACTTTTTTTCAAATTTACACAAAAAGCCTCAAGCAAATCGAATCATGTGATCCTCGGAGGAACAATCTTGTTCCGATGATAGATCACATTATGTGTCTTATACAAAACTTTAAAAAAAACATTTTTACCTGCGAATTCATGAATTATGGGTGGAGTTGCAGTCAGTTTGTTAATTAAGGGTTAAGCAGTGAGGTGTGTGGGTTATGGATATTCTTATCAATCCATTTCCCATTGTTTGGGAAAAAAAGAATTAACAGTACCAAAAGGGTGAATTTTCACCACTCATGGGTATGGTTTTTGGCACATCAAAGCTACGTCAACCAAAAAATTAGTTTGCCTGAAATAATATTCTTTCGTGGACATTATAAATTACATTTTGAATTTCTATGCATTGGAAAATATAATACAATAGGAATTCCAATGCAATTAACCCTCTTAAATGTGTATAAACCCAAAACATGTTAATATATCTATAGTTTATAGCGGTAGTGGTTATTCTTCAACTCATTTTGACTTATACTGTATATGGACAAAATATTATTAGTAGACACTTGACACTGCTACGAGCAGACGATTTTCATTCACTTTTTAGGGACCACGCCCCCCTCCCCTCCACCCCAACCTCTTTCAGCTGCAACATCTGCGTGTTATGCTTGAAAATATTTGTATGGGTTGGTTGTATGGATACCCAGGGTTTGCATTTTCACTCACGCAGACATTTTTGTGTCATTTCAGTGATATATCTGCAGTTTTGTCACTCGTCAACAAAACAAAACCATGATGCCGTGTCTACCTTCGTTTGTGGGAAGGGGTTCATTGCGGTATTCATTTCACTAAAAAATCAATATTATTTTGCCCTGTCCATTAAATGAAGTCTTGAAAGTGTGTTATATTTTCTATCTTTATTAGTATTAAATCGAAAATGCACATTTTCTCGTTTCAAGCGAAACATTTTGGTTGTTTCTATCGCATGTATGACAGTCTTGACAGACAGTCTGATCGAAGTGTTTACCCGAAGCTACCTCTGATCTTGCATATCATTAACGTCAAAGATGGCTAATCGGCAATGGGCTTATTGGAGTGCGTGAAAGAACTTACCCTTATTCCGGAAAGACATACCAAACAGTAGACGACCTCGGTTTGATAAAAAGTATCTGGCCCACTTCAGTTCAACCCTTTACCTAACGAATCGCCCGCATCCGCCCGCGTTACTTGCAAATTCAGCAGCTGAAAAAAATATTATGTTTCAAAAATTTTCAACAAAACCTTATCATGTGACCCCTCGTTGGAACGAGCTCGACGAGCTCGTTCCAACGAGGGGTCACATGATATGGTTTTGTTGAAATTTTTTGAAACCCTTCAAAAAATGATATTTAAAATGATAAATTTTGATATTGACTGGGTTGGGTAAAGGGTTAAACTGCATAAATATACTCTGATTGGTGTCTGCGTCTGAAAAGGTGTGTTCCCTTTCGGGTAATATAATACATCATTGCTAACAAGTCAGGCATCAGCATTTTGGATATTGATTTCTGATCAATATAAAAAAAACTGTATAAACTGTTGAGTGGATTCGTTTAGATCATCAGACTTCACCAGCTCATCTGGATAAAACGATTTCATATAAGACTTTGAAAACAAATATCGGGTTTTAAATAATGGATTTTATTCGTTGAAAATGCAAACAAAAATGTGAGGACTACATCTCGTACGTTTGAGTTCATATTTAGGAAAACCCGCTGGGGGATCGCGGAAGTGACGCCATGTCACGTGACCCAGTGGATCACAATGTTGGGTTGTTGTGGTAGCCCGCATGAGCGGCCATGTTGTGACGTAATTACCATAGTAATAAGTGTAGTCTGTTCGCATGCACAGCGCGTGTTGTAAGGGTATTTGGACCTTTCTGTGCAAAACTACGTGCTACTCTTATAAACCTAAGATAGGTGTTTTCTCCGCCACATCGTTTTGGGTGACCTCTAGGCCCTATAGAACTACGTGCTACTCTTATAAGTATGATTCCCAAGGACTCCGAACAACAGGTAGAAACCGAGAATTTGGGGAAAATCCGATGTAGTAAGGATACTTACAGAACAGCAGTAATGTAGATAGAAGAAGGGTATTGTGAAGAAACCCGAATTAAACAAATAGGAACTAATCGAGGATTGGAGAAAATCTGAACTAAATAAATAGTTGTTGGATTTTTTGTGGTAATTGGATTGACTCTTATACAAAATAACGTGCCTTTTATTGGAAAAGGGTGAATTTGGGGGGGGGGGGGGGAAATCTGCGTCCGTTTCGGGAGGTTGTAGTGGGTTTTTTTTGTAGTTTAGAATGAATGAATTTTGGGTGTATTTGGGTAATTAGATATACTCCCATTAAATCGAACACCCATCCGTACGTACCCCTGTCCTATTAGAGGGTTTTGGGTCACATAGCATCCAAGTGCTATCATAGAAACCAAGACGGCGGCCTCCAGTATACAAAATAGACGACGGAAACACGTATCATCGTGACAACAAGCGCTGCGAATGCACACTGACAACACATGCCACGATGGTATTTGCGTCACGACATGGCCGCGCACGCGGGCCACGCAACATAGCACTGAGTCACATGACATTACGTCACTTCCGGTATCCCACACCGGGGACCCTCAAATATGAACTCAAGCGTGTGAGACATACTAATAATGAGCAAGTAATAAAATGGTTTGTGTGAAAAATATCACTATACTGCACAGGTGCGCTATTCTGATATTCTTATGTCATCGCTGCCTCTGTGTAAGCAATAATTTATACGTTATGAAAAGGAGAGATTTGAAGGCTACACTAAATGTTTTTGTTTTGTGGGTGAGTGAATCAGTGTTTGCTGGTCTTTCGACTTAATAGCTATAACGATGATGGATGGAAGTAATCTGCTTTTGCTGAAAAAGACGAAAGTCATTATCTGTGAAAATTAGCAACATGATTACAGTAGTTTTACGTTTTAAAATAGCGTTGATGGCACAAATCATAAACTATGCATCATTGTGAAACGCCCTTTAATCTGTATTTTGAGTTTGACCACAGATATGTACTTACGATGTTCAAAACATATGCAATCGAGGAATGGGGCAGACTTTGACCAAACCAAAGCTACAATTTATTTGGTAACCATGCTGGGTTGTTTTTTGTTTTTTTTTGTTGTTGTTTTTGTTGTTGTTGTTGTTGTTGTTTTTCATCATTCTTTTGCACGCGGTGCGTACCATTTACTGGAGTAACGTATTATTTAAAGATTTTAGTGCTTTCACTATAACACTAAGCCATGCGAAGATCCACACAGCAGTCTAAAACTTAAAACGCATTCGTAAAAACATAAGACAGAATAAAACGAGGGTTGAGTACGGCTTACAGGAATCAACGATCCGAGGAGTTTATTTTGTAAACCATAAGCGCTCAAAGGTAATCGATTCACGCCCACTGTAATATACTCGAGTTATGTTCTGCATTTATACCTCGAATCAATCAAGTTAAGCGAATTGGGGGGGGGGGGGGGGGGTACTCAGGGAAGTATTTTTACCCTTTTCGCAGTGAAAATCAATAGCATCATTGACACACTGAGAACTTGGTGGACTCTTCGTTGTCTGTTGAAGATTTTTTTTTACTCTGCAATCACAGCAAAAACACGAATGCTATCGGGAGCAATCTTCACCTGTTCATAATTAGAATTAAAAAAAAATGGTTTTAAATTATCCAAGACCAAAAGAAATTGCGCACATTTTCTAAGCTTTGGAAACATCACCTCGATCCGGAGCTGAAAACAGATGGGCGTACCATTAAAATAGTTAAAATAATGTCATCATTTGGTTTGCTGTTTGATAACAAATTGAATGTCACTTCTCATATAAAACAACCAAGAGCGAGATGCAAAAAGGCACTTGACCTCCTCATGATGGTTGACAGCACTGACTGTGGTGCTGACCAAAAATATTTCTTCATCTGTGTAGACCACTTGTGCGGTTTACGGTTCTGCAAGAAAGATGTACCTCAAATCACTTGATGCTATTCATAATAGTGATACTGTTATTAGCATTGGCGCATTTGACACATCGCTAATAGATTCAATGCTCGTTGAAGCGGGGGATGCTTCTTTCGAGAAACTCAGGATTAAACTATCACTCCAATAATTATACTTCTGTACTATTTGCCAACCCATCAAACACCGCTTATAGTTGTTCCTCATATCCTCAAAATGTAGATTTTTTAAATGACACAAGCAAAGTATTCTCCCATTAGGACTTAGAATTAAACCACATTATGGAGTCCGCCAATCTTGGGTCTGGTTCAGTGAAAAAGAACCGCGAACCACATATTACTCCTTGGCAACTCAGGAAACATACTGCTATTTTGGACCTTGCTGCTTTCAAAACGTCTCAGACGTTATTTACAGTTTAAACAAAAATATGCTGTAATAAAGGCCAAGTACAGTGCGTATAAAATGATCTATACGGATGGCTCTAAAGACACGTAGGTTGCTTACACTCACGTTATAAAACTTGAATTCTGGCACATACTTCGTAGCAATCATACACTCACATACAAACACATCTTCATGTATGATGATAAACTATCTATCTTTCCCCACATGATTCGACAGCATTCGCGTAATTTTCATATTAATCTGCTGAAAATGTTGTTTTAAAAAACCGCCCAACTCTAAAGCGGGGTCGTATGAGTAAGGAGTCACATGGTGTGGTTTGGGAGAAACTCTTAGAAAAACATGGAAGACAAAAATATTGAAATAGCAAACGGTGATATTATGTGCCTTTTGAAAAGGGGTTTACCCTACAATTAACAGTCCTGTCCGATCATCATTATTCACAAATCGCCATTCAAGTGTTATTACTTTTCAATTTTAGGATCTAAACGTATATCATTACTCCCTCCATGGTACGCGTCGTAATAGTCTTTGCAATGGGGTGTTCGCACATTGCCAGCAGGCGTTATTCTCATAAAAAGGTGTTACTAGCTAAGACATCTGAGATTTAAAGAATAGTCTGTACTATATTTCGAAGTATTTCAGTTGATTTATTTTAAACGTATTAACTGGTAGAGTGCTAGAAGCCACTATCAGTGCTTTAATATGTAGAGCAGATACCCCAGCCTAAATGTGTCATATTCTGTGGGCGTGCTTCATATTGTCTTAGCAGAGAAATTACTTTATCTATATGGGTTTGCCTTGTTACAATTTATGGGAGAGTGCCTCTGGGCACTCTCCCATAAATTGTAACAAGGCAAAGACACATGAACAAATTTCGATGACCAAAAATAACTTAGCACTCTACCAGTTAATTAACACAGCTTTGAAAATATGTTTTATTGATTATTATTGTCGGTGACAATTCATAAATAAACTAAATATATTAAATTGTATACATCTTTGACATTAATAGGTGAGTTTAGGACAATATTAATTTTTTATATTCATTTCTGCATTTAAATGCATAAAATACTACTTAATACGTGTATCAGTATATACATATCGCCCATTGAGTGCACAAGGGAGTCATCTGCAGATGGCGCCTTGTTGCACTCAAGGGACGATATATATTGTTGAATTAAAAAATAATACCCCCCCCCCCCCCCCCCCCCCCCCCACACACACACACACACACAATGAAATTGGGGATTTAACGAATTCATTCCATTCTTGACTGCTGGGAGATTAGGAGGGAGAGTAGGGAAGGAATAGCCACGCGGGGTACTCGGTTAATGTAGGCCTCCTCGTTAGAGGACCGCGACAAATCAGCGGAAAGCCGAAGGATTATTATCGCAGTAAACACTGCTTACCGACGGAGGACCAACGACTCTGTACATCTATAATACTGATACAGGCTATAGCAGAGATGTGAGAATGTCTTACTTCCACCTGCTGGCAAAGTGAGAATACACCTTTCCAATTTCTGGTAGCACAGTTCTGTCAGGTAGAAATTTAAAAGAGATTCAAATCAAGTTTTTATCACTTTTTTAGATAACGCAGGCTGATGGAAACACTATGGACGTGAAGGGGATAATGAATACGTGGGCTCTGCAGAAGAATTATCCTGTGATTAACGTAAAGAGAAATTACAGTGGTCTGATTTTCACACAGAATCGTTATATCGATAAATTCGGCGGACCGTATATTGAGGAATCTGACTCCCCTTTCGGGTAAAGTATTTTGATGAAATGTTGCATTGTAGGGAAACAATGTGTAGAAATCTTCATATTTCCCAAGTAGAATGTGCCATGATCCATACCAAAAAAAAAAAATCGACAGTTTTCATTTTTAAATGTAACCCGAAGTAAGTTATAAAAAAAGGTTTTCTGCCCTCTGGTCAAATGCCATAAATGTAATACTGACAACAATAAACATGAAAAATAAAATTGTAAAAGTGTTATGGTATTGGTCGCATGGGAACGATAATTTTGAATTTTATAACGCAAGCTACACGTTTAATATATTATTTTCACTACCACCTAACAATGGGGTGTGCACGTTTCCATTTGATATCAGTGACCTGGCATGGTCAGGCTTGGCAATTTCAGGAGAGCGATTTTTTAGCTCTCCTTACTGCCCTCCTGAAAGAATTAAGGAGAGCGAAAAATTGCCCTCCTAAATATTTTGGTCTGGGATGATTGAGATTACATGTATTATGCTCACATTAAATTTTTGTTGTAAAGTAAAAATGTAATTTAACTTCGAAGTCACATAACATCACGTAATTTCATTTTGAAACTGGTTTAGTGGTAAAAGGTAATGGCTGCAACCACACCCAAATACAGTTGCAATCATTTGAAGCAAAATGGGTCACAGCAATATTTTTTTTTTCTGTCAGTTTTAAGTTCAACAACTGACATCACAGTTTGAGTGGTAATTATTCAAGGAATATTGACACTATAATATACTACCATTACTACCATCCTGTCACTTGAAGCACTTGCACCAGGATGTGACTGTAGATTCAAGCAGACCTGTTGTCCAAGAAAGTCATACGCCTACCACTACCACCTTCAACCCCTCTTAGGGGTTTGAAGGTGGTAGTGGTAGGCGTATGACTTTCTTGGACAACAGGTCTGGGTACACACACAGGTCTTGTCAAGTGTGTGTTCGGTTGTTGAGTGAAACATCTAGATTTCTAAGAGATTTCGCTTTACCTTAGTAAAGTTAATAAAATCACTGGTGTAGTCTGTTGGTTTCAGTTTCAATGAGTTCGTTCAACTGGATACTTAAAATGCTGTGTAAAGCTAATTGCTCTCCTAAGCTGATTGAGGAGAGCGATGTTTTGCCCTCCTGCATTTTTCAGAATGCCAGGCCTGCATGGTGGAATCCACCAGCGTTCAACGATTTAACCCTTTGAACACTGGTGGAATCTTCCATGTCACGTCGTTCAATGGCATAAATTGAAAAAGTCCATATTCATTGTTTAGGGTTAGGCCGATTAATATTTTCAGAGTGAAAATATTGATCGGTCTACCCCACTAAGCAGCAATTCTACTTAATAGAAAGAGGAAAAGCGGCCTCTCGGATTCATATGATCGGGGGTACATTAAGCGAAACCGAAGTTTTAGTATAACCTGGAATTCCATTGGCTGAGACTTTGGTTCTGTTTTGCATGCTTTTCTTTTCACAGTATTGAAATTATTATCCAGGCGACAACCCAATTCCAGTTTGTGGTTATAACCCTCCCTCTGCGTTTATTTGTTTTTTTTAGTTTTGCGACGCTTTTAACCCTTTACCCAACGAATCGCCCGCATCCGCCCTCGTAATATGCAAATTCAGCAGTTGAAAAAATATTATTTTTCAAAAAATGTCAACAAAACCATATCATGTGACCCCTCGTTGGAACGAGCTTGTTGAGCTCGTTCCACAGAGGGGTCACATGATATGGGTTTGTTGAATTTGTTTTGAAAAATTTGAAAAAATGATATTTAAAATAATGTTTGTTTGTTTGTTGGTGGTTAACGTCACATATTTATGCACCATGGCTAATCGTGACACAACATGGAGATGAAGTCAAGTTTAGTCAATCGTTGATCAACATGTTGCCCATTTTAGAGGACTTTCACCCCAAGCATTGGTGACTGGGTCCTATTTTACTAGTAAAGCGGAACTGGTTTACCACAGTAAATTTAAAATAATAAATTTTGATATCGTCTGCTTTGGGTAAAGGGTTAACAGCCAAGGTTATCTCGTGCCGGAAGGTACTACGGGAGGATGAAGAAGGAATATCCAAAGAAATCACCGTTCGAACTCTCGGGTGCACTAACCTGGCACGATCAGGGTTACAAATATTACAAATATATCCGCATACAGGCCACAACTAGGAAGGTGTCCAGGGTTGGTCCGCACCACGCCCTCTCTGTCGGAAATTTTTGTTGACCGTCGGTAGTATTGGTGTTCTCCAGAGCGCCATTATTTTCTTTGAAAACAACTTTCCCCATTTGGCAAAACGAAAATTGCCATTATGCCAAAAATACCCCTACAGTCTGTGTATCGTTTTTATGAAAGCGTTCGTTTTCAGACAACCGAGTAGTCTTGTACATGAAAAATGTTCATGCATTATTGTTAATTTATCCCTTCATCTGCACGAAGGGCTGACGACACTTCTGAACAAAATTCTCGAATAACTGTTTTTTCCATTTTGGGGGGACAGAAACATATAGCTTATGACCTGTCATTGGAACGTGTCACAAACTATGTTTTTGAGACCAAAAAAAAAATGAAAAAAACAACGAAAATTGAATGGTGATTTTAGTTAATAGCGCTGGCTGGTTTTTGGTTGTTACGGTGCGTTAAGGGTTAAATAATTATTTTGTCATTAAATTTATTTCTTTAAAATGATAATAATAAACGAACGATTCGGGGCTATTTCGGTTTCTTTTTGTTGTTGTTTAAAAATTGTTTATTTTGGAATTGAAGGCCAACACTCCGGGTACGATGTCGGAAAATTTTAAAATCCCCCCTCACCATGTCGAAACATTTTAAGATCCTAACTTCGTTGACATACTTCACGCTTTTTTTAACCGGGCGACCGAAGCTCTCAGACTACAAGTCTAATTCCATTCGTATTCGAGTCTATTATTGGCTATTTGTTTACCCACTTTTCGTAGAGTCTGTGGGCAGACTATGGGTCATTTAATCTCACTTACATTTACTCATAAATATACACAGTATACAGAACGTGGAGAGTGGAGTGTAACAAAATCATCTGCGGAGTGGAGTTATCACCCAAAGATTCACTTTCAAATTCTGCACATATGGACAAAACACACAAACAGTGTTTCAGCCAATGGACCTCCGGGTTTAACCCGGAGGACCATTGGCTGGAACTATGCTTGTGTTTGTTACACTTTGCAACAAATTTGCAACTATTGCTTGGGTGGAATCTCCACTCTGAGGGCGATTTAGTGATAATACACTCTCCACGTACTGTATATTCAGTATATTTACAGTATAATCCAACCAAAGATATTCCAATCAATTAGTATTCAACTCACACTGAAACAGTTAACAGTATAGATATTAAAACGGTTTGTGTAAATGCGCAGCGTAAAGATCAAACTACAGATGTGATATGTCTTCATTCGTTATGATAAAATAATTTAGATTCGGTTAAACCAATTCTCGATTAAGAAACATTTCTTGCATTGTTTCAAAGAAAATAGATATTTAACCTTTTACCTGACGTAACGGCCAAAACCGGCCAGCGTTATTCTCAAAAATCGCCAATTAATTTTCATTATTTTTTCATTTTTTGTCTCAAAAACATAGGTTATGCCCCCTCGTTGGAACGAGCTCGTCGAGCTCGTTCCAACGAGGGGTCGTAACCTATGTTTTTGAGACAAAAAATGAAAAAAATCAGTTATTCAAGAATTATTTTTTCAAGTGTCCTCTGCTTTTCAGGTTAGGTAAAGGGTTAAGATATTTTTAGATTCTACCGTCTAGAATATTTCAGTTGGGGAAAATGCGAAACATAGGTATGCTTTTCCAACCGAGTGAAATCATTCAGACGATTCAATCTCAAAATGGAGATGGAGTATAATGACTAGACTGGTTCCATACCACAACACCGTCGAATTCCTTACAGAAATAGAATGCTAGCCTGAGAGCTTGAGTGATATCGTATTCCAGCTTTACCAGACGGGATTATGTGTCTTGCCGACGGCGCGAGTAAAGATCATTTTTTTCCGTTCAATATGAACGCCAATGCTTTAACCAATGGGCAACCGAACGTCCTTCTCCACAAACTAACTTCAATGTTATAATCAAAAAACACGCTCTCTGTCTTCACCCCTTTCCTGAATCTAAAAGGTGCATATTTTATTTCAAGGAGGGATCAATAAATCTTTTTATCGTGAGTTTCGAAAGATACAACCAGCCATGGGAGACTTGGAAGGCAGCCCTCCGTACGCACATCGATGCAAAACAATATTTTTTGTCCCAAAGTCATTCAAACTCACAATTAATGGATTCCAAGGCGACTTGGGTGTGGCGCATGTGTAACAGCACCAAAACCAAGAACCAATGGGAACAGGTGGACATAGATGGGATACATGGGTTCGTTTATTCCATAATGTTGCGGAACTGTATTTGCCAATTGGTTGCACGTTGTACAAGTTGGTCACATACCAATAATTGAAGCACATGGTGAATTGAATACAACATTGTACATTGTAAATTGTAGGAACCCTGGAAGTAATCTATAATAAAACCTACTAAGCATCTATACGGCACTTACTTGCATAAGCTGGACATATTAATCAACAACATTCCTAAACTTATATGAGATAAATTGTCAGATCCCGTAGAGAGCAACTATTGTAAAACCTTATCAGAATAAGTTTACTCCAGTGAGGCATAACAAACACTGCTCAATACATTACACTATGGAATTTACTATCGGTTAACATAATAAATGATCAGCAACCTGAAATACATCTCACAAATACGCCTGTACTCCATAGGAAAGAGCTATTTAAAGCCACCCAAGCTGTATATAATAGGTTAAATACGTAATAAACATATATCATTTACGTCCTAGGGTGACGAGTTCCTGCATATCATGTATATAAAGTATGTTCGGGGCAGCGGTGGAGCTTGGACCTGAATGTAATAAAATATTTACTAAGTAAGGGCGGAATGAAATGAGTCAAGTAAATTTTGAATCCACGACATTATTCACAGTTGTGTATGATTAACACATTTTGATCATAAACAGAATGAGCTAGAGCGTCCACTCACGGTGAGCATTGAATTTACCTTAAGGTCTTTGATTACCCAATTTTTCCGGAATTTCACAGATAATAAAAATAATAAATCGTCGGCCTTCCGCTGATTTGTCGCGGTCCTCTTACGAGAAGGCTGCATTAGCCCAGTGTACCGCCGCAGTATTCCTCCCCCACTCTCCCTCCAAACCTCCCAGCATTCAGTCAAACACTGTTTCAAAACTCCCCATCATCACCTTCTCGATCTCCCTTGACAGTTTTCTGCATGTCATTCCTCAGACAATTATCCTTCATGTTTCCATCCCATTTTTCCATTAACTTTCCAAGGAGACTTGTGCTACAAGGCAAATATTTGGGGCATTCATGTCCTTCATGTTTCCATCCCATTTTTCCATTAACTTTCCAAGGAGTCTTGTTCTACAAGGCAAATATTTGGGGCATTCTAAAATGAAATATTGCAGGGTCTCCGTTACACATAAGTTACACATTTGGCACACTCTTTCCTCGCATTTCCCGATTCTCCCCCGCAGCTCCAGAGACTTGGATCTGGAACAACAATGACCCCCCAATGATCCATCCAGGTACTCTTCAAAGGCTGGCTCATTCTTTTATATAACCCGTCTAAAGAACTCTTGATCCTAATTTGAGCTCGCCAGATTCTACTACAATCCCGAAGCACCCCTCCCCCTTATAAAGCTCCTCCCATACTGCAGTCCCCTTGTAGATCTTCAATCTCTATAGAGTAGTTCTCCATTAGCACCCTCGCCTGCCTTTTTCAACCCTCTCTGAATGTTATAGTTCCATAAATGATTAAACGTCGTTTTACACCATCTGCTGTTTGGGAGGTTTACCAGGTCATATAGATAGCATATTTTTTCCACATCTGTTCACCAGCATCCACCCGAGTTTCCCTCTGACCGCTTCCAGTGCGGCTACTTTACTTGATCAGGTTATCCTCCGACCCGCATCATTTTTTTAGAATCTCCAAATTCCTCACTACCAGTTGGGGATCACACCGAAAGGTGTCCATATCCAAACCAACAGGGAGTATTTCGATTCAGTTGTCAAAAGTTAGCTCAAGTATCTATATTTTTCTTCCAGGTGTTCTGTAGATATATATATATATTGTTTTAGGGCTGTATAGATGTGATTTTTAATAAAATATAGTTATATTAGTGTTTTGTTTAGTTTCTTTATCGGATATCAGTGGCGTGTTCCCTATCTTCGCGCGGGTCATTTTCGGTGTTTTGTTTGTTTTGTTTACGAGTTCGATCGCTTTTTTAAAATTCAAGCTTCTCATTCTAATTTTGGCTATGGATTGTAAGTGTTTCGTGACGCGAGAAGCTCAGACCAGCAGGGCAGAGACTGTTAGTGTAGGTGTCCAGGTGGGGGGGGGGGGGGTGGTTGAGGCCAGCACAGGGGGTGCTACTGCTAGTGAGTTACCAACGGACGGCCAGCGGTCGGATGTGTGTAGGCACTGCCATATGGTGTATGTGGATGGGTGTGAGCTGGGGGAGTTGGGGATGTGTGCCATCTGCGTAGAGCTAATGCAGCTGTTAGAGGCATATGTAAAGTTGGAGGAAGAGGTGCAGGTGGTGAGGGGGAAACTAGGGAGGGCAGGAAAGTCTGGTGTTACCCCAGTTAGGGTGGCATTCGATGGGGGATGGAAGGTGGTGGGTAGTAGGAAACGGACTTTTGACGTGGATAGTGGGTCGTTTGGGAATAGGAAGGTGCGTCGGGTTGAGGGTAGAGGAGAAGTAGGGGCTAGAGTGTCAAATTCCCAGGCTAGCAGTGTGAGTCGGGGGGCGAAAAGGCGTATTCTTATAGAATCGGATAGTGAGGGAGATAGCGATGACCATGTGGAGTCTGTCAGGGCAGGAGTCAGAGGGAAGGTTAGGAAGGTGGTAAACGAGGACAAGGTGGCTTGTAGTGGGAGTGGGCAGAAGGTGGGTGCAGTGTCCAAAATAGATTCAGTGTGTTAGGTAATTTCGAGAATTCTGAGGAGCAGGTTGGGTCCGAAGAGGTGGAGGTGGCGGTAGGCATGGGGGTTAGTGTGGCGAAGTGCAAGATTGCGAGCCGGCCCAGTGGGGACAGAGGTGGTAACAGGGGTAGTAGGGGTAGTAGGACGGGAAAGAGGACAGGAAAGGACAGGAAGAGGCAGTTGGTGGTTGCAGGGAGTAGTATAGTGATGGGGTTGGATAGGGTGGTGTGTGGGCCCGACAGTGTCAACAGGACCAATTTGTGCTTTCCGGGGGCTAGGGTGGAGGACCTAAGGGACAGAGTGGATGGATTAGTAAAGGGGTCAGGCCCAGACCCAGTGGTTGTTGTACACGTGGGGACCAACAACATCAGGGAGAGAAAATCAGTTCAGCTTATTGAGACTTACAAGGACTTAATAACTCAACTGAATGCCAAGAATGCACAGGTAGTGGTTTCGGGGCTTCTCCCAGTACTGGGTGGTGGGGCGAGCGTAATTCGCGGATCATTGGGACCAACGAGGAACTGGGGGAGTATTGTAAGGAACTTGGGATACCCTTTGTAGACAACTGGGGATCGTTTTGGGGCAGAAATGACCTATATGGAAGGGATGGTCTCCATCTTAGCCCAAGGGGTACAGAGGTTTTAGGAAGAAATATGTTGCAGGTGGTGGAGCCTTTTTTGGTGTAGGGAGGGGAGGGGGGTTAGTGAAGGGGGGAATAATCACAGAAATTGTGTCACGAACCATAGGTGTAAAAAATGGGACAAGGGTGATAAGGAAAAGGGACCAAAAATCCAAATTAGTAGGAATAGCTTCCCAAGGAAAGAACAGGTACACAAAGTGGGATCCACAAACATACAGGGACTAGATAATAAAGGGATCAGTAGGCGGAAGCCAATGAACCTTGACACCCTGAAAGTGGGTTATAGCAACATCCAGGGTCTCCACCGGAAAGTAAGTGAAATTGCTACATTGATTGAGGCAGAGGAGTTTGACGTCATGGGCTTAAGCGAAACGTGGGTAAGACACGAGGAGCGGGTAGACCAAGTAAGGGGGTACGTATGGATAGGTGTAGGGCGAACGGAAGGCCAGTAAAAAGGGGGAGGGGTAGGCATGTACATTAAAGAGGATTTAAAACCATCGCTGATCACAGACCTGGAAAACATCAGCACCCCGGCTGAGGTATCGAAAGAAATTGGATGGGTAAGGATCAGTCTGAAAAACAAAAGTATTGCCCTTGGGGTCGTGTATTGTGCGG
Source organism: Pictodentalium vernedei (assembly GCA_031216915.1). Lineage (NCBI taxonomy): Eukaryota > Metazoa > Mollusca > Scaphopoda > Dentaliida > Dentaliidae > Pictodentalium > Pictodentalium vernedei. The sequence goes on along the minus strand of CM062294.1, from coordinate 143,010,506 downwards.
TGGAGGGAAGCAAACCCGAATGGAATGATTCGATATACTCAACACTGAGGTCCAATATCACCGAATTACAAAACAAGGGGCTCGGTATAATTCTGATGGGTGACTTTAATGGCCACATAGGTAAATATGAAGAAGGCATAGAGGGTGGGGACAATAAAGTCAACAGGAATGGAAGGAAGCTGTTGAACTTCACAAACGAGCTCGGTCTGAAGATTCTGAACAGGGACGCGAGGTGTAAGGGGAAATGGACCTGGGAGAGGAACGACAGAAAATCAATAATCGACTACATCCTCACAGATATTAATTTATGGAGGGAGGTGATAGGGGTAGAAGTGGACGATGAGGGTAAAATGGAGGTGGATAGTGATCACAACTTGATTACAGTGACGATCAGGGCCAAAACTCTAGTAAAAAGCAAAGGAAGCTCTAAGGAGATTTGGGAACTCAAAAAAGATGCTGACTGGGCGAAGTTCAATGAAAAACTGAAACCAAAGCTTGCAACCGTACCCAAGAGGGGCAGTGTCCAGAAGATGGCAGACGTCATAGTTGCGAGCCTGGTGGAGGCAGGAAAGGAAAGTGTAGGAAAGGTCAGGGTGCCAACACGGGAACTTGGGTACAGAGTGAACGAAGAACTGAAAAGGGCCATAAAGGGAAGAAAAGCTAAATGTGCTGCATACAGGAGAAGTAGAAAACTTAAGGGGGCGGAAAGCAATGAGGCCACAGTTGCTAAGGAAGAATACCACCAAGCACGAAATAAAGTAAATAAGATTAAAGACGATAATCGGAGAGTACGAAATAGCAGTCTTATTAGGACGATAAGAACGACAGGGGGGTCGAGTTCGAACGTATTTTGGAAATGGGTGAATAAACGTAACAAAAGAAGTAACCCACAGAGTATTAAAGTAGATGGCAGAGTTAGAGACGAGCAAGATCAAGTCGCATCAAAACTAGTCAAGCACTGGGAAAGGGTAAATGATAGGCGACGGGGCATGGGGAGCCCACCAGAGTGTCCGAATCAGGTCGAGGAAAACCTATCGAGCTTCGTGTGCAGCGAAATTAAAACGGAGGAGGTGCGAAAGGTGATATCAAAATTAAGGGATGGAAAAGCGGGAGGAGTGGATGAAATTCCTAACGAGTTTATCAAAAAAAGGGGAGAGGAACTCGTGAAAAGCCTAACTGCCCTATTCAATCTAGCCATAGAAAATCAAGAGGTCCCAAAGGAGTGGAGAGAAAGTAAAGTGACATTTATTCACAAAAAGGGGGAAAAAGACGTTTTGGATAACTATCGAGGGATCTCTGCCAGTAGCAACATTGGAAAGGTTTTCTGTAAAGTCCTGTATGGGAGACTAGAGGAGGTGATTGAGGAGAAGGGTTTTTTGGGAGAAATCCAGAATGGCTTCAGGAAGGGAAGGGGAGTTACTGACCATCTTTTCACACTATCCCAAATGATAGAATCCGCGAAAGCAAAAAAGGAAAAGATGTTTATGGCCTTTTTGGATATCAAAAAGGCATACGATAGAGTATGGAGGGAAGATATGTGGCGCAAGCTGGAGGCTATGGGCTTAGGAGGCGAGTTTGTTGGAATTATGAAAGCATTATACAAAGATGTACAGAGTGAACTTAGTCCGGGGAACATTACAACAAAACGTGTGCCTATGGAGATATGCCTAAAACAGGGGTGTATCCTTTCGCCGATCCTGTTTGCATTGTACATCAAAAGTTTAGGAGATGAACTCCTGCGTAGCGAGGAGGGGGTAGCAGTTGGGGACTTGAAGATCCCAGGGCTATTTTTTGCAGACGATATGGTTCTAGTGTCAGAAAGCGAAGAAGGGCTAACGAAAATGCTGGAAATTGTTGGGAAATATGGGAGCAAATGGAGACTCGAGCTTAATGAAAGCAAAAGCAAAATTATACCTGTGGGCCGCAAAGAGGACCCCACTCGAAGGTGGAGAGTGGGTGAGTTCAGCATTCCGGAAGGGAGCAGCAAACTTCTCAGTGTGGGAGAGACAGGTGATTACGAGTATTTGGGGGTAAATATAAACATTACAGGAAGAGGCATCTACCGGAACCACACAAATAAATTGATTCTGAAGGGGAAGCGAATCCTTAACCAAATGAAACTTATAGGGAGAAACAGTTTCAATAAGGTTTTCGTGGGGAAAACCATTTGGGAAATGGTGGGGCTGCCAAGTATAACATACGGTACGGAAATGGTACCCCTAAACCAAACGGCCGTAAAGAGCTTGGAAATCCTGCAGAACGATGCAGGCCGATGGATAACGGGGTCGAGTAATGCCGCAGCGCTAGAAGCAATCAGGGGTGAGCTTGGGTGGATGAGGATCAAGGACAGGATAGACCTGTTGAAGCTCGGTTATCTTAATTATTTGGTAAATCTCCCCGACAGCCGATGGTGTAAAGCAATGTTCCTGAGAATTTTCAACTCAAATATCAAAACGGGGTGGATGGTCCAAGTGAGGGAGCTAGTAGAGAACTACTCATTGGAGATCTCGGACCTGGACGTTGGGGCAAACCAGGGTAAAAAAATCGTCAGAGAAAGGGTCATGGAGGATTGTAACCGTAATTGGCGAGAGGGGGTCAAATCAAAGAGGTCTTTGGGTGGCCTGCGTGATAAAGAGAAGCCAGGTTTTGAAGAGTACCTTGATGGCACCTTTGGGGGTCACTGTTGTTCAAGCTGAGGTCGCGATCCCTGGAGCTGAGGGGAAAAATTGGGAAAGACGGTGAAAGGGAGTGCCAGATGTGTAACTTGGACAGGGTGGAGACCCTGGAACACTTTCTTCTAGAATGCCCAAAGTATCAGCCTAAAAGAATGAGATTCACTGGGAGTATAATGGGGAAGTGGGATGGGAGAATGAAGGACATGTGGTTAGGGGGAGACTCAAAGGAGAGGGTTAATATGCTAATCGGAGAGATTGGGAAGAATGGGACAAGGGATATCATCAAGCAGTTCGTCTCCGAGTGTTGGGAGGAGAGGAGAAGCGTGGGAATAGGGAGGCAGTTGGGAGTACAGGGGTAACCATGGCCTTCTCGTCCGAGAAACGCGACAAATCAGCGCCTGGCCAAAGTGTTATTATTATATTATATTATTATCTGTTCCATGTGTAATACTTGGTAAACTCACCCTCTCCCAAATAGTTTTTCCAACGAACACCTTGTTAAAGCTATTTCCTCCCAGAAGTTTTATCTCATTGAGTATTATTTTCCCCTCTGTTTTCGGGGACATAGCGACAAGGTGGGGTGTGTGGGGGAGTGTCATCCCCCCCCCAATCCTGGCCAAAATTTCCTATAGTTGGAAATTCAGAGGGCAAGTCATGAGAAGTTGTAAATTCCATCTATCTGGATTTTAGAGCTTCACTTTCCGAAATTCCAATTCGATTTCAAATCGGCAAAAATTCCAACTGTTACTATTTACAGCTGCAGTGTACGCAAAATCGAGCTTCATAATTATGCATGATGTCAATCGGTATTAGATTTGTATAGTACGCTTACTTATCGCAAAAAAACAAATCCTCGGAATGCACTTCAAGAAAATCACATCACGATTAAGCTTGAGCATTTGTTTAGCACATATTCAATTCCCAGAATAATACCAAATAATAATAACCTGATAATTCTATCATGAATGTGTTGGCATTTAAGTTAGTAGAATCAATTTTATGCCCGCTTTCATTGTTTCATTTTCAAAAGTGTTCCCAGTAGTGAATTTCCAACTGGGGGGGGGGGGGGGGAGGAGGGAGGTCCCTCTTCCGGTCCCTCTCTCTAGTTGGAAACTCACTAACCTACATCCCAATCGGAAACCTCTAGCCAGGTCCCTGTTTTTCTTAAGTTTATTTGTGGTCTTTCAGCATATGCATCTATCTGCAACACATAGATTCACTCCCAAGTATTCATATTCGCCTATTTCTCCTACTGTTATATACTTGCTTTCCCCTTCACAAATTGAGAATTTACCCACCCGCCACATTCGCGTCTCATTTGCCTTACAGCCCACATGTATTGCCTTGCTTTTGTTTTCGTTAAGTTCAAGACGACATTCATCATCATAGTTTTCAGTTTTTGTAGTCACACTTCACTCTCCGCTAATAAAACCATGTCATCGGCAAAGAATCAACGGAACGTCAAAGAATTATTATGATTTTTTCATAACCGTGTCCAAAAGGACTTGGTGACATAACCGTGAAGCGACCGGTGTGTCATTATCGTGGATTACTGCGTAGGCCACTCGAATATCGCAATATGCTCAATAGAAAACTGAAATACAGATTAACAAAATTATAATTGAAGTTCATATATATATAAACAACTTTCACTATACCTTTAGTTCCATGAGTTTCCATGAGTTTCAGCCATAACAGCCCTCAGAAAGTGTTCCTGAATATTTTAGCTGTTCCAGATATTTGATCAGATTTCACAAAATTAATTTGTCTGCTATTAATGTTTGTTTGTTTTAAAATACTTCGATATCGATTTCACAACAGAATCGGGTCTCAAAACAAAGATAGCAGCTTTAAACAAGAAAATCAATAATCTTTCACCACAACAAAGCATGCATTCAACAGATTCAAATAATTGACTGATAACTCATGCGTTAATGTTTACTCACCGCTTGCTTTTTGGGAAAAAGCATGTCAGCCTGTAAAGAAATCAAGTGAACAGTTAAAAAGCTGAAGATCATGAAAACATTTTAACGTTTTGTGTACTGATTTTCATTCGGCACGACCGCCAAGCGAAACAATACGAAACCACGCATACCACTCGCCCATTGGCAGACCTTTCTTGGGGAATTGCCATTTGGCGTGAAGAGGAAAAGTTCTAACCTTCTATGTTCTTTGTTTATAGTATTCGAGATCAGGGCTGAAACTAATATTTTAGTTCTTTTTTGAAGGGGCGGGGACGTACGACCTCGGTGCATAACGGCTCCGCCATATCATCCAACTATTTGGAACATTCCTAATTGCTTTTATCAAAAACTTATACGTTACAAATATCATTTTACACAATTACACACAATCAGGTAGTGGTGCCCGACCACCTGGGTGCTTTCACCAAGTTGTGGGCAGAAAAATCGTTTGTTGGAAGTTACTCTCTCCCTAGATATCGACTCCTAGCGATATACGGAGTCGGGAATTTATTGCACGTTTTCATCTGTGTATATGTGTGTCGGGCAAGCAATAGATTTTGCCCAGCTGAGCCCTCCAAAGCGTGTGTATTCGTCGGACAAGCAAGGACGCCCGCCAAATTTGGTAAATAATAATTTCTCGCCCCACCTTTGCCCGACGAAACGCCTGATATATTTGTGGAAAGGAGAGGGGGGGGGGGGGGGATGTAACACTCCTCCCAGAAGTCGCGTCCCTATTCAAAAGAAGCTGTTGTAACCTATCAGCTGTAATTTTGTTCAGTACACAAATCAGGAAAGACCTGAAAGCTTAAAATGGAAACAATAGTTGATCCCAGAAACAAAATTAGTTTATTTATTTATTTATTGGTGTTTAAGGCCATATACTTATTCACAATGGCTAATCATGACCGTGACAGTTTTACGGGTGGAGGAAGCCGGAGTACCTGGCGAGAACCACCGAGCAACGACGAGCAGCTTCCAGCTCCCCAACATCGTAACTCCGCACTGCAGCACAGGCTGGGTTAGATTGGTCGAAGACATGCGTACCATCGACGTGCAGTACGCCTTAGTACGCAGCGTCATCGTGCCCCCATGTGGACAATCGGGGTTAAGTGCCTTGCCCAAGGACACAACGCGGGAGTCCGAATTGATCGCTCAGACCGTAAAATTAGTTTAACCCCAATGTCGGAACACATGATCAAAATAGAGGGTACCCACACTAATAGCAACACTTTGAGCCAGAACAGCCGCATTTCCGATCCATGATCGTGATACGACATAAATTCAAAAATCAAGTGCATCTTTGTGGAAGACCAATAAAGATTTTCAAGATGCAGCCTCAAGACTGCACGTTGAAAATATTGACTGTGTTTTTCCCCGAGTAACGATTATGAACTTTACCAGTTGGTGGTTCTGAACTCTCACAGAATATAACATCAGAGTGCAAGGAGTTAACCCTTTACCCAACGTAACGGCCAAAACCGGCCAGCGCTATTCTCAAAAATCGCCAATTAATTTTCAAAATATTTTCATTTTTTGTCTCAAAAACATAGGTTATGACCCCTCGTTGGAACGAGCTCGTCGAGCTCGTTCAAACGAGGGGTCATAACCTATGTTTTTGAGACAAAAAATGAAAAAGAAATAATTATTCAAGAATTTTTTTGCAAGTGTCGTCTGCTTTTCATGTTAGGTAAAGGGTTAAAGGTATTTGTGAAATGACCACACATTATTGTTTTTTTTAAATTCCAGGTACACGTGGGAGGTGCCCATAACGTATACCCACAGTGCTGCTATTAGCTTTGATACATCCAGCAGTGATGTAACGTGGTTGCACAAAACGAAGAAAGAATGTAAGTCGTATATCAAAAGAAACAACATTTTTGCGACCTCATCTCTACTCAACATTACTGTCTCTCTGGTAACTGGAGGTCCGATTGGCTACAACCATGCTTTGGATCACTAACGCTAAATGAGGTTTTGCTTATGTAGATGAATGACGATCACGAAGATATTGCTAGCAACAAAATCTGATGAGTAATCATTTCTGGCCAATGGTTTCGGGAAGACGACCGGTCGTGGGGGTGTGGGGGTGGGGTGGGGGTGGGTATTACCAATTTGTCCCGACTGCACAACTCAAGTCTCGAGTGAAGAAATATTCAAACTACATCATCGAGACATCCCTTCTTCGAAATTATGCATTGATGATGCAGTTGTCTCATTTGTCAAAAGACTTAGGAAATTTGTCAGCGAATAAATAAATGGTATTAGCCTTGACGCATTCGCTTCCCAACTGGGATATACAGGAACACAAACTTCAGCAAGGGTCATTGATTTCTGAGGACAGTACTCTACCCGAGTTGTGCTCTGAATTCGTACCACGATTGAGCGAATGAAGTAGATATTTTTGAAGAAAATATCACCTTCTGCGCAGGGATGTGGCTTGAGGGTTTCAGCTGGGGGGGGGGGGGGGGGCACCGGTGTGTACGGTGTGCACCGCCCGCGTAATATGCAAATACAGCTGCTGAAAAAATGTTATTTTTCGAAAAATGTCAACAAAACCATATCATGTGACCCCCTTTGGAACGAGCTCGTCGAGCTCGTTCCAAAGAGGGGTCACATGGTATGGTTTTGTTGAATTTTTTTTAAAAAAATTAAAAAAATGATATTTAAAATAATGAATTTTGAAATCTTGAAATCGTCTGCGTTGGGTAAAGGGCTATGAACCCTTCTGAAAATTTTCACTAGTCCTGAAACGGAAAAAGCATCATTTATAATGTGTCTGGGTCAGAAAATTTACCGGATTGATGTCAGAGTCGAAATTTTAGAGTAGGAAATTTGAAACTCAAGTTTTCAGTTGAACAATGTTAATTTACTGAATTTCCAACTATTTGATTTTTGACCTTGGAACTTCCAACTATTGAACAAAAATACTCCTAGCTGCGGGAGGGGGGTGAGACCCCCCCCCCCCCTGTCGCCACATCGCTGCTTCTGCGGTCTGATACGTAACGACCAATTAGATGCATTCTAACATTATGTTCTCTTATATTGGCAGAATTCCACGAATGGTGTACCTATCACAATTCTCAAAATCTATATCGTATCGGATAACGCCTTGTTTAGTTAAGTCTTACTTTCGCAATATTGTATTTAGGAAATCCGACAATCTTGTGCAAGCGTGTCACGACAGGATCGCGACCTGAACGCAAAGAGCTCCCCACTTCTGTTAAGTACAATGTACCCTATAGTGCTCGCGACATATCAAAATGTGGAAGGATGTTAAAATCACTGTGCCTCACCACCCGAAAGTTAAAAAGCAAACAAGCAAAACAATAAAAACAGAATCAACGGAATTATAGCTCTGTGTATCGGAATTCTATCCTCAAATCAACTCTCGATTTCGAATCCGAATTGAATCAGAAGCAGAGTAAAACACTTTTCGTGAAATCACTTATCCCCCCCTCCCCTCCCTCCACCCCGAGGGGATATATAGTAGAGAGCTGCAGACGTTCGTAAAAAAATAGTTCAGTCCAACATGTTTTCTACTCTAGCTCCACCACTTTTTGTTTGATAAAAATATTTTTTAGCGTGCTTCTACTTGAGCTTGGAGAACACTTTCTATGATGGAATTAATGCTGCAACTAAAATACATGTAGGTTATTTCCCTTGTTTCGCGTAGGTTTTACTCTAATTATTTCAGACCAACATTTTTGCTGCTCCATATCCACCACTAATGGCTGGATAAAAATAATTTTTGTTATGCTTTTGCCTAATCATGGGGCAAGTTCCCGGACAGACAGAACAGATCCCATTGTGGAATTAATGCACCAGCTTAAATACGTATAGAGTTATTTGATCTGGGTTAAAGTAAATTCTCACACCATTCTGCCATGGCACGGGGGAGCATGTTTCATGACAAGATGGATGGTATCGCTGGAATATTTTCAGAGTTAATTCCCTTCGGCTAATTTAGGCGTTTATCGAAAAATCAGTCTTTCAACATGATTGCTGCTGTAGTCCTGCTACTATTTGTTGAATTCAAGTATTGTTTGGCAGGGTTTTACCTTATCATCGGTAAAGAGCTGTCAGAACAAATATCCTCGCTTTGATGTTTATTTGCGTTATTTCCCTTATTTACTTTGTGGATTCATACTCTTATCTGAGAACGCTTTGGCTCATTGTTCCCAAGTTTCTTCCATATGGATGTCCGATTTTCACGAAACTTGAAACATGGGTTTATGTCGACCTCATATATTATACTGAGGGGTTGGATTTTATGACCCTGCAGTAAAACAAAGAACACAAAGGAAAATCCCCCAAAGTGTGTAATTATGTGTTGGTTTTATTTCTCCTGAAACCTGGATGGTGCTATTGATCAAGGTGTTCGCTGGCCTCACAATTACCACTGGTGGGGGTGGGGGTGTCTTAAATATATCTGCTGTGAAACAAAGATGTTATTTTCACATCTCCCATGTGGATGGTGCAGTTATCACTAACCTTAGCTAACAGGTGTACGTGGATTCTTTGATTACTACTGTGTACTGAGTTTCTATTCCCCGCTATGGAACAAAGACAATAAACCATATTACGTGTATATAGCTAATATTAAAAGTGTGCCATTATTGGCATCAGGGGATGTGGTATATGCCACCCTTGCCGTTACCCTTGTTCTAACAAATTACCCAGTTATCATGCATATCCGTTAAGCTTGCTGGAGGAGTACGCCGCATGCATATTCGAGTGCAGAAGTCAGAAGTTGGCTTGCTGCGGAATTCTCGCGCTCCACTTTATAAGTACTGTCGTAACAATGTAACTTGAACTTGTAACTAGTTGTAAGGCAGACAAGCACACTGATAAGTCGATTGAAGCGAACGCGAAACAGGTAACTATTCCACGGATAGAAGACAAGTAGATGCCATCATCCTTCCGTGAAAGCATGGGCTACCCGATTCGGAAATATACGAATCAAGAAGACGATTTGATGTCGATCCAGAATCATACCGAATAGAAGCTTCCAATGGCTGTAGATGGAGTGTAACGAGAAGATGTGAAACAGTTTGCAAAGGAATTTGTAAAGCCCGAAGTGATGACGAATTTCTTGACGAAGCCACTGACAGTGTCTACAACCAAAGAATCATACTCGTGATGGTGAAAAGTAACGTATTTTCTTGCGTGGTTAACCCGCTTGTGAAAGTATGTTTTTTCTTCCTCAGCTATGAAAAGCAATTGGTATACACCATTAACTACTTCGAACTATAGGAACACACTGGAGTGGAAGTTCCTTTCTAGTAAAATAAAATGGCCTAGTGACATTGAATTCGACTTTGCAATGTAGATGTGAAAACTCAGTTGTTTGGAAGAACGGCTTTCCCTTGTCCAATACAGTTCTGTCTGTTTTCTTTTAAGATTTCCTGCAGATAAAATCTTTGCCAGCATCTGGAACATCATGGTATTTAGTAAATGTGAAGCAATATGGTTATTATAGAGTTAATTATGACCAGGACAACTGGCAACATCTTATATCACAGCTTCGTAGTAACAGAGCGGTAAGTTTACAAAATATTTTCCTACACACAACACAATGGTCGGTGATTGTTTTGTTCTTGTGCGTATCTGTATAAATTAGAAAGCGAAATAAACAAAGGTTTCCTTATTAAATCAACTGTTTTCCTGGGAGGAGAACGCCAAAGTAATGCTGATATGTGCACCAGTGTCAACGTGAAGACCGAAAAGATGAACCTCCTAGAATACCATAGCTTATGGTTCTTTCTGGGTACTCCGACTTCAAGAGGTGAGCAACTGCCAAACACCCTATTTACTACTTACGCACATGTATGGTTAGCACTGGTGGAAGGCAAGTACTCAATCGATGTGCAGTACGCCTTAGAACACAAAGCCACCGCGCATCATTCATGTCACTTCACTTATTTTAACCCTTTGGGGCTTTAATTATCCTGACGTTCAAATGTCACTGGGAATTCAGTTTCTTCAACGTTTTTCAAAATGCGACGTCAAACGTTAAGAAGTCTTGACAGCAGGATTATATTAGTATTTTAAGCTGCGATCAATGGTTCAACGGTTGTCAATGAGTACTATTCGGGAGGAAATAGGAATTGAAGTTAAACTTTAAAAAAAATCGAAAAATAATAACAAAATAAATGACCACTAAGTATCAACGCGCTGTTTGATTTCGTACGTCATAAGACGTACAGAAGTATCAAATGGTTAATCTTTCAGCAAGACTGTACAATATCCGCTAGATACTCTTTCTGCTGTGTGTGTTCTGATTAAATCTAAGTATTTTTCCATTTTCTAACCCGAGGTCCATTTGGTTGAAGTGGAAGAAATAAACCGAACCAGTGGCAGATGGAATTCCTCGGCTCTTTGCAACTGGATGTGTTTATATTTTCTATACAATGTATCACAGAAATTACAAAAAGAAAACATTTATGTGATATCAAATTTAGGCACATTATGCAATTACGTAGAATGTTTGTGGAAAAAGTGCGCATGGGAGTGGATACGAGTCCTAAAAAAAAATGTCCCAGGTCCGTGCATGAGGATTTTTTTAGGCACCACCCCCACCCCCACCACCCAGAGAAAAACAAAAGGAAAAGGCTTAGATGTCAAGAAATCTGGTGTTTGGAGATGGCAGGAAGACAGCCTCCCCGGCTAAGCCATTTCCATGCAGTATTCGCTTACCTTGTTTTTGTTATTATGCCCCCGAAAAAATTTCGAGGGGGTATATAGTCGAGGTCTTCGTCCGTCCGTCCGTCCGTCCGTCCGTACGAACATTTTGTATTATAACTCGAGCATCAGTTGTCGGATTTTAATGTTCATTGGTATGGTGATAGGGCAGCTTGGGGGAACGAATGCCCTCGTACCTAGCGTTTCGTCGATTCATGTTTGGTAGAGTTATGGACCCTGTTTGTTTTTGGCCTCTGTTTCTGACTAAGGTAAATTGTACCATAGCCTATAGGGCAAAGTGCTGCCCAATTTTCTGTTAGTTGATTATTTCTCTGCGGCCCAGTGCTTGCAGGGGGAGGTTGCATGACATTTTAACCTCTACATATCAATATATCCATATAAATATGGATGACACAAGAATTATAGTGATTTTGGTTCCAGACCATTTAAAATTGTATCACCGCACCAATCGATTTCATATTTTATTTGCTTATTACTAATGTCAAAATACAGGTCAAGTTCGCAGGGGAGGTTGCATGACATTTTAACCTCTACATATCAGTATATCCATATAAATATGGATGACACAAGAATTATAGTGATTTTAGTTCCAGACCATTTAAAATTGTATCACCGCACCAATCGATTTCAAATTGTATTTGCTTATTACTAATGTCAAAATACAGGTCAAGTTCGCAGGGGAGGTTGCATGACATTTTAACCTCTACATATCAGTATATCCATATAAATATGGATGACACAAGAATTATAGTGATTTTAGTTCCAGACCATTTAAAATTATATCACCGCACCAATCGATTTCAAATTTTATTTCCTTATTACTAATGTCAAAATACAGGTCAAGTTCGATTTGGAGGTTAACTCCGACCATTCTTGCAAGAGTTATGCCTCTTTTTGAATTAAAAAATCACAAATTTCCCAATTTCAGCTTTATTCTTACTGTCCAGTGCCTATAGGGGAAGTGCTGCCCGATTTTTTAGGCCACTATTTCTGTACTGCCCAGTGCTTGCAGGGAAGGTTGCATGTAATTTTAAACTACATATCAATATAACCATACAAATATGGATGCCAATTTCAGCTTTATTCTTACTGGCCAGTGCCGATGGGGGAAGTGCTGCCCAAATTTGTTTAGTCCACTATTTCTGTGCAACCCAGTGCTTGGTGGGGAGGTTGCATGTCATTTTAACTTACTACATATCGACATAACCATATAAATATGGATGCCAATTTCAGCTTTATTCTTACTGACACAGTGTCTTATAGGGGAAGTGCTGCCCAATTTTTTTTAGTCCACTATCCCATTTTTTTCTAGTTCACTATTTCTGTACTGCCCAGTCTTTGTAGGGCAGGTTTGCATGACATTTTAACCTACTACATATCGATATATTCATATAAATATGGATGACACAAGAATCATAGTGTTTTTTTAATTCCGTTCATTCAAAGTTGTTTGGATGAACCAATTCTCTTCAAACATTCAGAAGTTATTTATTTACATGCAAGACCAACTTTGCTACCTTCGGGGGCATCAGCACACGCGTTAGCGTTGCTCTTGTCTTATATAGTACTTGTGTATGCTACAAAATAAAGTTTATTCATATTCATTATTCATATTCCTCTCAACCTTCGTTATGTTCTGTTTTATTACCAGATCCTACACAAATGAAAAGGGAACTTCCATTGGTATACTAGAATTGCCATTGGTATCGTTTGTAAGGTCTTCCAAAACCATCACTAACGTTTTAACCCTTCCCGACGACGTTTATGGTGACGTTTAAACGTCACGAAGAATCGGGTTTTGGCGTCGTTAAACGCAATCGTTAGCCCATTGAACCCCCGTCGTAGCTTCCATATCAGATCAGTGACAGCAACACGAAGAGTCCATATTCATTACTTGGGGGTAGACCAATTAATATTTGCAAGGCTGCGCGTTGAAAATATCGATTGTTCTACCACACCCACGCACTTAGCATCCATCCTATCTAATGAAATTATGAAGTATCATGTTCCTGGACGAAAAAGCGGCCGCTCAGGTTCAAAGTTGGTGTACGTAATATTACGAACCGTAGTCGCAACACGCGGCAATGTTCGTACCGTAGTCCCAAAGGTAGACCCTTTGTGTATTTTGGCCTTGGCTATGAAGTGTTGAGGTGCAACACAATGTTGGAAAGAGCTACAATGACCTTTCCACTAGTATATTACATCACACGACATAACGGGCCTAATGGCGGAATAAACTGAAGTGTGTATTTGAGTAGTTTTACTGGTTCGACTTCTCGCTATCGCCACTTCCACCGCCCTGTTCCATATACATCTTAGGACATATTCATCATCACTTTTGCCATATAGGGTTTTGTGTTGTAACTGGAGACAACAGCAAGGGTTTCTCTTGCATACTTAGTACGGCAATGTGTTTTATTCATTGCAAGTGATCAAGAAGAATATTGTTTAGGGTGACGATTTTCATTTTTATCTGTACCTCTGCCGTTTTTTCCCGTACATTGGGGTGAGAGTTGTTTCGAATCTCCTGAAGTTAATCTGTCCCAAACGTTTCATTTCTCACACAGATCATAAGTTTTCGATTCCCTCTGACCAACGCTGACTCACATCCCTTCAATTGCCTCTATCGATGTGATAAGTTTGCCTTTAATCGACTCTTTCGTTTGTTCAGTAAAGTCTAAACATTGCGTCTTTCACTTTACCCTCGTCCACTGCCGGTCCATACGAAATTAAAATTACCCCCTCCCCCTCTCGGGTGGGAGATCTCGATGTGATTTACAATTCCAGGCATGTCATGTATGCCCCACCCCCACCCCAAGAATTGTTTCAGTCGAAACATTTTTACAGTATGTGTTAATGAAATAAGAAGTTGCGTCACTACTACTGTAGGTGTATATTGTATTTATACCATGATTACCTATTCTACTATATATGAAAAGCCTATGACATAAATTTTAGATTTGCACGCCAACCGTGATGAACAACCAGCAATGGGATTTCAATAGTAAAAAATTACACCTACACTAGAACTACATCCACGTTGACCTTTGGTGACGTCGACCTGAATGCAAACTTGTCTAAATTTATCGCACGTCGCCTCGCGAAGAGTGAAATGAAAGTGACAATTATTTATTACGTTTTTAAATGAGTTTACCCCATAAGACACCAAAACGTAACAAACATGCATTGTCTCATGTTAATAAAGCATCCATAACTCAAAATGCTATGTTATTATGCTATTGAAATGAAAAACGCCCCGTTTCATTTTCCATTTCGTTTCGGCGATAAAATTGACAGCGGAAGTGCCGCCCACCGGTGCTCGTGTAAACAAAAACAGATTCGTACGTATGTTCGTCGGTGCTCAGTAAAATCGAGAAAAAATAATAGCGACTCTTAATAATCTGACGATCATTGTATAAATAAAATATACCCAAAGTAGCTTAGTGTACCAAATGTTCACCACTCGTGGTGAAGTGGTGTTAACCGGGCGCCAAAGGTTCGCGGTTAGCACCATTTCACCACTCGTGGTGAACATTTGGAACACCCAGCTACTATGGGCATATTCTATATTTATTCACAAATGAATTCTCAGGAAGACTGCGTGCTTGATCTACAACGGCGACTGGCCAATATTTCAACTACATCATCAAGACAACGAAAGCATGCCTTGATGATGTAGTTGAAATGCTACCAGTCAGGACTTGAGCAATCAGAGTGAGGCATATCAGGTGAACACCAGGTGTGCATCACGTGTACATGACAGTGGATGCGTGCGAATCACACATGGAAGATCAAAAGAAGAGAACATTATTGTTCTGGGTCTGCGGAGACTTTGTATGCAAGAATCACCAATAAAAAATAATGACATAATATATACATAATATCTGTCAACTGTATCATCCACAGTGTTCAGCATATAATCCCACTAATAGTCCAGTTACAACCACATTCATTGATGCTCATTTTAATTGTTAATTCACAGTCCCGTTATTATTCCACCAAGTACATCTCTGGCTGGAATGTAGTTATTTGGTCTTCTTCCCCCTTCGACCTGGAATATTGGATAACCATCTGGTGATGGATCGGGTTTGTTTGGGAATTTCTTCTTGCAACATAACTTTGTTCTTCACTTGACCATCATGCCTGGTTCGCATTGTTCATTCCTTGAACGAAGAAAGCGTGACTTCGTTGTTTGCACATGCTCAGGCGGCGTGTCCTCGTCGTTCTCATTGAACGCATGAAGGTCTGCCTTGAAACTTCATTCTTCACTTCGCTCGTCTTAATGAACTTTCAGATTTGCTCTTTGTTTGGAAAGGTCCTCCTTTGAGCTGGAACTCATATCTTCTGAACTGGAACGCCAGTTTTGCTCTCGTTTGTATTTTAAGTTCAAAGTTCGTTCCTAGTTCGTTCATCGCTTGACAACTGCTTGGTTTTGAAGGGTGGACCGCCTCTTGAGAAGAAAATAATTTCTGTCGTGTTACCGTGTTTGAAGGCTGGTCACATCTTGGTCTATGCGTTGCTACTACGGGTAAACGTAACTTTTGGAACTTTTTTCTATGTTGGCTCCTTCACTCTCGAGTTCAAGTGGCCCAGTTCCTGGAATGTCAGCTGTATTCCAACATTGTTCATGCAAATTTTCATGAGTACCTCTTTATTCAATTGCAGCAAAAATTTCAGAATTTGTTCATTTGATATTTTGCTCTAGCAGAAACCACATCTAGTTGTTGGTAGTTTTCCACTTGTATTATTGAACCTCAGGGCACCAGACACGACTGTGTCGTGCCGCCTGCCCAACGCCGTCCCTTCACCAGATGCAACCTCCACTTGGGACACGTTTGTATCTTCCCTGTCTCTCGAATTCTAGCATTTGCGTTCTCCCCATGCGTCTTTGGGATTGTAACAATCTATGTGTCTTTGCCTATTTTTGAATTTTTTTCTCAATAATTGCAACAGAGGCACGGTATGCTCTCACTCTTCGACGATAAAATAAAGGAAATGGGAATCCGTTTTGTAGTTTTGGCGTGATTTTGCTATTAAGAAGGGCGTCGACGAAAATATTACACCATTCTCACGGACGGTTATGTTGTTCTCTTTTTCATTTTTTTTTAATATCGATAGATACAACATTAAATCGTGCAGTTACGGGTCCGCTGCATTCGGTGGCATTACGTTATACACTCCGTTCTCTGTGAATAGGTACAAACACGAGATGTGGTCATCAGATGTTTCTTCAACGACTAACTCTGCCTTCTCATTGTATGTATCGTGCAACAGTTCTAATGCTTCCCTGTAAACTTCCACCATGAATCCAGAACCCCAGTAATTCGTACCCCACGGATTGTTTGTTTGTGACAGTGCCTCTTTTCGCGACATTGAACGTTTTCGTTGCTCGAAGGACATTGAAACAATATATACACGGACATGGAAACATTATGGTAGGTTTTCTAACACGGACATGTAAACATTATGGTAGGTGTTCTCGTCTCGAATGCCGTGTCACAAACCAGCATTTCATGACGCGTGCACGCCATCTTCATAGTATTTTCCTACTTTCACCAGTGACAGAAGTGACAAGCGAGGAGAGACATTTTAGTGTCACACGAGCAACCTTTGTCATGACTGTGTATATACATTTATACGTAAGCGATCCCAAAAATAAAACGTTTCCAAGTTGTTTGCCTCACTTTGATGCACGGAGTGGTATTCTCTCTCTGTCCAGTTTATACCCGAGTTGGAAGCACACTTACTTAATCAAGTTTATTACACGCCTGTTCTGTGTAATCCCCATCTACAGCGACACTAAACCATGCGGAAAATGAAAATCTGTTCCGCACATATGTGCGGAACGTTAATTATTGACGTACTTTTTTTAAATAGAAGCGAAATTTCACTGGAATTGTCTGCAAATCGCGCAACGCAATTACAATTTGAATCGCTAGCGATAGCTCAAAATTGGCCCCAGAGTTCCAATGTTCTGTGTGCCAGTAGGCACAATAGGCACATATAACACATTGGAACCCGGAGGACGAAATAGTTACTCGGGTTCTCCTCACAAATTTGGTTGGCGATAAAATGTGTTATTTTTGTTGATAGTTGTCAAAGGACTTGCTGAGTGTCCTTCTATTAATTGTTTTTTTTTTTTGTTACAGACGTGAAGGCGTGTAATAAACACAGAACGATACACACTTGTGAATGGGTTAATCGACATGGCACTTGTGCCATCGCGGAAGGATAAAACTCGAGGCCTGTGGCCTCGTGTCATATCATTTAACCCATCCACACGCGCCTTTCGTTCTCGTTATGTCCTCTACGGCTTGAATTGTTGTATTTATTGGCTATCTGGCGACAGCATTGAGGAATTTCAGTATGGATCTCGGATCTTACATCCACCTACAGGCCGACGATGAAAGTTTGTGATGTTTGTCATTGATATCACACGTTTCCGTGGGCAAAACACGATCTTCATGAATACAATTACCGAATACAGGCGCCTTTCCACGATATTATAAATACTTCCACGGTTTCTTCAGGGCCAAAGATTTCGCATATCTTCTCTCGACGACACACAGAAGACAATTGACCTTGCTGCCAGCTCTCCTCTTTTATGCGTCCGAAATGTGATTTCAAAGAATGCAGATATAAGCTCGTAACACCCCTCCACAGAAACTGTGGAATTCCAAATACTCTTTTTAGAAAAAGGGCTTTCACGTTAGATCCCAATGATGGATAATGTTTTGGGGCCCACACTCTCTTCTAAAAGAAAAGGAGTTCTGAATGTCATTGTTTTATCAGATAGATACAAAGGTGTCGAAGTAGGAACGGGGCTTACTGGAATGTACATTTAAATATCATGAGGGGTTTGAGGTTAGATCTTTTTGAAGGGTTTTCTCGCGTGTTCGTATCCTCATATCATGTGACAAAACGAAGGTCCGTGGATTATAAGATATAGGTTCCGAAGTGGACGATCCATTAAATGTGGTCCTCAGATATGCAGACTGGGACATAGGGAACCTGATTTAGGATTTGATCGGGGAATTTTCGCCTACATCTCATAGTCGCATAGGAAATTCAACATATCACCTCTTGGATAACTTTATATGATCTGATGGTGGTCAAGTGAAATACGGAATAGTATTGGTTGTTTGATCCTAAAGTCAAGGTAATAGCTTAAAGTTTCGATTTTGCTGTATACAAGTCTATATATCTTTGATATTTTTTCTCGTTCGGGCCAAAGGTATAAGCATGTGCGTCTGTGTGATGAATCCCGAAAACCGATGTGTCACCTAAACAGACCAGCAATAATTCACGCGCTGCTAATTAAGCATGAACTTTAATGTCCATTATTGAGCATTTGTTGAACGCCACATGGGCGGTCTGGATAAAACATTACAGGTAGTAAAAGCTAGTGTCCTCCTGCAGTCAGTCATTATCCGTGTAATTATGTCCAGTTAACAGGTAATTGTTAGAAAAACAGTACATCGCAATTGTTCTGGACACACCCATATTAAGCATCTGGTCTGTCACGAATGTCAGGAGATACTAAAATTCGAGTCTTTCAAAGGAACTTTAAAGCGAATTTTAAATTAAGATAGATCAAAGCGGTCAAGACTGAGAATTAATGGTCTGGCTACCGAAATAAATATTGGGGGATTTCTAGAAAATTTCATTCCAGTCTGAAGGTGTGTAAGGCTGTGGTTCGTTGTGAGTAGATGGGGATAGCCTATGCTATAGGTTAGAGGAGGTGCCGCATAGGTGCGAAAGTATAGGCACGTTGTGATGTAGGGGAACCACAGAGCTCATATTTAGAACAGGAGCAGTCTCGAGCCAAGTCGTGACCATATATGAGAATAGGATCAGAAACACGAAGTACTAGCTCAGGAGCTATATTTGCAGTTAGGTAAACGGCATTACCTGTTTTAGAAGGCAAGCCATGCGTGTGCAGAGTAGGCTTCGCCTGTATGAACATTATTCTGGGATAAATGGAGGGGAGCATTTAACTCCATTGCTGGCGACTGCTTGAGTGAAAAGCGTCATGCAAAGTGACAATAAGTTAGTGGCCGTGCGACGGCAGTGGCAGAGTGACATTCCGTCACTTGTTGGTGGGAATGCGATATAGTGAAGTGACAATACGTGAGTGGCCGTGCGACGGCAGTGGTAGAGTGACGTGCCGTCACTTGTAAGAGTAAAGGCGTCCGGATAAAGTGACAATGCGTTAGTGGTAGTGCGACGGCTGTGAAAGGGTGAAGTGAAGAGTCGACCCTAGAACAAACACCAGCGAGAATGAGGAAAAACCAGTGACAGCAGAGTATGCGACAAGGAACACAAATCAATAGGATAGTCAAGGCAATGGCGGGGGGGGGGGGGGGGGTTGTGGGGGTAGCCAAAGTCCGAATAGAATAAGCATGACGGTGTCAGGAAAAAGCAAACGAGAAAACTCTCATTGAATATAGCACATTAACGGAACACGCTCCCATTTTACTCACACTAGTGATAACTCATCTGACCCCTTAGTAACCACGTACGTTAACATAAAACAAAATGATGCCTCCTTCAAGAAACCTGGCCGACGGAGAAACTAGTCAGCCGCCTAACACCATGCATTGTCCGTGTGCAATAACAGCACCCGTCGACATAGTAATGGCGTTACAATATGGCCGCCCATGGTAATATGGCAACCCAGTAACACTTAGGATGCCCCGCGACTATAACGCCATACGAGGTCAACATGGAAGATTAATAAGATATGGCATGTTGGGATGCATGATTTACTACTGCTGAAGCAGCACTAACACAATGGTACAGTACTGTCGTCGTGGACTGGTCATAATCCACCAAGTAATAAAAATCATCATAATCAAAATTTTAGTTAATGAAGCACCGGGGTGCACCCGGTGCTTCATTAATTAAATTTTTGATGATTATTCCTATAATTAGTGTTTTAAATCTAATATTATTGCGTCCGTGGAAATATTGCCCACCTGTGGAAAGTGACCAGTCCACGGCGGCCGTACTGTACATTCCTATTGGCGTAATTAAACCTCTCATTATATTTATAGTCGATACGTGCTAAACGATAAAAGTGATTGCATCAGTATTTGAGACTTTTAATAATTCTGACACACAAGCAATGCAAAACTCTATGGGATAAATAAAATGAAAAACAAATTGAGGATATCTACGCTCTTTTAGTGAATATCTGGAATTATCTCATGAGTGTGGACCTGAAAGTTTTATTTTTAACGAGCGCTTGCGCGAGTGAAAAATAATACTTTTAGGTCCACACGAGAGATTATTCCCGATATTCACTAAAATAGCGTAGATTGTCTTTTTATTATATGCTACTGCGCAATATTCAGTCCAATTTGACTTTAAAGAGTTTCATGCGAATGACAAAGATCTGCTGATCGTTCCTTCAAGGCGACGTTCAAGGCGATGCCATGCACTGAAGCGTAACGTTATTTAGGAAGCTACTGAAAACAAATCATCTTGTGGACCTAAAAGTATTGTATTTCACTCACGAAAAAATAAAACTTCCAGGTCCACACGTATGAGATAATTCCAGATACTGACTAAAATAGAGTAGATTTTATTTTTTATTATATGCTACGAGACATTTTATTGCACACTTTTCAGCCCAACTTGACCCAAAATGTGCACATTTCAAAACAATAACAAAGATCAGCTGATCGTTCATTCAAGGCGACGTAATGTGGCGTCGCTTGACGTCTTTTAGGATGCTACTGAGGGATATTCCTCGATATCCAAATAGTCGATAAATATTTTTTAGATGATTTGCGATAATTCACAGGCTAGCATATAATGAAACACCGTAGCATATAATGGAATGAGATTTAATATGTTATTATGTATTATGATACATGTTTCAATTCCATCTTTTGTTCGAGAACTGATGAAAATCATCCGGGTTTTTTGTAGGTCATCCATGTTATTAACAGGGCACAACTTGTCAGCGATTCCTTTAGTTTAGCTAGGTGAGTAAATAGCTCTCAGTAAAGCTGAGAAAATAACTCTCAGTAATGGTTTCCTAAAGTGCTGAACCTATTAACCGAAAAGTTTCAGCATCGATAGAATAAGAGGTTAGGAAGAGAATTATGTTCACCAGATATTCGTAAAAGCCACATACTCTGGCGATGAAACGGATAGTTTTAGTTTTTATTTAATGCTCAGGCATCAATTCACGCTGAAAAATTAAGTCATATTCCCCTGTCGGTCGGCAAAACGAAATATCAAAATGATATTTAGAAATCGATATTTCATCGTAGGTTCGGATGACGAATCACATGTACTTTAAATTCTACGTATTTATTTCAAAAAAAATAAAATGACGTGTCTTGTTATTGAAAATAAGAAAGTGGTGTTTTTTGTTATTGTTCTATTTCTTCGAAACACATTGCGATTATTTCAATTCGCCAGCCTTGGTAAATCGTAAAGTTAGGGGAGAAATAAGACGGGACTACTTTTTGTGCGGATATTCACACATTCCAATGGTTGGTGTTTGGTTGTTGTAATTTTTGTATGGACGCCGGTTCGGCACATAAATTTTGCGCCTTAATGGCAAATAAAGGCCACAAATTGGAGAGTTTGTAGTCGTAGAGCATTAAATAAAAAGAAAATTCACGAAAATTTGATGAATACCGAAAATATCTCGTTCGTGGCTACAAGAAATATGAGGATCTTCACTCGCGACTGCGTCGCTTGTGAAGATCCTCATATTTCTTTGTAGCCACTCACGAGATATTTTCGGTATTCATCAAATTTTCGTGAATATCCTCTATATATTCATAATATATGACTTAGCTTTTGGAGCCCAATCCAAATATAATTTGGTACTAGTATAGCCACTTCACTTCACCATGTGGGTAGTCAATATTAGTTTTCAATAACTCGGTGAGTGTTTTCTAGCGTAGAAATGTTTGGTCCTTTGATTTGCTCCGTTGGAACAAGCTCGTCCACAATGACCCGATAAAGGGTTATCAGCTATGCCTTCGTGGGAACAATAAAAAATATGTATTCGTGTATCGTCCTCTGGTCGCGTTATGTGAAGGGTTAGCATGGTGGGTCTGTTAACTGGTTGTGTGCTGACTTATATTTATATTTGGCCGTCAAAATTTGTTGAGTTGCCTTTGATTCGTTGCAATTTATGGGAGAGTGCCTAATACACATAGACTAAGCCTTTAAGTTGCAGTATCCTCAATTCAGCAATTCAGACTAAAACTCTATTATGGGGTTTCTGCTCTCTACTTGTTGACTAGAATGCCAAAATCAAACCCTTAAAGTCGCTGTCCAAATAGAACATCCATAATGATGCATTTTCGAATCCATTTAGTACAGTTTATAACACCAAGAAACTACCAACTCTTATGGAATGTGAAACGATGCCCAGTGGAATTTTCACCCACTAAATAACTTGATATTTTTGAAAATCTACAAGTAGCAGTAGGGAAGTAAAGAGTATAAATGGGAAACGCAGAGCGAGCATCAGATTAACGCCGATGGGCTTCCAAAATGTCGTTTCACCTGTTTTGGCGCAAAACAGTGTTTCGCAGATTTGGAATCTACGGGTCTGTTTACATAAGATGTACGAGAACAGAATCATTTGATACGGGCAATGTTAGTTTTTTTTTGTGGGGTTTGCTTTTTTTGAGGGGTGGGGTTCCAAATGTTCACACACAGCTCTTAAATGTCGTATCTTCAAGGCATTTAAAAAATAAACACAGGAAGTTCTGATTCTAAACTCTCCTATCTCAAAATTCCTGTCTTGTAAGCGAAAGCAATCAGCTTATTTCTGGTAAGTGGAAATGAGACGGGCGAGAGGTCTAGGATAACCACTCGTAGCACGAATCACGTGGGTCATAGAATGACAGAGATATGATCAATTTAAAAAATATTATGAAATTTTCATTACAAAAAGATAAATATCAAAATGTCGTAACATCACCTAATTTTTCTCACAGAAATACATCTAAGAAACTCTAACTGTTATCTGAAACAACGAGTTTGGCCTTCTGTTTGAGGATCCACTGTCACTCTGTTCTATTCTGCGTTCTCCATATCTGGAGTTATTCAGTTCATAGTCTCTCCTGAAAAGTATGGAAATTCGAAATACGATATTGAGGAGGCCCGCCGATGTTATGAACCTTGGGATTTCTAAACGGAAACCTGCAGGCTGTTGCATTGATCATGTTTCGTAACACTTTTCATAGAATTTGACAGTTACGGGGTAGGAGAAACCAAACTCCGCAATTCCATAGCGACAAATGGCAACAACGTTCTGTGGATTTCTTTGAATTGATTCAATTTAGTGTTTTTTTTTTTTTAAATTCGCTGATAAAAGCGTTACCCAAGAAAGGAACTGCGTCACTAAGGAAGCCCATTACGGTCAAATGCGAAAAGTAACTTTTTTTTAAACGGGGAATGTTTGCGTTATTTCGCAAAAATTTTGCATAATTTCGCAAATATTTGCGTTATTTCGCAAAAGTATTGCGTTATTTCGCAAAAGTATTGCGTTATTTCGCAAAAACTTTTGCGTTATTTCGCAATAACTTTCGCGTTATTTCGCAAAAGTATTGCGTTATTTCGCAAAAGTATTGTGTTATTTCGCAATAAACTTTGCGTTATTTCGTAAAAGTATTGCGTTATTTCGCA
Source organism: Pictodentalium vernedei (assembly GCA_031216915.1). Lineage (NCBI taxonomy): Eukaryota > Metazoa > Mollusca > Scaphopoda > Dentaliida > Dentaliidae > Pictodentalium > Pictodentalium vernedei. The sequence continues at coordinate 142,986,499 of CM062294.1, read as the reverse complement.
AAAGTATTGCGTTATTTCGCATAAGTATTGCGTTATTTCGCAAAAGTATTGCGTTATTTCGCAAAAGTATTGCGTTATTTCGCAAAACTATTGCGTTATTTCGCAAAACTATTGCGTTATTTCGCAATAACTTTTGCGTTATTTCGCAAAACGTATTGCGTTATTTCGCGAAACGTATTGCGTTATTTCGCAAACAATGTATTCCAGATACAGATCTTGTAGTCAGTCAGTCAATTTCAACCAGTGGTGCTATACCGTAATATACATCCGCAATACATTAAACACCATGGCACCCAAAGTAAAAGCATGATAAACCGAAGTGTAAAATACTAAACCATGGTGTACCATAGTACTAAATCATGTTATTGCATGGTACTATACGACGATGTGCCACGGTAATCCATGTTATCATGGCGTATCGTAATACGTCACTGTATGTTCCAGGCATTCCATGGTAAAGTTTGTTTACTATAACATGATATGTATGGTGGTAAATCATGTAGCGCAGTGGTGCTGTACATATGTATACAAGATGGTGCCCCCACCCCACCCCACCTCCAAAGTATAACCCCCAGATAGTAGCCCTCTTCATCCGAGAGAGCCCCCCGCACAGTACCCGTCCCCCAAGAGAATACCCCCAGTGTATTATCCATCGGGAATTCCACTGGAAATTTCAAACCGAAATACCCCCCCCCCCCCCCACCCGAGCAAATTCCCACCCTGATTGTACCTACACGGAGCCTTGTCACCCAGAATGTATATGTATGCGCTTAAGGCCTTTAAGCCCAAAACTGGAGCTCGTGCTGGCTCGTGCTGGCCTGTTCTTATACCTACTTGCCGTACATTTTTTAATGATTTATAAAAGCAATTACGCCCATCCACCCACATCACGTAAGTAATCGATACGCGCGAATTATGTTGTGTCCATGGTATTAGAAATGTAATATCACGGAAAAACAGCATATATATTACCCCCACCGACATTGAAGCTGTCTCGAAACAAGGCGATTCGATTTCTTCAGACAAGGAGAGAAAGACGAAACAGACTTTGGTTTCCCAACAACCAAGGAACTGAGTTGGTGGTCATCAAATCATCACGATGGAACTGTGCGGATTCCACACTCGCCGCTTAAAAGCGAAAGTGTCGGTCCAACAGTTTCAATATACAGCGCCAAGACATTGTGAAACACGAAGGTAGTGGTGGTATAAACGAACCTCAACCAAGCCCTGTCGAACAACCAGACTATGAATTTGGTTCTACAACGATTGCGTGTTCTCTCGCGAATTTATAGGTTCACAGCAACTGACTCCTCAGCGTTGTGCAGACAAGGAGTGAGAGGGAGAGAGAGATAGGGGAGAGAAAGAGAGGGGGACAGACAGACAGACAGACAGACAGACAGACAAACAGACAGACAGACAGACAGACAGACAGACAGACAGACAGACAGACAGACAGACAGACAGACAGACAGACAGACAGACAGCAGTTGGTAAGACTACCTGTATAGGAGCTGGACCATAGTATCCTTAAATACCGAAATGAGTCAAAGAGGGATAGTACATTAAACCTCATTGAGGGCTTTTCACATAGCCCTCATGGCCCCATACGACAAAAAAGGGTGCCGAAGGCCATATGTTTTCCAAAAAGGGGTGCTGAAATTGGGGTGCCAGGGGATATGGCTGTTAAATACCGAGACGAGGCTAAGAGGGATAGTAAATTATACCTCATTGAGGGATTTTCTCATGGCCCTCATGCCCTCAAAAGAAATGAGGCTATGAGGGATGGTAAATGAGGCCTCATTGAGGGCTTTTCACGTAGTCCTCATGGCCTCATACGTCTAAAAATGGACTCTCCAAAAAGTATCCACGATAGGTATCCTCAAATAATACGATACCAGGCCATAGGTATCCTCAAGTACCGAAATAAGGCTAAGAGTCGTATGTGCGAGTCTCTCGTTCGAGTAAATACTCTATGCCTTATTTGCTCGATGGGATTCGAGTCGTTCGAGCAATGACTTATCAGTAACTACTCGATAGATTTTTTGCATTATGAATGATATAGGCTCTCATGGAGGTTATCTATCAGCTGGCTATAATCCAAAGGGACCCCTTAGTACTATAGCACTACGTGCTATTATTATAAGCCAAAGTATGGCGGTCCTAAAAAGAATTCTGGAGGAAATCCGTATCAAATAAAGTTGTTTTTGGTGATTTGGGGGGATTGTCGGGTTGTTTGTGGTAATTCTAGGAATCGGGAAAATTACTCCTGTTCAATCGAACACACGCTCCGTACATACCCCTGTCTTGTTGTAGGCCTTTGGGTCACATAGCAGCCAACAGCTACCATAGAAATCAAGACGGCGGCCTCCAGTATACAAAGTGGACGACGGAAATACGCATCACCCTAATAACACGCGCTGCGCGCGCATGCGCACTAATACCACGTATCACTATGGTGATGACGTCACAAAATAGCCGCTCACGCGGGTTACCGTGGCAACCAAACGTGGCGCCACTGGGTCACGTGACATGACGTCACTTCCGAGGTCCTCCAACTGGGCCCTGAACCATACGAGACATACTACTTCCAGGTAATAATGGACGATTCATACGTGCTATAAAAAGTCCGGTTCCTATGGAATTTAACACCAGTTGCGCCGGCAAAAGTCTGGGTAATAAGGGACGATTCATACGTGCTATACTACTTATAAAGTTTAACTCAATTTGAAAGTCAAATTTGTCATGGCCTGCCGACGGTCCGTTTGTCCGTCTGCACTTTAACACGTCCCGGGCTGCAGGTCGTCTTTAAGGGTCGATTTTTACGAAAGTTCTCATGTCCTCTTGTTATGACCGTGTGACGAGAACGAGTGTTTTGAGCCTGCCTGCCTGCCTGCCTGCCTGCCTGTCTCTGTCTCTGTCTCTCACTCTCTCTCTCTCTCTCTCTCTCTCTCTCTCTCTCCTTGTCTGCACAACGCTGACGAATCAGTTGCTGTGAACGTATAAATTCGCGAAAAAAACACACAATCGCCGTAGAACCAACCAAATCCATAGTCTGGTTGTTCGACTGGACTTGGTTGAAGTTAGTTTATTCCGCCGCTTACTTCGAGCGGAAAATGGATTATTCATTTCTAGCTCACCTGAGCGAAGCTCAAGGTGAGCTTTACTAATCGCTTTCCGTCCGTCGTCAGTGCGTCGTCGTCCGTCGTCAGTCGTCCGTCGTCCGTCGTCGTCCGGAGTAAACTTTACAAAACCAACTTCTCCGAAGAAACCACTGGCCCAATATTTTTCAAATGTTGGATAAATGTTTATTACCTAATGGCAATTCAGATTTGTTCAAATGAAGTTGCCCCTCATCCTTTGTGGGGCCACGCCCCCGTGGGGCACCAAAAGCTTTGAAAAATCTTCTTCTCATGAACCAGCAGTAGCAGAGACTTGATATTTGGTATGCGGCTTCCTTTTGAGGTATAGAATCAAATTTGTTCAAAGGAAGTTTGTCGAACATTACTTGCCTTCGTTATGGGAGGGGCAAAAATTTTGTCCACGCCTAAAATTTCTATTTTCTGAACCGTGAGGTTGATTTGAACCAAATTTGATATGAGATGATAAAGGGTCATAAGAAGTTGATTGATGCAAAGAAATGGTTCTCATTGCCTTGTGGGAACCTCGGGAGCTAAAAATAGGAAAAACCTTAAAACTGCCATATCTCCAAAACTACACGGCACAGAGAATTCTTTTGTATTGTATAAAATTGTTTTGTATAAAGCTTACTTTTATCCAGTAGAATAGAATGCTTAAAAAAATCCCTATCGGTTTGATCACAAGATACTTTTTTCAGGACTTTGAAAAAGTGCAGCACTTTTTAACACTGCAGTCAATGGGAAAAGATTAAAAAATCTTCTTTTTCAGATCCAGCAGGCAGAATCTTTTGATATTTGGTATGCAACATTGTAGGGTGGATCTGATTCAAGTTTGCTCAAATCGGTCCCCTGGGTTCATATTTGGGCTCAGTATAGGAGCCCGATTTCGAACTTAGTGCATTTCATGCAAATTTCTTAAAACAATTTCTTCTCCAGATCCAGCAGGCAGAATCTTTTGATATTTGGTATGCAACATTGTAGGGTGGATCTGATTCAAGTTTGTTCAAATCGGCTCCCTAAATTCCTATTTGGGCTCACTATAGAAGCTCGAATTCGAACTTAGTGCATTTCAGGCAAATTTCTTCAAAACACTTCTTCTCCAGATCCAGCAGGCAGATTTTTTTCATATTTGGTATGCAACATTGTGGGGTGGATCTGATTCAAGTTTGTTCAAATCGGCCCCCTGAATTCATATTTGGGCTCACTATAGAAGCCCGAATTCGAACTAAGTGCATTTCAGGCAAATTTCTTAAAAAAATCTTCTTCTCCAGATCCAGCAGGCAGAATCTTTTGATATTTGGTATGCAACATTGTGGGGTGGATCTGATTCAAGTTTATTCAAATCTACCCCCTGTGTTTATATTTGGGCTCAGTATAGGAGCCCAAATTTGAACTTAGTGCATTTCAGGCAAATTTCTTTGAAATCTTCTTCTCAAGATTCAGCAGGCAGAATCTTTTGATATTGGGTATGCACCATGCTTGGGGGGGGGGGGGGGGGGGGGGGTGAGATTCAAGTTTGTTCAAGCCAAGTTCTTGGGTTCATATTTGGGCTCACTGTGGTAGCCCGAATTATAACTTAGTTCAAAATGAGGAATTTTCTTTCAAAATCTTCCTCTGAATGTTTTGATATTTGGTATGCAGCATCCTTTGGGGGTGAGATTCAAGTTTGTTCAAGACATGTGCCTAGGTCCATATTTGGACTCACTGTGGGAGCTCGAATTGTAACTTAGTTCAAAATTATGAATTTTCTTTAAAAAATCTTCTTCTTCAGATCCAGCAGTCGGAATGTTTTGATATTTGGTGTGCAGCATCCTTAGAGGGGTGAGATTCAAGTTTGTTAAAGCCAAGTCCCTGAGTTCATATATGGGCTCCCCGTGGGCGCCTGAATTATAACTTAGTTCAATATGAGGAATATTCTTTAAAAATCTTTTTTTTTTAGATCCACTGGTCAGAATCTTTGGATATTTGGTATAAGCTTTTCTTAGGAGGAGCAAATGCAACTTGTTGAAATCAATTCTCTGGATTGATATTTATGCTACCATGTCAGGTGAGCGCCCTCGGACCCCTTGGGGCCTCTTGTTTTATCAATTTATTGGTGTTTAAGGTCACATATTTCTGCACATTGGCCAACCACGACCACATATCATGGAGTACTGTGCCACACCGCCATATAGTACCATACAATATCATCGTTTTGTAATCTTGGGGTGTTGGGGTCCCTAATTCAGTGTTTTATTCTCGAAGACACGGCGAGAACAAAGAAAAATCTCCACACACACAAGTTTCAGGATCTGTTCTCTCTCTCTCTCTCTCTCTCTCTCCCTCTCTCTCTCTCTCTCTCTCTCTCTATCTCCCTCTCTCTCTCTCTCTCTCTCTCCCCTTGTCTGAAGAAACTCAACCGCGTTGTTTCGCGACAGTTTCAATATTCGTGGGGGTAATCGAAATCTAATTTGCTGTTAAGTGTTTTTTGTAACCTTTTACACGCTATGAACGCAGTACATATGTTGTTTTTCTGTGGTATTATATGTCCGATAGTATGGACACAACATAAATCGCGCGTATCTCTTACGTGATGTGGGTGGATGGGCGTAATTGCTTTAATAAATCATTACAATATGTACGGCAAGTAGGTATAAGAACAGGCCAGCACGAGTTCCAGTATTTGGCTCAAAAACTTTAAATGCATACATATACATTCTGGGTGACAAGACTCCGAGTGGGTACTCTCAGGGTGGGTATTCTCTCGGGCAGGGGGGTGGGGTATTTCGGTTTGAAATTTCCAGTGGAATTCTCGGTGGATAATATACTTGGGGTATTCTCTCGAGGGAAGAGTACTGTGCGGGGAACCCTCTCGGATAAAGGGGGAAGGGGGGCTACTATCCGGGGGTTGTGCTTTGGAGGAGGGGTGGGGCGAGGACACGACTTTGTGTACATATATATGGCACCATTGCACAACACGATTTACCAGCATACAGATCATGTTATAGTACCATGGTGTAACAAACTTTACCATGGTATATCTGGAACGTACAGTGACATATTACGATACGCCATGATACCGTTGATTACCGTGGCACACCGTCGTATACTATCACGCAATAACATGATTTAGTACTATGGTACACCATAGTTTAGTATAATAAAACTTCGGTTCATCATGCTTTTACTTTGAGTATCATGACGTTTAATGAATAGCCATTGTATATTACGGTATAACACCACTGCTTGAAATTCACTGACTCACTACAAGATCTGTGTCTGGAATATTTTTTTCGAAATAACACAAAGTTATTGCGAAACAACGCAATAGTTTTGCGAAATAATGCAAAAGTTTTGCGAAATAACGCAATAGGTTTGCGAAATAACGCAATAGTTTTGCGAAATAACGCAATAGTTTTGCGAAATAACGCAATAGTTTGGCGAAATAACGCAAAAGTTTTGCGAAATAACGCAAAAGTTTTGCGAAATAACGCAATACTTTTGCGAAATAACGCAAAAGTTATTGCGAAATAACGCAATACTTTTGCGAAATAACGCAATACTTTTGCGAAATAACGCAAAAGTTATTGCGAAATAACGCAATACTTTTGCGTAATAACGCAATACTTTTGCGAAATAACGCAATACCTTTGCGAAATAACATCACAACGCATCATTGCAAGCCACCCTGAATAATCTGAAGTAATGCAGCCGATTGATACAAACGTGTTAGAAACCGTATTTTGACTCTCCTTTCATGTTTCCTTTCCAGTTTGTTTCAGCGTGTGAGCAATAATATTTCAAATACGCACGACCTGCTGTTGGCATCCCTACATACACATTAGCGGTCCATTCCCTGATTCAACTGGATTTCTGCGTCAGTTTCCAAAACGATGCACCCTGTTTTGTGGCTTCTGCTCTGAAGTGGACAACTTGCAGATAAGATTGTTGAACTTGTGTTAGATCCTCGTCTTTTCTTCGATTACCGCGAAAACAGCCGAGGTAGTTTAATCGATGAATACGTTCAGAATAGTGAGTTCTTTATGGAATGGGATCGAATTATCGAGACCATAAAATGTCCATCAAAAACTATTAATGCACAGTATCATATTACGAGGCACGTGGCAATACTTCGTGCTGTATATGTCATATAGCTCTGTCTTAAAGATTGCGATGTTGCGCCCACCAACAGTGCGAGTGCCTCCTACTTGAACCTTAACTTACCACACCTCACGAAATGTACATTAGAGTTGTGACGAATATTCGATTTATCGACAATCGATCTATCAATTATCGTCTACCGATCGTTCACGGCATAATCGATTAGTATTTTCCTTAGTCCATTAATGTGTAAATAATTACCCCTTTAAATGCTTAGAAGTCGATCGCACTTCTACATTAAGAAAAGTTCACATTTTTGGCAACATATTTCACAAATTTTCCCATCGGGTCGAAAGAAAGGATGCATTCATCGCGATATTAAAGGCCGAAGTAGAGACATACTACACGAGGGAATCACGAATCGTATAATATAATTATGAATACAGAGCTTGTGCACCCCGTCCCTATTGGATCCATAGGACATGTATCCGAACGTGACTGGATGGATAGAGAGATAGACGGTTGGGGAAGTGGCGTCATAGTCACGTGACACTGTTATGTCATGTTCGGTTGCTACAGTAGCCCGCCTGATTGGCAATCTTGTGTCGTCACCCCATAGTGATACGTTGACTTAGTGTGCATGCGTAGCAGGTGCTCTTAACGTGACAGGTTATCCGTGGCCCATTATGTATACTGAAGACCGCCATCTATGTTTCTATGGTAATACGGGGTCGCTATGTCATCCACGGGCCTACAGTAGGAAGTGGATATGTTCGAAGGGTGGTTCAGTTGAGTAGGAGTAATTCTAATTACCCAAATCAACCCGACAATTTCCCCAAACCACCAAAATTCACGCACAATTTCCATCAATAGGGCGTATTCGATTGAACTAGAGTATCTTTAGTAGTTCGGATTTTCCCCAAATTCTCGGTTAGAATTAGTACAATCAACCCGACAACTATTTATTTGGATTGGACATCTCACTAAATCTTCGGTTTCTACCTATTTACGTGTTTCGAATTCCACCAGAATCTCCCCAGCCCCCCCCCCCCCCCCCCCCCCTGAACCAATAGCAGAAGCACCTAGTCCTATAAGGTATGTTTTATTGTATAAGAGTACTTATACTCGTTCGGATATTCCCCAAATCCCCTCCACCCGTAAAACTGTCACGGTCACGGTTAGCCATTGTGCATAAGTATGTGACATTAAACACCAATAAATAAATAAATAAATTATGTAAATAAACCAGTGACTAATTACTCGAACGAGATACTTCTCAAACAAATCTTATCCCCATCTCGGAAAGGGAGATTCTATGAACACAGACGTTTTGCAACAATGGATTATATGGGGATCCTACGAAAGGGATTCCATAAAGTGGATGCCATAATTGGGATTCCGTGCTGCTATACATCTTCTAGTAGTCATATCATCAGCTTCTACCACGACGTCAGACGTCTATCCCACAATTGGCCACTATTGTATTCACCATAACTGTAGAGTTCTAACATCTTTACAGTCTTGTACCATTATCATTTAGGCCTGAAACGGTTCGCTCATTTCCGTAACCGACTAACCGAGAGCTATAACCAGATAATATCCGGTTATCCGTGGCCATTATTTCACCAAATATGCGATCAAAACAAAAGGAATTAGAAGGCAGTATTCTCAAATTATTCCGTAGTGTGTATACAAACGAACGTTGTCGAGTACTCGACAACGTTCGTTTGTATACGCACTACGGAGTAGTTTCTGCGGTTACTCGTTACTCACGGTAACTGTAGATCATTAACGAAGTCTTGAACGCCAAAGTCGAGTATTTCTCAACATATACAACGCGGCTTCGATGTGTAATCTATCACAAAGGAGAAATGGCAGATTTACTACGTTTTAAACGTGGACTGACGATCACTATCGATATTTCGGATAACCGGTTGACGGTTTTTCTAATCGGTTAAGTAGCTAACTGGTTTCAAACCGATTATCCGGTTAACAATTTCAGTACTATTATCATTGACTTCCACTATTCTGTTCTGTGCTAGAGTTCCCCACATCTACTGTTGAATATCTTGTTTTTAGCGCTTATATCACTATACGATAACCACTATCATACTTCTCTTCTACTTCTACTGGAAGACGAATATATTCTGTTTGCTCGAACGACTCGAATCTTATCGAACAGTTAAGCTGTCGAGTAGTGACTAGAGCAGGTATTGATCGAAGGACTCGAATCTTATCGAGTAAATAAGCCATCGAGTAATTACTCGAACGAGTGACTCCTCGAATGGATCTAATCCTCTACTCCGAACAAAGGGATTCTCTGAGCAAAGACATTTTGCAAAAGGAATTCCGTAAACTGGATTCCTGACCGCCTCCGTAAAATTGGATTCCGTGATTTAGTATAAACACTGATGGGTATTTCCCTTCTCTCTCGAGTTTTCTTTTTTTAAACATAATGCATAAGGCATACCGTTTAAACAAAACGCGGGTAGGCGGCAGCTTGGATAGAATCTTGCCATCGTTATTTATAGATTCCTCACATTGGAGTATAGACACATATATACATATTATTACCACTCAATCTATAAGTTACTAGTCGATTAACATAAGTTTGGAGGCCCGTTATCACTCCATAATTTCAGTGATGTCATTCGACGGCGCCGGGCCGCGGGCGATAATGGTATAAATAGCCATTAGCGGCCTGCGGCCCGGCTATTTTTAGATTTCATGGTCTAATGAATTACTCCCATTCGGATGACGTCCCTTTGTATTTCTGAAGTCGAACGCACGATCGAAACAGAAATTTCGAACCGACTTTAGCGATTATTTCTTCCAGCAACTCCCTCGTGCGGTTAGCTGTAACAGGGAATGGTAATAATAGTAATAACATGATTGTTGTCAGGCATCATGATTCATTAACGGTCCTGCAGCAATGATGAACAACCCTTGGGCTTATTAACGACCCTCGACTTCGTCTCGGGCCTTTAATAAACCCTCGGTCTGTTCATCATTGCTACAGAGCCACTAATGAACCGTAATGCCCTTCAAAATCAAGTTATTGTTATATTATCGCTGCAGTGAAGTGATCTGGGTCGTTGCATCACGTCTCGTTGAGGATGTCAGATCGCCGGATCAAACTCGTTTGAATCGGCGAGCTAACCTCCTCAACGAGACGTGATGCGACGACCCAGATCAGTTCACTGTAGCGATACAATGTTTATTATATAACTTATAGTTCAACACCACATGCCAACGTTAGCATTAACAATTCCCCCAAACATTTTTGGTAAATTGGTTGTTAAAAAAGAAAATATTTTGTTTACCCTTATTTTTGTAACAGGTGAACACTTCCGGGGAATACCCCGATGCGCATGAATACCATCAAAAAAAATATCATGAGTACGATAAAGAACCAGGACCGCCGTTCGAGCGCACCCATTCCAACTCGGAGTAAAATACTCTCTGCGACCGTAACAGCTAATTATGCAAATTCGAATGCGCCCGTAAATAGCCCGTCACACCATAGTAATAAGGAATCGGATTTCACACTGTGGATTTTCCGGGGACCAGGAAATATCATCAAACAGTAGTGGCGTTAAGCGGTTTAATTACATAGTCATATAATAAATATATTTAATTCTTCGTTATCACTTCTTAACACTTCTTTATTCTTAATTCTGCGCTTCTTCGGGGTTTATTCTGATTATTATATTTTATAAAATCATTTGGCGAACCATGTGCTACACTGCAGTCACACGTTAAAAACTACTCTTGAAGTGCTGTATTTAACACTTACCAAGTGCTGAACTAGCACTTTGTTCAAGTGTAGATATCCCAGAACTTTACATGTGTTGACAATAATACCACTTGACAAGTGTAATGTCACGACACTTAAAAGGAAACAACGCAGATGACGCAGATCAGGCTCGAACTCTCGAGCCTGATCCGCGTCATCTGCGTTGTGTCCTTTTAATTATGTACCCACCAAGCGCAAATCAAATTATGGACGACTCTGGAAGAACCATCAATGCTAGACACATGGGAAGTGCCATCCATTCAAGTTTCAGATGCCTGACGATTGTAATGTCCAAGTGCTTAAAGCATTGCACCTTGAGTGTTAAAATCAAATCTTAAGAGTTAGAATGGGTTTAACACCTTGAAAGTGGCAGTTTTAACACTTTAGTTTTTAGTGTGCACGTGGACTTGTCGTAACACAGACGTGGGCAGTGATGTCCATGCATGCGTTTACCAGGTAATAAAAATCATCACCCGCAACATTTTAATTAACGAAGCACCGGGTTGTACCGGTGCTCTAATAATTATTTTTTTTAATGATTATTTCTATAATTTGTGTTTGGAATTTAATATTATTACGCCTTTGGAAATGTTGTCCTCGTGTGGAAAGTGAACAGTCCACGGCGGCCGTGCTTTACCATCAATAATCATGTCATATGCAGGCAAGAAAACACAAGTGAATGTTGAAGGTGATATTGAACACAAATAAACAATAACACACACTATCGATGACCGCTCTCTTTGACAAAGTTGTGTCGGGCATAACGGTACTTGCACATTACAAGCAGTTGCACCGAAACAAAATGAGCACCGTCAACGATATTTGTTTTTATGTGTTCTGGTAACAGCTTGAGTCAAGAGAAATCTGCAATGCCCATACACAAATTACTTAATACGTGCGTGTGAGAAAACGCAGTCAAGCCACTGGTCACGCGCGGAAAGTTATTATTTTGTGTTATCGCGGACAAGATTTCGATATCAACACAAAATTGTTGATTTCCATTTATACGTTTACGTTTGATTTTGTCTTTCCTGTTTTGTTAGTTGTGTCCTTGATTGTGCATCAATCTGGCAGAATTCCATCTTTTAACATATTTGTTAAAAACACCAAATATGCCATATCATTTATAATATTATATCATCATAAATTGACAACTACAGAGGAGATAAATCATCAGATTGTAATTAATGAAGATGTTATTGGTATTTCAGTTTCCGGCAGTTTACATGATTAAAGGACAGTTGGGATGAGAATACAAACTAAAATGTCATATCTACAATTGTCGTCTGGTTTTGACACATGGGCAAAATCCACTGTCTGTGTGATGTCTCATAAAAAACAAGTATTTTAACCCTTTACCCAACGTAACGGCCAAAAGCGGTGAGCGCTATTCACAAAAATCGCCAATTAATTTTCATTTTTTATTTCATTTTTTGTCTCAAAAGCATAGGTTATGATCTCTTGTTGGAACGAGCTCGTTCCAATGAGGGGTCATAACCTATGTTTTTGATACACAAAATTAAACAAATAGTTATTTAAGAATTCTGTTTGCAAGTGTCGTCTGTTTTTCATGTTAGGTAAAGGGTTAAAACATTTCATTTTCCATTTGGAGATTGGAAGTATTGTGATTAACACCTGTCCGGGGCGTGATGGCGTCGCGGTAACCGGTTCCCGTCGAATCACCGAAGTTAAGCAACGTCTAGCGCGGTTAGTAGTTGGATGGGTGACCATTTCAGCGACTGATTCGTGCTCCCGCGTTGTGTCCTTGCGCAAGGCACTTGACCCCGATTGCTTACATGTGGGTACGATCACGCTGTGTACTAAGGTGTACTGCACGTCGATGGTGCGCTTGTCTTCAATCAATCTAACCCTGTCTGCTGACAGCTGCTCATCGTTGCTCGGTGGTTCTCTCCGGATACTCAGGCTTCCTCCACCCGTAATACTGTTACTGACATGATGTGACCCTGGCTGTTAATGTGTCGTTAAATAAATAAATAAATAAATAACACCCGTCCTTTTTTATCATTCTAGCTATAGTTCTACGCCCTGATCAGAACTAACTAGAAATGGGCAGCAGGGACGTGGCGAGAGGCTTCCGGTTGGGGGTGTAAGGTAGTGGATTTCTAACTAGGGGAGGGACGGGAGGGAGTTCTCCCTCGCGGTCCCTCCCCCATTGGAAATTCACTACCGAGAAAAATTAAGAAAATGAAGCCATGAAAGGGGGCATAACATTGATTCTAGTAACACCTTTATGATAGAATTATCAGGTTATTATTATTTGGTATTATTCTGGGAATTGAATATGTGCTAAACAAATGTTCAAGCTGATATTTGAGCAATTTACACTTTCCTAACATTAAATCAGATGTTATGCAGGAATGATCAGTTTTTGATGTTTCATAATTTTGTAACTGAATGGTGGAATGAACTCAGCATAATGGTTTTACATGATGTGGTTTTCTTGAAGTGCATTTCGAGGATTTTTTTATTACGATAAGTAAACGTACTATAGAAATGTCGTACCGATTGGCATCATGCGTACTTATCAAGCTCGATATTACGTACACTGTAGTTGTAAATAGTAACAGTTGGGATTTTTGCCAATTTGAAACCGAGTTGGGATTTCGGGAAGTAAAGGAGACATCACAAAAGAAGCTCTAAAATCCAGATAGATTAAATTTCCAACTACTGACTTGCCCTCCGAATTTCCAACTATAGGAAATTTTGCCCAAGATTGGGAGGGGGGGGGGTGACACGTCCCCCAACCACACCCCATCCTCCGTCGTCATGTCCCTGTTGGGCAGTTGTTTCCTTGCTGAATCGGTTTCCTTGCAAACGTTACATGTCGCATCTTTAAAAGTGGTTAAGCATAAATGTTGAAATTTTACCATAAGCCATATTTATGTGTTCTGTCGGAAACGAGCAGGGGTACATTCTGCAACACTAGTGCCAGTGCTACTTTTGGGGGCCAGGAACGTAGGTAGAGGGTCTTGAATGGGTGGCGGGGCACTTGTATTTCTAACTTGTGCTGGGTCAGAGTACGAGATGACCTGGGCATGTTCCGAGAGACGCAGGCCTTGGGGAAGAGTTCAAAAGGGGGTATCCCCGATCTCAGTATCTCAGTAATGAGAGTCTGACGGGATGGGGGCTCCGCGGGGACACTTTTTAAAATTTGAACCCATGAGATTGATTCTGAGGTCTCCCTCTAGCTCAAATCTAGTCATTTTATCCACAAAAAAATGCATTTCCTCATTTAGGTCTATGAGTTGTCCCGTACACTGGCCTGGCTACACGAGGACTATAGACTGACAGTTATCAGCCACTACCTGCTCCTTCCAACTGACTGCACGTCAGTTAGGGGGAGTGGGTATTGGCTGAATAGCTAACAGCCTATAGTCCGTGTGTATCCTGGTCATTGTAACGGAAACGGAACGACGAATTCGAAAAACCGGACCGGTCACAGATTCGAGTCGGATTTCGGAAAAATATGTCAGCTGACTGGAAAAGTAGGATAATTTGATTGAAAACTGGAAAATCACTTTGGCTCTGACCGAAAAAAATATGACAAGAGCAAATTAAATTTATAATATTGATTTTCCATATTTTGAAATTTACATCATCGAATTTTCAGCTTATGACATCTTGGCCGTAAATTGTTGCATGTTCAGTTGGGGTGGGGAGTGGGGCACTCCTCCTGTTTGGAACGAACTTGGCTGCATCAGTTTGTTCAATTTTACAAGTAATATCGTGTTTTTCATCACCGAGTGTCCTCATGTTTCGTAGTTTTGGGTGAATGTATTCGTATTCCCTCAATGTTTTATTATGGTTGCCTATCAGAATCCAATATAATTATATTCATACCCAGCAATCGAAGGCGGACACGTTGGACCAAATGCAGTGGAGATATTCTCCCATGAACTCAATTTCCTCAGTGTCAACAACTCACACAATTGAGTGGCCAGTTTCAAGAACTCTTGGTGAATAGTGTCTTGAATACAGCAATTGAAAATGTTACTAAAATACTGTATTGTGATTACAAAAGCGGACGGAGCATGATAATAGGATCACGGCTGGATCGGAAGTGATTCAATTTCTTCGTTCGACCCCCCCCCCCCCCCCCCCCTCAATATCGACGAGTCTGACATGGTCAAAAAAGAAATTCGAGAATATAAAATTTGAGATTCTATTTTGGTTCTAGTTTTCACAATTTTGTATTTTGAAGAGCGATCAGGAGCCAATGCTATAACACTTTTACATTTGTATTTTCTTGAATTGTAGTGACTACCTATTAATATATCTGGCTAAAATGAATCATTAGCATTTTAAAAAATATGGCAATCTGCCAACTCGATTTCCTAAAATTATATTTTTAACTTATTAATATAAGTGACTAAAATTAATCATTAGTATTTTAAATGATATGGCAATTTGCCAACTGGCAACTTGCAATATCTTTGAAAATGCTAATGGTTCATTTCAACCCATTTAAAGTCATAACTAGAAATATATTTCTAGAAAATCCAATTGTAAAAGTTCTATAGTATTGGCCACTGATGGAGGGGTCACTTTTTCGATCACAAAACATCCATCCAAGAAAACTTTGTCGCACATTCATATCTTTATGAAATGCCACCGTGTTTTCTTGAATTTCTCCCTTAAAATATGCTCAACCCATACTATTCTACTCGTTGTGCCTTACAGGAATATTCGAGGAATCACATTTCCGAATTCGTGTGATCAGATGAGGCCTGCGTGAGGGAAGAAAAACAAAACGACCAGTAATCTCAACATTCATGATGTACCCTCCAAATAAGAGACTTTCTAAGGCTATGTACTAAATGTGTGATTATATTTTTTTACCAGTGCAGGTCATCTTGACATTAGGTTAGCACTCCATATATTATCCGGTCTACTGGGTGAGAGGGAGTACATTCCATGGAAAGCCGGATTTCATGTGTTAGATTATTTGAACAAAATGCTATCAAGACACACGCTGTATGGAAACTTTTTGGTAAGTTCGTTACCAGAATTTAACTTTTCAGCTCGATTTATATGAATGTATCCATAAAACTTGCACTCGTGGCAAGTGAATTATTAATAACTTGTTTAATACCATGATTACCTATTCCACTGTATATAAAAAAGCCTATGACATAAATTTTAGCTTTACTCACCAGCCGTGGTGAACACGCCAGCAATGGGATTTCGATAGTTAAAATTTACACTTACGTGGAACTACATCCAAGTTGACCTTTGGTGACCTCGACTTGAATGCACACTTTTCTAAATCTATCACTCGTCGCCTCGCGAAGAGTGAAATGAAACCCACAATTATTTAGTACGTTTTTAAAGGAGTTTACCTCATACGATTCCAAAAATTAACAAACATGCGTTGACTCATGTTAATAAAGCACTGTACCAACTCTTAATGTAATACGACGCTTAATGTAATAAACTTTTAAATGTTAGGAGTTTATGACATTAAGCGTCGTATTACATTAAGAGTTGCTTGTACCAACTCTTAATGTAATACGACACTTAATGTAATAAACTCTTAAATGTTCGGAGTTTATTACATTTAGAGTCGTATTACATTTAGAGTTGCTTGTACCAACCCTTAATGTAATACGACGCTTAATGTAATAAACCATATGGAAATATATTCGTGTTCCCAATCCGTCCGTCCGTCCGTCCGTCCGTCCGTCCGTCCGTCCGTCCGTCCGTCCACTGAATCCGTTTCGACGAAGAGCTTCTATGTGTTGTGTTTTTATACGTTAAAAGCTTGTTACAATGGTCTGTGAGGATCTATAGATGTACATAAATGTTTTTTTTTTTATTTCCGCGCGTGTGTGTGTGTGTGGGGGGGGGGGGGGGGGGGGGGCGCTGGGGCGGGCAGCACGTTTGTTTTTAGAGACGAGAAGCGTAACATACAGCACACTTTCCCATGAATGACGCTTAACGTAATAAACTTTTAAATGTTAGGAGTTTATAACATTAAGCGTCGTATTACATTAAGAGTTGCTTTGCCAACTCTTAATGTAATATGACGCTTAATGTAATAAACTTTTAAATGTTAGGAGTTTATCACATTTACGCTTGAGTTGCACCTAAGGTTTCGCCCTATTACTCAAAATGTAGTACAACGCTTACGTGAGAAACTTATCTCTGCATTAAACTATCTGGAAATATATTCGTGTTCTCCATCCGCCTGTCCATCCACTGAATCTGTTTCGACGAAGAGCTTCTATGTGTTAGGTTTTGATACGTTAAAAGCGTGCTAAAATGGTCTGCGATGGTCTATAGATGTACATAAATGTTTTTATATGTTTTTTGACTTCCGTGTGTGTGTGTGTGTGTGTGTGTGTGTTGGGGGGAAGGTTAGGGGGGAGGAGGGGGGCTCCACGTTTGTTTTTAGAGACGAGAAGCGTAACATACGGCAAACTCTCCCACGATTGACGCTAAATGTAATAAACTTTTAAATATTAGGAGTTTATTGCATTTAGCGTCGTATTACATTAAGAGTTGGTACAAGCAACTCTCAATGTAATACGACGCTTAATGTTATAAACTCCTAACATTTAAAAGTTTATTACATTAAGCGTCATTCGTGGGAAAGTGTGCTGTATGTTACGCTTCTCGTCTCTAAAAACAAACATGCTGCCCGCCCCAGCCCCCACCCCCCCCCCCCACATCCCCAAGCACACGCGCGGAAATAAAAAAAAAACATTTATGTACATCTATAGATCCTCACAGACCATTGTAACGGACGGACGGACGGACGGACGGACGGACGGACGGACGGGTGGGGAACACGAATATATTTCCATATGGTTTATTACATTAAGCGTCGTATTACATTAAGGGTTGGTACAAGCAACTCTAAATGTAATACGACTCTAAATGTAATAAACTCCGAACATTTAAGAGTTTATTACTTTAAGCATCGTATTACATTAAGAGTTGGTACAAGCAACTCTTAATGTAATACTACGCTTAATGTAATAAACTCCTAACATTTAAAAGTTTATTACATTAAGCGTCGTATTACATTAAGAGTTGGTACAAAGCACCCATTACTCAAAACAGTATGTTATTTTGTTATTAAAATGAAAAAAGACCCGTGATTTGCGTGTTTCGTTTTCCATTTGGTTTCAGCTATAAAATTGATAGCGGAAGTACCACCCATAATTTGACGATCATGGTATAAATATAGTATACCCAAAGTGGCTTGGTTTACCAAATGTTCACCACTCGTGGTGAACATTTGGTACACCAAGCTTCTCTGGGTATATTCTATATTTTAGCACTCAGGCCTCTATGCTTTGGCACTGAATTCTCACCGAATATCTCAAAACATATTAACAAGATCCGCGCATTTTAAATTTAAAATTCTGTTTTTCACAATTGTTTTTGGAGTAAGGGGTTAATATTAGGGCCTGTGAACTTCGCATTTCAACTCAATTTGATGTCGCCTAATGGTGCTCTTCGATTTTCGAATCTTTGAGATGGCCTCAAAATCCTTCCACGTATCCGCAACTGAATGCTTCTTTTATCGTCTGACCAGAGGCCAATACTATCAAACATTATACAACTGTTTGTGTGACAATTTTCACGGGGAATGCAGTCGTGATCACAGTTGAGTACTGTCAGCATCAAATCCCAAGCGCAAGTTACACCTATATGCGGGGACTTGTGTTTTGTAGAAAATATTACACATTTGAGGTTGGTCAGTACTATCAACCGACGTAGTGAGTTTACGGTAGCATATTTGATTGTAAATACAAGTAAAAATTTACTAGTCAAATGTATCTTGTAAATATTTCTGTAATCATGTAAATTTGGATTTAGACACTTGTCCATTCAATTCAAAATGGCATGCTCTTCAGATGAAGACATTTATCTGATCGTTTTCAGCAGCGTCGATTTGATGTTGCCTCGAGCCGAGAGTTCCGTGAGCGATACCACGTACCACGAAGCGTGGTGGATTTTTTTTTGAATCTCGGATAGGTCATCGTTTGGAACTAAAATCGCACCGAAGTCTACCTTTGACACTAAGACAGACGATTATCGTGTTTTTGTGTTTTCTGGGCACGAATGGCTTCTACCACGTGGTGCAGGGTTACCACGGAATAGGGTCGGATACGGTAAATCCGGATTGTTCATGCTGTAATCCCGTTAATCATTACTCTGGTATCCGAGGTTACCCGTTGGCGCGATAACAATTAGCGGAACAGTTTCTCACTTTGTGCGGTATGACCAGCGTTTGCGGAGTGTTTGATGGCTCTCATGTACGTGTCATACAACCCGCAGTGGACGAGCGATGTTACGTCAATCGTCATTGCACACACAGTATGAACTTTGCCATTGTCCATGGGCTCGATCTTTACGTATATTGTGTCAGTTACTGGGCACCGGGCAGCTGGCATGAATCTCGAGTAGTTAGAGAGTCCGACTTGTGGGGTGCATTTGACGATCATTTTTGGCGGCCTTACCCTTTTGCGATGATCCTTGGTGTCATTGCTTATACATGTAATAATTGACTAATTACCACATTTCCAAAAAGGTGTCGGTGGAGCACAGGTGCATTTAAGCAATGTTCACTTTAAGAGGAAAAATGTCGTTGGACGGTGCTATGGTGTCATCAAAAACAGATTCTCTGCTTTGAGAACTATTATCAGACTGATAAATAGAGGATATGGAATGAGTGTTTTTCTCATATAATATTTATGAAACGAGTCTAAGAATTTTCCGTTTTGGCGAGCCTCTGGCGAGCCCAAACGGAAAATTCGGACGAGTTTCATAAATATTATATGAGAAAAACACTCATTTCATATTCTATTTATCATATGACACACACCCGCACAAATTATCCACTTAGTATGACTTTTTAACCTATCACCTAACTTGAGTTGCAGACGGCACTTGGAAAAAACATCCTCGTTTTACTAAAAATTTTCATGTTTTGCTTCCAAAACATAGGTTATGACCCCTCATTGGAACGAGCTCGTTTCAATGAGGGGTCATAACCTATGTTTTGAATGGCGTTTTTCTTGTAGGTAAAAGATTAATACAATATAACCCACCCTAAACAGGACAGATAACGTAAATTCTCCCTACTGAAATTATGCAAATGTCACCCAGTTGTATTTTGTTTAGCCAATCAAATTGTCCAGTTTTGAAATTGACCAACTCTAATTATGCAAATTATGAAAATGTGGCCCATTTTATATTGTTCAGCCAATCAAATTGTCTAGTTTTGAAATTGACCAATGAAATTGACGGAAGGCTTTATTTATCACTGATTAATATGAAAACAAAATATCGAATGTTTTAAAGTGAACAAACGAGTCATATGATAAGAATGGATATGGCTAGTCAACTTTGTCAGTGCGCGTGTGTGATTCACAATCTTTGTTTACGAGCTGGGGACAATAGATTAGATTTCGATGGCCCAGAGAGTGACTCGATGAACGTGCCGACAGGCGATGGTAATTTAGAAGATATGAATTTGGGTAGAAGGGAGGCGCTGCTTCAGCGCCTTTTTTAACTCATGTGGTTTAACGTGACGGTGATACACCACATTATCTTCGAATGTGCATTACATTTAATATGTTTTGTTTTCATACATGTATATACCACTGATTAAAAACTTAATTGTACAATTTGCATTTCCATCCATACCCAACGCTTCACCAAATTGATAAAAGCTGCGAAAAATACTGTGGGTAAATAAATGTATATGGGGCAAGGCGTTGCTGTATTTTTTCTATGTTTATTGATATTTCATACATTAATTTCTGTACACGAGCAAGATACGACCATACAATAATCGAATTATAGAGATATCTATACGGTGGAGTGTTGGCCTATTCCAGTTATTCTATCCGGTCCCCCTCACGAGGCTCATGATGGAACGGCAAACCATCGCTGATGTGCATTAGCAACCGGGCTATCAGAAGTGGGCCTATTATATCTCGAACACTACGCAGGCAGTTGCGATAAAATAGAGAATTTATTTATTTATTGGTTTTTAAGGTCAAAAATGTATGCAAAATGGCTAGCCATGACCACCGCATGGAGATAAAGCCACGTTTAGTCAATCCTTTATACGCATGTTGCCCATTTTAGAGGATTTCCACCCCAGGCATTGGTGACTGGGTCTTATTTCACCAGCAAAACAATGCTTGTTTATCACAGTGAACAAGCACTGATTTACTTCCCGGAGTTCCCACGAGGAGATATATAGAAAATAAATAGTTCACTCTCTCGAGTACCATACGACATTTATTATCGGGTGGGATGCGGAGGCTTATTTTTCACGAGCCCAATGCACCAGTGAAAAATATTCCTCGTTTCACACAAGGGAATAACCATCGTACGCTACGCGAACAAGCGAACTGTATATTGTTTATAATATTGTTCAGTGTGTAATTTAAGGGAACTTCCAATTACATGAGATGTTTGATTCCTTAAAAAACACACTTATAAAGCCTAAAATTCGGAACAGGGGATTATGTGGGTGTTATGTTAAGTGGCGTCATGTAGCTCAACGAGAAGTGAATAACACTCTGGGGGTTTGAATAACATTTTGAGAGTTGAACAATACAATTGTTATTCAACTCTAACGGCGTGTGGGGTGGGATATAATTTTAATTGAGAGGAAAAATCGCTGAAATTATAAAAGATTTCGTTTGGGTTACATGTATGATTGTATATCCATGAATAGGTGTGTATTTAACCCTTTACCCAACGTAACGGGAAAACCGGCCAGAGTTATTTACAAAAACCACAATACAGTTTTCAATATTTTTTCGCTGTTTGTCTCCAAAACATAGGTTATGACCCCTCGTTGGAACGAGCTCGTCGTGCTCGTTCCAATGGGGGTCATAACCTTTATTTTTGAGACAAAAAAAATGAAAAAAATAGTTATTCGAGAATTGTTTTTGCAAGTGTCGCCTGCTTTTTATGTTAGGTAAAGGGTTAACCTATACGTCAATCAATTCTAGAGGAATTAGAAACTGACGCACACACCCACAGACTCCTGTCGACGCACTACGTCAATAGATTATCACGACATTGTTAAGTTAAATTAAAACATACAATATTTAGGTCCAATAGTATATTTAATGTGCAGAAGAAACAATTCGATTATGTCTTGTTCTTATAGACACTGTCAAAGAATGTCAAACAGCATTCGCTAAATTGTAGTTGCCAGTTTCTCTCCTAGAATCTGAATCTACAGCCTCCTAGAAAAAATACTAAGCCGTAGATTTTCGATCTTTAGCATTATCTTTCGTTTCTTTAATTCTTTGAAGTCATCCTCGAAGAGCTTATCCTACCCGCGTTGTGGTTTCTGTTTTCTTCTTGGAATTGTATCTTCATGAGAAGGTCCGTCTGGAGTTGGCTCCACTGTAACAGGCGTTTTCGTGGTTTCCGATACCACAACGTCAGAAGTACTGGGTGTTTCAGAATCATCCTAGTGCCAGTTAGTATACCGCTCCAAAAGGAGTGCTATTGCCTTCCACTGCATTCAGAACTACAAATTCACGACCAAGGATATCAAGGATGACATTATCCAATTCCGACATATTTGTATCACTTCCATTGTATCGATTTTCCTTTCTGAAAACCACTTCAGTATCAATCTCCTCAGAATTGGCCAGATAACATCACCGAATTTCGAAAATGATCAACCTGCCCCCCGACATCTCGTACTTTCGCCCAAATATCAATCCATGTTTCCACGTTTTTGTATTTATAATCGCCGTAGAGAATTTTCAAAAAAATAACGGCTTACTTCTCCGCAATTTCTTCCATGAAAACTTTTCTGCACCTTATTTGGCATGGTGTCACATCTCTGTCCAAACACACGACAGATGATACAGTCGATCAAATTCGTAATTGATAGCGAGCGAAAGCAACCCGCAGGGTCGCGTGCAAGCGATCCGAAGGGTCACTTGTTTCGCAAGCTATTAGTCAACACGTATGTACCGTTTGTATGAACTCAAAGCCAAGCTAATCTCAAAGGCATCAACTTCAAAATTTTTTCAACGTAAGTGCTACACAAGGACGCTGACATGTTTGCGCATGGTGGAAATTGACATTCGCAATAGAAGAAATATTTATTTATCGAAGAACGATACTACATTTTGGCTACTAACAGTTGGTAATGGTAACAATAAATGCTACACGCCATTTGTGAAAAAATAAAAATGAACACAGCAATTTCCGTAACTCCACCGATAAATTCGGAAAACAACGACGCCATAAATATATCTTCCAATCAAAAAATAAATGATAAAATTATCTTTCATTCAGAGCACTGGAAAATAATATCTTCCAATCAAAACGCAGATAAAAATAGTTATCTCGAAATAGACAAAACACGTCGTTGCTGTTTACAAATATTGGGAAGAGCCACTGTTGTCTGCTTCAGGCGCAGTTTTTCAAAAGAAAAAAATATATACTGGGCCTACAATTTTATTTCATAATAACTTTACAGTTGCAGTTTTCGCTCGCTTTTAGGTTTGCCTAACTTTCAAATTATCACTTTAATTGTGATGCGGATACATCACCAAATTGTTGAATTCGCATGGCGAGCCCATGCCGCGTGCACAACGACAGTTCAGAATGAATTCAACGGTTGTGATTACTACTCTTGTAATCACACTGGAACAAATAACCAGATACCATCAAACAAATGTGCATTGTTGATATTCTTTGATTACAAACATCTCGAAATATATCACAGTGAGAAAACTACTGATCTATGACCCCCCCCCCCCCCCCAAAAAAAAAAAAAAATAAATAAATATTAAAAACATGATTACAAGCTCAGGGGCGGCGGAACGATTTTCAAAGTTGGGGAGGGCTGGATCGATGGTCGTCGGTACCGACCATGGTTGGGACGCCCTTACGAAAATTTTAAATTCCAGGGTCCCAAAACCCCCATTTCCATGCATATGGGCGGATATTTTGAGCTTTTTCAGGAGATGTATTTGAAAGATTTCACAGTTTGAGAGCCGTTAAAAACGTCGGTAAAGCATACAGGTGAGGTCTATTATCAGCTGTGGCCGTAATGACCAAAGCTGACAAATAGACCTCACCTGTATGCTTTACCAAACGTTAACAGCAATTATACTGTCTGTTGATTATCTTGCTGGGGGTGGATTTGGTACTGGTATGTCTTTAAGATTACGACCTATTTCAATTAACCGATTTTTAACAGACTGTGTACATTTTAGCGTTCGCTGCCACTTATTGCAAAACATGTCCCGAAATCCATCGAAACTAAACCTGTACGAGAGAAACATATTGCTGCGGGGAGCGGGTGTCATCCCCATCAAAAACTCCCGATCATGGGTTTCGTCGGGTAGAGGTTTGGCAAGAAATTATGAAATTCCACAGGCTGTTGAGTACTCAGTTGGGCAATGTCTCTTGACTGCCCAACAAAACTATATCACATTTTAAAAAGTGCAATAAATGCAATATATCGGTAACCAAACATACAAACTTCCAAATTATGGTTTCCATTCCAAATTTCCAGGAGAAATCCTCTTTTCAAAGACAAATATCAATTATCTTGAGAACTGAATGCTTATGTACAGTCTACGGATATTCAAGAACTGACTATTACTTAATTTTTGGAATTGTTTTCAGTGATGACACGCAATTGCCGAACATATATATGCAGTATTTGATTGTCAATGTTCCACTGTTGTGGTGGTAAATGTACTGTGGTAATATTAGTTACCCTTGTGTTTTCCAGGGTGTATGGGAATTTACACCGGTTTGGGAACTCATACACCCTGAGGCAAATCCAAAGGGTGTATGAATTCTCAGACCGGTGTAAATTTCCATACATCCTGGAAAACACAAGGATAACGGATTTATTTCCAAGAATGTTGGTGTAGTTAATACTCTAACCTACGTTGTGGGAAAAAACTGACAGAAAATGTTTACTTTGTAAGTTTCTTAATAAAAAAAAAACAGACAAATATGGATGTCATTGGAACTGGCTCAGTGAGCCAGTTCCAATGGCATGCATATCTGTAATCTGTAATATTTAATTGCACATAAATATTAAATTTCCTGTATTTTTATTTTTGTTCTAACATAACTGAGCAGAAGGTATGAATTAATAATTAAAATTTGGTACTTTTTTTAGCCATATAGCCTAGTATTGTATATTCTTGTTTTTACACCGTGGTTAACCAATGTGTAAAAAAGTTAACCACGGTGTAACTTGTCTCAACTTACATTGTTATCATCATGATTGCGTTTTTTGAAAAAAGAAGCATGGGCCTTAATAATAATATAGCTACTCGTCCAAAGACTGTTTATATCACGCCTGTGTAGGAGGTGGGTAGATTTTGTTAATGTGGATTGGATTGGATTTGTTATGTTACCATTTATTATTACCACTTTAGCGTGCTTTCTCTGGTATATTAATACAATTTTACCTTTACGGTAAAAGTGCATAATGCACAGACTCAAACCGGAAGTTGTGTGTTAACGTGGTTAATGGCCCGCTTCCGGGTAAATGTTTCGTTAACAGCCCCGGCTCCGGTTACAGTTTATGTAATCCGTCATACCAAACGCGCCACTGGTTCTGAGATGATGAAACGCGCTTAACTGCAGTGAATGTTAAAAAAACGTGAAATTTGTGTGATTTCCCCATTACGTCGGCGATGAAGCTTTCGAATTGTCAAGGTGAGTGTAGTTAATTCATTACGGTAGGTTTTTGTTAGTAGATTTCGGGAGAAGGTCAATTCTTCGTGGCAAACAAAAATATTTAAATTAAGCTATCATGTGATTGACCACGTGACGTTTTGTTTATCTAGAAACAGACAACACATCTGTTTTGGATAAATGTCATTGCGAAAACTCGAGGTGTCACAATCAAATGAACTTGATGAAGAACCTTTGGATTTAACCATTTTATAAGTGGTAATAATAGTAATAACAAGATTTTGTTGGGCGCCCCTGTTTATTAACGGCCCTCCGGGAATGATTAACAGCCTTCGGGCCGTTAACAGCCCTCGACTTCGTCCCGGGCTATTAATGGGCCCTCTGGATGTTAATCATTCCTGTCGGGCCGTTAATAAACCGTAACACCCTCCAAAATCATGTTAATGATATATTGGAGAGTGTCGTTTTCACCTTTCGACAAAATGTACAAAAACAAACATAAAGGGAGAAACTATGATAACAAAAAATCGTCTCACTTTCTACCAGTTACTCAAAATGCTATAGGTTTTATTGTCGAAATTCAACACTTTAATTTCAGGCGTGGGCGAGACAATTGATTACACCTATGTTCATGGAGATCGGGATGAACAAGACAGCCACATCACATTTAGAACAGTGAGTTATTACGCTGGTTTGGTTTGTTTCCAGTGGAAGACAGGGCTTAGACAGACGAGTAAACTGGATGCGTCTGATACACTTATCTCTACAAAAAAAAAAAAAAACGATTCCCAGAAAGACAACGAAAATATCGCAACTAATACCACTCTCACCATCACCTCCAAGGTGGCTTCAAATCAAAGTGTCGGAAGTTGGGACGAATTTCTATTTATGACCAATGCGTGTTGTACAGAGATCAGTTGTCTTATCAAACATTCACTTGGATTGAAATGCAAGCGTGTGATGACGTGTGATTTATTTCTCGATATTTTTCAAAATTTTACTTCATGTTACAGTCTTCTGAAATATTACATTCAGAATGAACTGATAACACTTTCAAAGTCTTCATTCTGTGGCTTGGCAGTTGTGTCTTGGAAAGTCGTGGCTAGCTATTTAGGCAGCCAAGACTTGCCAAGAAACAACGGCAAGATTATTAGAATGTAACTTGCATTTAGAATGTGCCTCTCCAGACACATTTTTTGTTGCAGTAAAAAGTGGTCGAAATGGGAAATAGGTGTTTACAAGTCCAAGAAGAACATACTGCTTACCGTTCAGTTTAGATGTTTCGTTAAGTTGTGAATGTTGGTTTTCTGATTGCTTATGATCACCAAGTTCGGAATACCAATTGTGAATTAATTGTTTGTTTGAAAGGGGATTGAAATTGAGTAATGTCGGTTTGAACTGGGAAAAATCATGCTCAAATTCCATTTGGAACAGGACCCATATTCGGCCTTTGAACACAACCAAAACAATAATTGGGTCAGCAAACATTTTTTTTTATTTTTCGCAAACTAAACATGTGTCACGTTAAATCTGAGAACTTGGCGTACAAACACCATACATACAATTTTCTTTGTATTTATTGAATGATAATGATTATACATACATTTGGGGGGTCATTGTTGTTCAATATGAGATCCAAGTCACTGGAGCGGATGGGGAGTATCAGGAAAGGCGAGGAAAGAGTGTACCAAAAGTGTTTCTTAGGTGCAACGGAGACCCAAGAACATTTCATTTTAGAATGCTCCAAATATTTGCCTAGTAGAACAAGACTCCTTATTCATTTATTTATTTATTTATTTATTTATTTATTTATTTATTTATTTATTTGAGTTTAACGACATTTTCGAGAAAACCACCGAACAACTGTGAGGCTCCCTAACATACTAACTCCACACAAGCAGAGTTAGCATTGGTTGAAGACAAGGGCACCATCGATCTGCAGTATGCCTTAGTACACAACGCTGCCGTGCCCCCATGTGAGCAGTGGGGGAGGAGTGTCTTGCCCAAGGTCAAAATGCAGTTGCCGCAGGTGGGACTCGATCCGAGGATCTCTAACTTTACACCTTTACCTACTGAGCCACCGCGCACCCAACAAGACTTCTTGGGAAACTAATGGAAGTATAGGATGGAAACATGAAGGATAATTGGATGGGGAATGGTATGACGAAAAGTGAAAATTTTATATTTGGGGAGATCGAGAAGGGGGAAATTTTGAAACAGTTTTTGACTGAATGCTGGGAGATTCGTAGGACGAGTGCGGGAGGAATACCCCGGCGGGGCACTGGGTTAATGTAGACCTAAGAGAGGCCCGCGACAAATCAGCGGAAGGCCGAAGATTTATTATTATTATGACAAATAAGCACAATGGTGTTGTCAGTTGGTAGGTCTTTGTTTTGGAATTGGTTTACCGTAGTGGCATGTTAGTGGTAGTTTTATTTACTTCCTAATCATATTCAATCAGCCCCGCTCGAAAAGTGAGACGAGACGATAAGCTATTGCCATAATACTGATCAATACGTTAGCGATACCATTCATTTCTCTTACCATACGACAATGTCGTCGATTCTAAAACCACTCCTCGATATACAGAAAGCTAATGAACCTCGGCGGTGAGATCATAGTTCGCTCATGTATATCACACCCAGGTATTTTCAAAATATTTTTTTGTCATGCGGTCGTCCACTCACCCGCCTTGTTGGACTTCTGTGGATCGTGAGGCCCGCCTGAGCTGTCGATCGCCTCTCTAAGAGACGAGAGACTGCATGGTATTGGAAGAGTAGAATACTACTGGCAAGCAGCCAATTGATATTTAACTTGTTCAATACCTACAGTCTCTCAGAAACACTCCCCCCTCCCACCCACCAAAAAAAACAAAAAAAAAAAAAACAAAAAAACAAAAAGACTTACACACAGCATAAGTATCGATGACTTGTTCCTCAGAAACCACGGAGTTACATCTAATTGTCTATGAGCCAACCGACCTATAAAATCTGTGTATTATTTCAAGGACATTACGGCCAGGTAAAAACTTACCTTCTCCTATCTGTGAAACACTGCATAGTGTGAACAAAAAGTGTTTGTTTATGGCTAAACCATACAACGTTGTAGAAACTCCCGCTGTGTTCGCTGAGGTGTTTGTGTGTGTGTGGGTGAAGGGGGGGGGGGTCCAGGAGTCGGACAGCTTGGAAACACAAGAACATTCTTCGACCCACCTTATTTCCACTCGTTCTAAGAAGCCAGTGGGTGAAGCAATTTAGGGGAAACTTGTCCGTAAATGGCAAATATATTGCTTGAAAGCTTCCTAAGGTTAGATTGATCATCAATCATTATATTCTAGAAGATTCATGAATTAAGAAACACTTTGGAACTGACCATACAATACATCCTTGGTGATTAAAATATCGGACATTTAATTTAGTATTGCCTTCTGCGGCGTTGGTTCACAAAGATTACATGTCACGATGATACGTCTCCCTTATAGTTACTGCAGATGAAAGATTGAAGGTTTTGCAGAGGTTAATCGACCCAACGCATACGATATCAATATGTATTATTTTAAATAACATTTTTTAATTTTTTTTTTTAAATTTCAACAAAACCATATCATGTGACCTCTCTTTGGAACGAGCTCGACGAGCTCGTTCCAAAGAGGGGTCACATCATATGGTTTTGTTGAATTTTTTCGAAAAATAATATTTTTCAGCTGCTGAATTTGCATATTACGCGGGCGGATGCGGGCGATTCGTTGGTTAAAAGATTAACCTCAAAACAACCTTTCTATGAAAAATTGTCTCACAGATGAATCAATACAAAATTATCAGCGTTTGGCACTGGTGCATCTGTCGAGACAATGCACTGCGTAAAGCACAATACAAGCACGCAACGTGATACTCATACAAGAAAACCTCTGAACCTGGTCATTTTTTGTAGGTGGCCGACATACTTAACGTTTATACCAACCAAAGGACTAACGCAACCCAGATTGATAGAAAGACCTTAGAAAATTTGTTAATCAACTCTTGTATTTCGGCAAAATCGATAACCTCAAATATATTAATTAATGTACGTTTTACATGTGTCCTTTTTAATTAATACTGTTCGATCGCCGTGGACTGGTCACTTTCCACGGGGGGACAATAGTTACATGGACGCAATAATTAGATCCCAAAGACTATTGATAGGAATAATAAATCATCGAAAACAAAACGGTGCTTCATTCATTAAAATTTTGCTTCTGACGATTTTTTGTTACCTGGTAAACGTATGAGTGGGAATCACGACTATTACGACCAGTACACGGTGGGTGTACTGTACTCAGCACATTGATGCCAAAATGTTGATATTTTAAGCTTCAGATGAGCTCTTTGAGTTCTTTCAACAAGCTTAAATTCGTAGGTGCATTATGTGGAAAATGCAGTTTGATATTTGGTTATTCCAACATCAGTGTGGGGTGGGTTAATGAATAGAATCGGGGGCATGTTTTGAATGTGACTAAATATTATATCCGTTCATGAGTTGAAAAACGAATCCGCGGCATAATTGCGTCATTTTTGGCTGCATGTGAGTACTTCGTACCTGGCCACCACCTGAAACATTTACGTCACGGTTGGTTTGGTCCTGACTTGAGCTACATCGCAGTCTGCGTACACTTTTACTTTACACACTCGTGCTATGCAGAAGCAATTCACCAATTATTAAAAAAACAAACATTTGGTCTCAAAGTGGAAATGAGATTGTCAAGCGTGTCGCTCTGAAGAGTCTCAAGCTGTGGCTATTATACCCCCCACAAAACGAAGTTTAGGTGGTATATTGGAGTCAAATTGTCGGTCGGTCGGTCGGTCTGTCGTCGTCGTCGGTCCGTTGCAACTTGTGGAGCGAACTACTTTCAAAGTTTTTGCTGCATTTTCATGAAACTGAACATAAGTCATCGACATAATAAGGAGCAGAGGTGACTTAATTTTTTTCCAGATTGGATTCAAGATGGCCGACTGGCGGCCATATTGGATTTGGCAAAATACTTGTGGAGTGAACTACTTCTACAATTTTTGCTGCATTTTCATGAAACTCAACATAGGTGATCGACATATTGAGGAACAGTGCGTGACGTAATTTTTTTGCAGATCGGATTCAAGATGGCCGACTGGCGGCCATATTGGATTTGGCAAAATATTTGTGGAGCGAACTACTTCTACAGTTTTTGCTGCATTTTCGCGAAAGTCTTTATTTATTTCAAATCAAATAAATTGATAAAGATAAACATTAAATATAAACCGAATTAAACATAAATTGAGGGGATTTCAGTCGTAAGTTTAGATCTTATACGAGGTTATCTCAAATCATTATTAAGCAAAGGAGATATGAACAGTTGGCATATCGAACCAGTTTTGGTTCTATACGGAACCAAAACTGGTTCGATATGCCAACTGTTCATATCTCCTTTGTTTCAAAATGTTTGGCGACTACGTTGAATAGTCTCCAAGTTTAATGCTGAATCTACTTCAGTTCATGTAATATTCTGTTAAAATTGAATGCTAATCTTGGTAAATTTATTTGATTTGAAATAAATACTGTTTAAACAGAACTGGTTCCATCTCAGGGAATGGATTAGAAACAGTTATGGTTCTAAAGAGAACCTATATTTTTTGCAGTGCAGTGCGTGACATAATCTTTTTCCGTATCAAATCCAAGATAGACGACTGGTGGCCATATTGGATTTTTTTACTTAGAAAAATTGAATGCCCCTTTTCAGTCACCCACGCTAGGCGGTATGCCACGGTGTAGGTATACAGGGCGACAGACCATCTCTAGTATTTAATTAATTTACAGTAAATTGTCTTGTTGGGAAAGACAACATCACATATTTTCACATTCTTGCAGATTGAGCAGATCGATAGCAACCAAATATGCATGTTTATTTCGCCTGAAATCTTGCGTTGATGAAGCTAAGAGACTATTTAGCGAGTGGATGGCTAACCCTACTGCTAATCCGTAAGTAACCCATAGATTGATAACAGTTTTCTATAAAGTTGATACTTATTCTTATTAACTCTTTTCTTCATGTAAACATAATGAAAATTCATCAGTAATATGTTCGTCTTCAGCACCCGAATCTAAGGAGATTAATAGTTACACGGTCTTTCGGCAGGGTGTACGGGACAGTACCACCCTTCTGAGATGTGTATTTCCTGAGACCGAAAGCCGAAGGAAATAAGAATCTCAGAAGGATAGTACAGTCCCGTGCATCATGCCCTGCCCCTTCAGCGTGTCGAGGTTTGTTTTGTTATATAATTCCCAAACGCTATTCCAGTGACGAAAACCTTGAGAGAATTAATAATTAGAGAACCTGAAAGAAACAAAATATTTCTTCCTGTTATTGAACAAGAACGATTTGGAGTTATTTCTCGACAATAAAATTGGACGTTGGGGGTACGTACATGTGTTTTATTTCAAGTTTTCGAACTGTTCGCATGAAACAATAATAATCTCATTTTGTTGTTTGGTGAGCCAATGCGGCTGCACGTTGAAAATATTGATTAGTTGTCCCCTGAGTAACGAATATAGAGTCTGCAGTTGATGGCTCCGAATTGCATAGGATATACTATCAGAGACAAGATGACTAAATGGAACAAAGGTTAGAAGAGTACGTATGATTGTAATTACCTTCATTCCATAGTAAACCAAAGAACGACTGGACTCGTCTGTACACATTCAGAACAGCATTCTGTGGAAATGGAATTTCGGACAACTGTGAGTCCAATACCGCAGATCCCATTTAACCATCTGCCAAAATGTGTGGATTACTTACCAACAATCTACATCAGTGTACTAGCAGTACGATCCGATTACATTTGGGAACATGCTTCACTTCAGTTGATTGCTCTTATCTTTTCACTTTGTCCATCACTTCTACTATTGTCTACTAGTAATAAGACAGAACATCGAAGGTGGAGTACGGGGGACATGAATCAACAGCCCGAATAGAAGTTTTCCACGTGGAATATTGAACATTTTATCAGTGGGGTTTGAGTCATCAGAGTGTAAACAGATCGAGTTTACAGGCGCCATCACCGACCCCCCCCCCCCCCCCCCCCCCCCATCGGATATATTCAAGGCGTACTTGGTTCGATCCGAGGTTCTATTCGATTTCGAACAAGAGACCCTGTAAAAGGATTGTATCGAACTGTGATGAACACTCAGTCAGAAATTTCCATTTATATTTATTTCGACATCCAGGGTCACCTCGTGTCAGACAGTTTTACGGGTGGAGGAAGCCGGAGAGAACCGTCGAGTAACGGCGAACAACTGTCAGACTCCCTCACGTACTAAGTCCGCACAAGCAGGATCAGCATTGGCTGGAGACAAGTGCAACATCTGCGAGCAATACGAATTAGTACACAGCAACACCATGTCCGCCGTTAATTTCCAGAATACTAAACTAATTCCCAAAACAGGACAGGGAGGTCCATATCGTGAATACAGAAAGCAACGCGAATAAGAAAGGTTATGATCAAACGTGTTATCAAATTTTCGGCTTTTCATGTTGCGCTTCCGAATATGAAGCTCCCACCAAGACTTTCAGATAGCTAAACTAGACTAACTGTAGCGTTGTAGTGGAACGAGGGCCTATTGGTCGATAGTAACTTGTGAATTAAATATACTTTGACTTAGTCTCTGCCTCTGTGGTGGTGTGGTTTGCAATTTAATCATCTAATTAATATAAGGAGGATATCTAGTATTTTGGAGTGGATACCAAGAATTATCTCATGAGCGTTCGAGACAAATGTTTATTTTTCGCAAGCCCTTGCGCGCGCGAAGATGACCATTTATCTCGGTCACAAGGGAGATAATTTTTGGAATCCATTCAAAAACACTAGATTTTCTTTTCATTATATGTTTTTTATAAGAATCTGATAATTCCACTCGTTTCAATCTTGAAGTGATGCATGGAAGTAAACAGCGCCTTGAATCATTGATAGGGGGATGTGATTTGATCGATACTCTGAACAGACAGCGTCTTGCAATATGATTTAGCTGGCGGGTTTCTAATCCAAGCGTGGCCTGAAAGTCTGTATTATAAGTTTTTTGGTTTGGTACCTCCTTTGAAAGGACGTATCAAACCCAAAACTTGTATTACGGACTTTCAGACCATGTTTGGAACTAGCGGGTTTCATGCGTCAGTTCAAGGTGAATACTTGTTGAATTATTGCTCTAAATGATCGGTAGCCACTCAAAACACTCGATTTTCTTTTTATTATACGTTTCCATGACAAATTGGTAATTTCCATGGATAATTTGGCCCGTATTCACCTTGAAGTGATGCTTTGAAAGCCATTTTGATTGATACCGTGAAAATAAAAATTTCGAAATCTTCACAGTGGGGCATACAATTTCTATCTTTCCACAATTTCTTCGATAATCTATCGTTTAGCGTATAATAAAATGATTTATTATTTTTGATGTTTAACACCATATTAGAAGCTAAGGCTATATCTTGGCGAGAAAGCAGTGGAAAGTAATTGTGTCAATTATGAAGTAAACAAGATTGAATCAAAATATGAAATAATTACAATTGAAATGACAAAAACAGGGTGGTATGAATAGTGATGAGTTATAATACAAGAAAAATGAATACCTTATAAATCAACCTGTTGAGTTGGAGACTTGAAGAGTCTAGTTTAACACTTTACCTAACACGAAAAGCAGACGACACTTGCAAACAAACTTCTTGAATAACTATATTTTTTCATTTTTGTCTCAAAAACATAGGTCATACCCTATGCTTTTGAGACAAAAAATAAAAAAAAATAATGAAAATTAATTGCGAAGTTTTGAGAATAGCTTTGGCCGGTTTTGGCCGTTACGTTGGGTAAATGGTTAAAAGAATAAAAACAACTTTAAAATTTATTAAAAAGGTTGATTATTTTATGAAATGAGGGGCTCAATTTGGGCATGTATGATATGCAATGTAATTAATAAACAGGCTATTACGTGTTGGATTTTATATCCGTCCTGATAACCAGCCCTCTGTAAGGTTACTAGTCCTCGCCTTCAGTCTCAGGTCGATAATATTGCTACCTCAGACTGATATGAAGGCTGCTCCCTTTACCTAACATGAAAAGCAGACGACACTTGCAAAAATAATTCTTGAATAACTAATTTTTTTCATTTTTTGTCTCAAAAACATAGGTTATGACCCCTCGTTGGAACGAGCTCGACGAGCTCGTTCCAACGAGGGGTCATAACCTATGTTTTTGAGACAAAAAATGAAAAAAATAATGAAAATTAATTGGCGATTTTTGAGAATAGCGCTGGCCGGTTTTGGCCGTTACGTTGGGTAAAGGGTTTAAAATCACAAACAAATAATAATCTCTCATCAAGCTCGAAATATATGTGTATAAACTCGGCTGATTGTGTAGTATGAATCAAACTAGAGTTATCCCACTGAGGCGTTAATAAGCAAAACCAATTAGTTTATTTCGAAACTGTTCAGTTACTCATGGAAGGCAATCGGGACAACTAACATTGCCATACATGATGGAGTGGTTATATGCCGAGTTTTTGTATTATTAAGAACTACTGCTTGAAATAAGTACGTGTTGGGTGGACGAAGAGACGAAAGAAGTATTTTGTACAGAAAATTCAAAGCAAACTAAGATTCAAACTCGGAAACGGAGAGTCTTCAAAGTGGAAGAAGAGACAGTTCACGAATTCGAACGCCACGGATTCCACAATGGGAACCCGAGACATTCCTATAGTTTAAACTAGAAGAAGAGGACGCCTTGAACTTTGTGAAAAGAATGAGAAACAATAACACTGTCAGAAAACAGTAACAGATATGAAAACATTTTGTAATTATTTGTTTCGATTTAATAGAAAGATATCATTACTTGGCTAGTTTTATCTCTGTCGAGTCACCAGTCTTCGGTAAAATCACCTGAGTTTTCAGCCTTCGACATCAAACTGATATGATATTACCCCTGATTGATATCTCGGCCGATATGAAACTAACCAAGTAATAACCTCTAAATAATATAGAGCCATCGATGCCGAAAGCGACTCTACATCGCAGTAAACTAATGTCAAAATATCAAAGTTCAACCTTCAATTTATTCGCACAATGCAATTAATTAGAAACTTACCAAATTCACTTTGTCTGAGAACGGTCGCTGATATTGAATTGGTTAAATTCAATTGCATTTTTAGAAATTTCGATGCTTTTGATATCAGTGAGCAGGGTGCAAATATTCAGTTAATACACAGAAGGACACACACGTGTGAATGAGTTAATCGATATGGAACGAGTACCAGCGCGGAAGGACAAAACGAGAGGCTTCAGACCTCGAGTTTTGTCTTTCCGCGATGGCACACGTGTCTTATCCATCAACCCATTCACTCGCGTGTGTTGTTCTTTGTCTATTGCACGCCTTCACGTCTATAAAAGCAATTATGAAAATGACACTCAGCAGTTCATTTGACAACTCGTCCTCTGAGTTCCAATGTTGTGTATGTGCCAGTAGGCACATACACAACATTGGAACTCAGTGGACGAACTGTCAACAAAAAGAACACATTTAATTGTCAACCAAATTTGCGAGGAGAACGCGTGTTACTATTTTAGCTATCGCCAGCGATTCAAATTTTTTAATTGCGGGGCACGATTTGTAAAAACCTCTAGTGAAATTCCGCTTCTATTTAAAAATAGTTCGTCAAAGATTTCCATTCTGCACATATGTGCGGAACACATTTTCATTTTCCGCATGGTTTAGTTTTGCTGTAGATAGGGATGTCATAGAATAGGCGTGTAATAAATAAATGTATGTAACAATAACGCAAATCCGCCAATACAAGTAAAAACGGCTGAACAAAATGCAAATCTGTACTGAGGATACCAACCGCACATGCGATCAGTTGTTTCAGAAAGATAATGTATTTTACCTGCACTCATCGAAAACTGATTACACGTGTCAAGGCTACCGTTTTGATAACAGTAATTAAATGATAAATAACCAACTCATTGAACTAAATTAGACTAGATAATTTTTTACCATCTTGATATTTTATTTTGACCTACTATACGTTAAATTTGAGAAAAATAAAAGAAACACACAGCTGAAAGACTACTATATTATTTATTTATTGATGTTTAAGGTCACAATGGCTAATCATGACCGTGACAGTTTTACGGGTGGAGGAAGCCGGAGTACCCGGAGAGAACCCTCGAGCAACGACGAGCAGCTGCCAGCTCCCCAACATCGTAACTCCACACTGCAGCAGGGTTAGATTGGTTGAAGACATGCGTATCATCTTGATATTTTATTTTGACCTACTATACGTTAAATTTGAAAAAACTAAAAGAAACACACAGCTGAAAGACTACTATTTTATTTATTTATTGATGTTTAAGGTCACAATGGCTAATCATGACCGTGACAATTTTACGGGTGGAGGAAGCCGGAGTACCCGGAGAGAACCACCGAGCAACGACGAGCAGCTGCCAGCTCCCCAACATCGTAACTCCACACTGCAGCAGGGTTAGATTGGTTGAAGACATGCGTACCATCGACGTGCAGTACGCCTTAGTACACGGCGTCATCGTGCCCCCACATGGGCAATGGGGGTGAAGTGTCTTGCCCAAGGACACAACGCGGTTGCCGCAGGTGGGATTCGAACCCAGGATAAAGACTACTAAAGACTACATCGGTAATAGGACAATGAATGAGGATTTCGCCATGCATAGCGCGAGAACGCAATTCCATGACGTCACGGTCTTCATTCATAACATAATAATTACATTTTTAATGTAGTTATACGTTTCGGGTCCAAATACTCAATTCCCATTGGTCAGCTGGATGAAAACGCCATGACCAAATGACATTTATTTCCTAATGAATACATTTGGTCGAACTTTGACCCGCATTTATGGAAGAGCGTAGTAGACAGGATGTAATTCGGGCGGTGTTTGGGCGGGTTTTTAACTTTCAGCGCCTCTCGCAGTGATCAACTCCGCTTCTGTGTCTATGGTGACATTTCCCAACTGTGGCATAAAGCCCGTTACTAAAATACTCGTTTCCATTTTTAAAGTTGTGAAAATTAAAAATCAGAGTTGGGCGCTTTGTCTTTTGTGTGAGGGTGTTTTTTCGCCTCGATCGTTGGTACATGTTTTATTTCGTCTTTCTGCTTTGTTGTTTGGTAAAAAGTAGTTTAAACAGTTACGGAATGTAATTATAAGAATGGAATACAATTTTTATAATCTTTATTGGAGTATGAACGTGTGGGAATGGATACAAATTGTATGAATCCCGAAGGGATTCATACAATTTGTATCCATTCCCACACGTTCATACTCCAATAAAGATTATAAAAATTGCATTCAATTCTTAAATCAATCCATAGACGCCGACTGATTGTGAAAATGTATCCGGATATGCCAGGAACAGGAGGGATAGTGTAAGATAAAGTGGTTATTACAAGCGAGTAGGGTTCCGACATGTGTATATTGAAGTCTCGACCTCGCCCCTGAGTCATATACCAACGACTCCTTACGGACTCGTCTGTGTAATAATAATAATAATAATAATAATAATAATAATTTTCAGCCTAAAATCCACAAAATGTTCTCTTTGGCTTTACATACAAAAAAGGGAAATTATTTCTTATCTACATATTGTATGCACCGGAGACGAGGTCTCTACTTCAAAGCGCCATCTGGGGAATCCACATGGTGGTCATAACCTCTGTTTATTAATAGTATGCTACACATTTATTGTAGAATAGATCCAGATTTGAAAGAGTCTGTGTACTGCACTGCTATTAGAGAAGGCGGCGACAATGAATGGAATTTCCTCTATGACAAATGGAGATCGGATAGTAAATATATCACACCAGAGGCCAAAATACGACTTAAAGCTCTGGCCTGCACAGAGAAACTTTGGCTCCTTCACAGGTATATGTTAAAACAAATTGTCTACTTTTCTTACTTTTTATTTCTTATAACTCATGCTGCGCGTGTAATATATTTGTCAGTATCCCCGCCTGACTGACAATCAATTTAATCTTTGACTACCATATGTATGAGGGGCTAGTGTTACGTTTTTGTTAACCCGAGTCTAGGAATCTACATGGTCTCTGAGAAACGTTCCTCGTCTGACTACCCTTTGTTTTTTTTTCTCTACCATTACTGTTAAGGTAGAATGTGTCAGTGTGCATACTATCACTGCCTCGTTACTCGCCAAGTTACACTCACATACTTGTTTTGGTAAAGTTGTAGTCTTTTTTTTTATTTTGTTTTAATTCAATACCCTTTTTCGGTTAGGTTCTATCGCTTATCGCCACGATATAGGCTCGGTTGCCGATGTGGCGTTGGGCACCCATAATTAAGGAATAGTGCATGGCTTGGAGTTTACTACGCCCATATAGTGCCCAGTGAGGTGGTGTAGTTCCCGCCGCGAAGCGGAGGGAACTACACCACCTCACTGGGCACTATATGGGCGTAGTCAACGACAAGACACGCAGTAATCCTTATATTATATCGAACGCCCATCAAGAAAAACCTCTGTCTGATTTGTTAATCAATTACCAAGGTAGCAGCCCTACCAACCAGCGTTATATAGAAAAAAATACCATGTAGTTTTTAAAAAAAACATTTTCTTCTTCCAAAACACGGCTAACTTGGATTATTGATATGAGCAGAAGACAGATTTTGAATCGGTCGGCAAGGGTAAACAAAACATTTCCCCCAAACGGAACTGTGTGTTCTAGAATCGCGCAACTCGCGAATGAACGCTAAAATTTTCGAAATTTGACAACGCAGTTTGATAATGTCCACACATTTGTCACACATATACATTACCGAATGAGTCAGTATAGGATACCAAACGCCGAAGATTCAAATGAATTCCATTATTTATTCGTTTACTGCCCAAAACATAAAATTGAATAGCGAAATAATATGAGCAGCGAAACAAACGATCTTTCATATCCGGACGCGTTCTCATACCCAGGTATGGATCATTCTCTTCGAAACAAGATATGGATCATCTTCTCAAGGAATAAAATGAACGCCTCGGAAAATGTGACTTCAACAAAGGAAAAGGGATACATTTTTCCACAATGATTTCTTTCTGTGGAGTTTTGTGGATGTTGTGCCTCTGTGAATCGATATTTAAATTTAGCCTGATTAGTTTTATTCGCCCAGTATGAAAAGAAAACTGATATAGTAGCGTGCTAAAATAGAAAACGTGTAGTGCTTGGGTGTAGTGCCTGGTCAGTTCTGTGGATGCAAACTACACGAAATAGGGTATCATCTTTCAGCTAATCAGAATGCAAGGAAGGCACGTGAGATATAATATATGATAATAGTGATCCATGTATCAATGTGTCTGTGACAGAATGTATGAAAATGTGTGTGTATAGGTATGTGTGCAATTATTGTACAGCCATTGAGCACCGTGTGTGGATTCTAGGCTTTAACATTATTATTAACCCTTTACCCAACGCAGACGATATCAACATTTTTTATTTTAAATTTAATAAAATATTATTTTTTCAACTGCTGAATTTGCATATTACACAGGCGGATGCGGGCGATTCGTTAGGTAAAGGGTTAATTATTATTATATTTTCCCTAATACTCTACAACAAGAAGAAAATATACATCAGATACTCAAACGATTTTAAGCATCACTGGGAATGATATAGACAAAGCCATTGGAGCATATCTGAAAACTCTTTGCTGATATCTACAAATACTGAGAGAAAAAGCCCAGTACGGTAACCCAACAACCACAACCAGTGCAGTAGGCCTCATACATTTAGTTCCCTAGATTTGGAGGCCCCTGAATATACTGCATATTGAATACAAATGGCAGTGAACAGAATGCACATAGCATGGGTTCTTTCAGCACCGACCATCAG
Source organism: Pictodentalium vernedei (assembly GCA_031216915.1). Lineage (NCBI taxonomy): Eukaryota > Metazoa > Mollusca > Scaphopoda > Dentaliida > Dentaliidae > Pictodentalium > Pictodentalium vernedei. Next base: position 142,945,882 of record CM062294.1, on the reverse strand, counting down.
GAAATACACGGCGTACAAATTAAGCCTGGTTTAAATATCAGACCCCCCCCCATACCCCTCCCCCCCACCCCAGTGGCCCTACACTATGAAATGAATTTCAAATCTTTCTGAACAATCAATTTCTGGTGCTATATGGTTTAGTAAAAAAACATGCCTAAATAGAGAAAGTGAGGTATTTATCTTTCTTTAGAGTTTTCGTTCAGGGGTATAGGTAAATATAAAATGTAATATTAGAAAATTTCTAATTATATTCTGCAGGTTGTGATTTATGGATACAACCTTCCGCAACAAAGACTTTATGCAAAAATCACAAAGACTTAGGCACTAAAAAAAGAAGGCAGCGTGGTTGCTCATTGTACGAAACATTGGACTTGAGGTTGAAAGGTCAAATGTTCATTCCTAACCCCCGTCATCTGAATTCTGTCCTTAGGCAAAACGCTTTATCTCGACATTTGTGAGGGCACGGCAGTGCCGTGTACCAAGACAGTACACTTGCAATTAACCGATGCTAACCGTTGCTCAGTGATTCTCTCCGGTTACCCTGGTATCCTCCATGCGTAGCAATGTCAGATACGACATGCCCCTGACTGTCGAACGTGTCATTAAACACCTATAAACAGACAAACGCAGTAGACACTGAAGAAAATCGAACAAGATTAGATTAATATACCGAAAAAGGTCTAACGATTGGATGTAGTGGGCGAAAAACTGAAACTTGAAACCATGGAGACAAAATCTAAACAATTTCTTTACTTGACGTAATTGACAACGAAGGGAGTCGCGAGAGAATATTTCTACATTACCAAATACAAACAACAGGTGTCGTACAGCATTACTCAATATGATTGTTAACCCATTGCCTATTGGAGTGCGTACAGATTATCTACTGATCTTTATGCCCATTAAACGGCTTTAACTCGACGGTGGGACAGATAAGCATGTTGATGATAGGAATATATTTTAAAACAAAGCACATTTGCACATTTCTGAATGAAAAACTATATAATGTGGTGAAGGTTTTCCTGTATTTCACTAACTGGAAGCAACGACCAGAGATGAAGTTTTTCCTGTATTTCACTCACACCTTTGGCGTCGGTTAAATAGAGAGTAATCGCTCGACTGGACTGGTTACGTGAAATAATTCATGAGAGGGGAGGGACGTTGTACAAACACAAGTGCGCGAATGCGGACGAGTGTTTTACAATATAGTACCTCGCCTTGAATGAATTATTTAACGTAACCAGTCCAGTCAGGCGATTACTCTGTTTGTTACTTTTCATTATTAACGATAATTATATTATTTAACCCTTTTCCTAACGTAACGACTAAAACCGGACAGCGCTATTCTCAAAAATCGCCAATTAATTTTCATTATTTTTTTCATTTTTTGTCTCCAAAACATAGGTTATGACCCCTCATTGCAACGAGCTCGTCGTGCACGTTCCAATGAGGGATCATAACTTATGTTTTTGAGACAAAAAATGAAAATAATGGTTATTCAAGATTTTTTTTCAAGTGTCGTCTGCTTTTCGTGTTAGGTAAAGGGTAAAAAAACAAACAGACAATGAAGTCTCTATTACACCACGGCAAAGCGTCTTCGCTCGCGCACACGGATACACGGCCCAATTGTTAATTGCATAATTTACATGTGAAGTTATTGTTTATAACCAACCCCGGAAATCCCAGTAAATCACACTTTGGAAAGTAATAAAAGCATGTTTATGATAGGAATACATTTTAAAACATAGAACATTGGCACATTTCTGGTTGAAAAACAATATATCTGTCCGGACCTTTATTTCTTTGACATAAACGTGATAGCAATTTGCTAGTTCAATCAGTGAGATTGTGTAGTTGTGTGATGCATCTTATAGGTTGTAGTTGTACAATTCAAAAGTGAGCCATTCAAGTACTGAATTCCTTAATGGGATAGTTGGTAAGAACCACAACGCAAATGCTCACGTCCAGATAAATGTCAAATCATCAAAATAGAAAACTATATGCTTTACAAGTGAATAATGAAATGATTTTGAGCGTGATGAAGGACATACATATTTTCACACCTTGTAAAACCAAGCGAGGAAATATGTTACAGTTGAAAGTAGAAGTCCTGTCACGAAATGTGCGCTTATCTAGGCTTAATTGCGCGTAGGAATTGCGCACAATTGCCATATCGAATGGCATCCAAAGCACGGCAGGTTCTCCTGGTTATTTATAGCAAACACAGGCAATGTTTCTGCCAATGGACCTCCGGGTTCCCGGAGGTCCATTGGCTGAAACATTGCTTGTGCACAGGCCGCATGTACACAATTTGATAGCCTTACTATGTTTATAGCGCGTAGATTAACGCGCATATCAATGTGCTATATGTGCGCATTTCAGGACAGGACTTTTAGTTGTAACTGTATTTCTTTGTTACCACGAGTAAAATGGATTGTGTTCCTGTTAGACTAAAATCCTCGCCCTCTGAGTGGACGGGAACGCGCGTAGTTGTTTACGGCTCCAGTGACATATATTACTTTTTAACGTCGTCACGCGAATTATTTGAAATGAAGTTACCCATTTCGGAATTTATTTCATCAGGGAGGGACTTTCAAACCGCTTCATTTTTCTAGATGTTTTCCCACGTGCAGCAGACGATGTTCCGGTTTGTTTCATTTACAAATCAGTTTAGATTTGAACTAAGATGGAGTGAACTCCACCTTTATATGATGTTCTAATGAAGTCGGGGGGGGGGGGTACATGGAAGGTTTATTTACTTTATTTACTAAACTTGTTTTTGATAAAAGTGATGGCGCGGTGGCGTTGCGGCAACAGGTTCTAGCTAGATCACCGAAGTTAAGCAACGTCGAGCCCGGTAAGATCGGTGGTGAGCATGTCTTCAACCAATCTAACCCTGCCTGTGCTGTAGTGCGGAGTTACGATGCTGGGGAGCTGGCAGCTGCACGTCGTTGTTGGGTTGTTCTCTCCAGGTACTCCGGCTTCCACCACCCTTAAAGCTTTCACCGACACAATATGACCTTGTCGTTAAACCTAAAATAACCATTAAAATCTTGAATAACCATTAAGGTGTCGTTAAACCTTAATAACTAAATATAGATAAAAGTTGTCTTGTTCATAACACGATGTGTGGTTTGGTTCTATTTGAACATATATGTTATTGGGATGAATCGACGGTATCGGGTTAAGGGTTCGGAGTTTATATTGAACCGATACTCTTCGTGTTGGATATAAGCTTTGAACAAAGGTTCCAAGCCGCTAAGCTCAGACCATGTTACCACTAATTCATCACAATAACTTAAATCATTTCCACTCGGAAAATGTAGGCATCCCCTTTATTCTCTTGGTTTCAGATACGTATGGGATGTCATAAATTCTGATGAGGTTATTGATGAATGGCAAGATACAGTGACTGCTGTTGCTGAGATTGCGGTAAATCCTTACGGACAATGTCTTATTTGGGACTATTTCAAATCGAAGTATGGATTGTTTGTCAGAAGGTGAGTAAGAAACTTTAGTAAACAAAAACTATTAACCCTTTACCCAACGAATCGCCCGCATCCGCCCGCGTAATATGCAAATTCAGTAGTTGAAAAAATATTATTTTTCAAAAAATTTCAACAAAACCATATCATGTGACCCCTCGTTGGAACGAGCTCGTCGAGCTCGTTCCAACGAGGGGTCACATGATATGGTTTTGTTGAAATTTTTTGAAAAATTTGAAAAAATGATATTTAAAATAATAAATTTTGATATCTTCTGCGTTGGGTAAAGGGTTAATAGTACGCTCAGAATTCAGATCTGTGTCATTTGTACACGATATCAAAATTTATAATTTCAGGGTTTTTTTTATAATTTTCCAATAAATTCAACAAAACCATATGGGCTCATTGAAATATTTTGAATTTGTTTTTCCATTGCTGCATTTGTAGATTGCGCGGGCGGAGACGGTCAGTTCGGTGCATAAAGGGTTATAGTCGAATCTACTTGCTTACAAATGTTCGATAAAGTATATTTTTAAAACGCGTTATCGATTTGATAAACAATCTACTACAGCCCCGTAGATCATATGTTTGTCTTTTCAATATAATCTGGAATCGGGGCGCACTGAGAGGACCCAATCGATTCACTAAACCTATTCAACTCCAGGTAATCTCCTCCACTAAGGTATTCTGACTTGATAAGTTGTGACTTCTTAGCTGACAATGTAGCCGTAATTTCATCAAATAATAATTACATTGTTAATGTAGTTATACGTTTAGGTTTCAAATACTCAGTTCCCATTGGTCAGGTGGGTGGAAACGTCATGACCAAATGTAATTCATTTTCCAATGAATACATTTGGTCGAACTTTGACCCGCATTTACGGTAGAGCGCAGTTGACAGAATGTAATTCGGGCGGTGTTTGGGCGGGTTTTTAACTTTTAGCGCCTCTCGCAGTTATCAACTCCGCTGCTGTTTCTTTCATGATATTTCCCAACTGTGGCATAAAGACCGTTACAAAAATACTCGTTTCCATTTCTAAAGTTGTGAAAATTAAAAATCAGAGTTGTGCGCTTTGTCTGTTGTGTGAGGGTGTTTTTTCGCCTAGTTCGTTCGTACATGTTTCATTTCGTCTTTCTGCATTGTAGTTTGGTAAAAAGTAGTTTAAACAGTTGCGGAATGTAATTATAAGAATTGAATGCAATTTTTATAATCTTTATTGGAGTATGAACGTGTGGGAATGGATACAAATTATGTATGAATCTCTGGGATTCATACATAATTTGTACCCATTCCCACACGTTCATACTCCAATAAAGATTATAAAAATTGCATTCAATTCTTAATTCAAACCTGAACAAAAGATCCCCAATGATAATATTGTGTTCGGGTATGATACGGCCTAATTATATTGGATGAATGATCCTAATGATTCTAATTTCACTAATGAACTAGGTGGATTTGACATCACGAAGCGAATTTCCAGCAGTAATTTAAAAAAAAGACGTCCAACACCTTTTTGGAGGTTCTGGGGGAAAGTCTAAAGTGCATGTCGAGTTTTGATGTTAAAAAAATTATCGTGTTTATCTCTTCCAAAAAACATTTGCAATTTCACTGAAGACCTGAGGTAATTGGATGTAACGTAAAAACCTTCAAAATTGTGACATGTCGCAAAACTGAAAAACAGCGATCATATAATCTTTTTTTACCTCTACATAATACTATACTTTCATGAAAATAGACCACACTTTAATTTTGTGGATGATCACTCACTGACATTACTACAGAGGTCCGCATGAAGAGTTCAGAATTTCTCAAGACGCAACATTTGTTCAGATATGTTTTTTGTTTTGTTTTATGGAGATTATATTCAAAAAATCCCGAAGGGCTGACAATGAAAATGATGTTGAAAACAAGAGGTGTAGAAAAAAAACGCAAAATTGGCATTGCGGGCATCGGGAATAAACTTTAAAAGAAAACATACTTGTGCAAATGACCAGAAATATTTGTGTAAAGTTTCATAATCCTGTGTCTCTGATCAATAGGTAGTCACTGGACCTACAAAAGTAGCGCTTTTAACCAAGAATGTAAAGTATAGGCCAGACTTTGAAGTGATATAAAAACGTTAAAAAGGTGTAAAATCAGAGAACAAAAAAAAAAAGATAAAAAAACAAACAAGAAAAGAACAACAAAAAACAAATCAAAAAACAAATAAAAGAACACATGTCTTGTAAGTGTTGCACTCTAAAATACACTAGAATTTCTTCAACATCGGCTAAACTTTAATCTTTCTGACATCCATATGATATCCTCACCACAACGGCACCCACAGACTATTTTTTCGTCAGCTCAGCACTGATTACAATTTTAGATATCGGAGCTCGGTGGCTTAGTGGTACGGCATCGGACTTCAAACCGAAAGGTACCCGGTTCGATCCCCGCCAGGAGTAAGTGCGGTATGTTCTTGGGCAAGACACGTCATCGGTGGTGCTATGTACGGAGGCGTACTGCACGTATATGGTGCACTTGTCTTCAACCAATGCTAACCCTGCATGTGCGGAGTTACACTTTCGACATCCAGGGTCAGTTTTACGGATGGAAGAAGCCGAAGTACCCTGAGAGAACACCGAGCAACGGGGAGCAACTGACAGATTCTCCGATGAACTAACTCCAAACAAGCAGGGTTAGCATTGGTTGAAGACAAGTGCACCATCGACGTGCAGTACGCCTTAGTACACAACGCAACCGTGCCACAGGTGGGCAATTGGGATTAAGTGTCTTGCTCATTGACACAACGCGGTAGCCGGAGGTGGGTTTCAAACCAACCGGGGATCTCTTGGTTTGCAGCCTGCATCTCTACCTACGGGTCGCCGCGCTCCCAGAAGGTATACAATATAACGTAAAATTGGCATCACGGGCATCGGGTGTCTATAGTTGAAATGAAAAAATGAAGATACACGACGTCAAATGGCAAGAAATAGATGTTCGATGATTTATAACTGTATCCCATATAATTACGGCGCTTCTGGGCCGACAGAAATAGAGGTTTCATTGGAAATTGTAAAAAAAATGGAAGCAGAGGCGGCGCCAGAGTTACAGAGGTGAGGGAGTACAGTTGGGTATTGCCCGCCGCGAGTAAGTTTTAAAAAAATTCTCAACTTCGGGAGCGGACACCCCTCCCGAAGTTGAGAAAATTTTTAAAACTTACGTTGTAAATGGTGCTCTCTGGAGAATTCTCAGACAATTAAATTAAAACAGTTTTATCCTTTTGAAACTTATTGGTTAGGTCTTTCAGTTATAGAAAACGTCGTACATGGTGACATTTTAACGGAAGAACGCTGTTGTAAAGTTCGAGCACAAAGCAACAAACGACACTCAAATCGAACATGAAAGTAGGCTGCATTCCAAACGGATGCGTTGCACGCTCTCGATTCTAGCATTCCTCGAATACTCTTAAGTGGTATGTTTCAGGCCGTTTGAACGCGGCGCGCCTTGTTGCAATTTGGGCCCTGGACTCTTGTTTGTTGTTTGCAGCTAATGTGTGTTTGTGTGTGTGTGGGGGGGGGGGGGGGGGCACACGCAAACATAATTTAAAAACTTATCTGATTACACCGCAACGTTCAATACAAAAATTAAAATGATAATATTTTTTTACTACACTTGGCGAAAAAAGTGGAGGTGTAAGTAACCCCCCCCCCCCACCCACCCACCCACCCACCACCCCCTCCATGGCGCTGCCACTGATTGGAAGTGACGTAAAAACGTCTAAAATGGCGATACATCTAAAAACAAAATAACACATGTATTCTAACGTCTTTAGTTCCTATTAAATATTACAATTTCGTAAATATCGGGCGAAATTTAATGTTTTGTGACGTTAAAGCGAATAACGTCCACCGAAAATTCGACCACAGCCGTTGATAATGTTTCAGGTCGGTATCCTATTTTTAGATATGATTTTCGTTGGAGGTGATATTTCCAAAAAATTTAAGAGTAAGGCTAGATACTTCGGTTGCAATTAAAAGATTGATAAAAAACGTCAAAAGTGACGTTGCTTGATTAGAGGTTAGAAATCTTAAATCTAATTTCAGAATGTCCAATGCGAAATAGCCTTTGCAGTTGTACCACATATGGTGAATGTAGATTTAGAAATATGACCGTGGTTATGTGAAAAAGAGAGAAAAGCAGACACAAAATAGGCTAACTATCGCATTGGTAGAATGACTTAATTATGTGCCATACTTTTCCATTGCTGGATTAAATTTGTTTATCATCGCAGTAGATTTTGTTTACATCACATTCCTCTTCTCGTTCGCGGTAGTCTCCCTGTCACATGACTTGGACGGGGAAGTCGGGTTTGTCATTTTCCACCTGTCCAATTTGGTTGATCATGAAAGTTCGGATGAAGAATCAGTGTGTTCGCTGTTATTTCATTGCATGCCATATGGATAGACCAAATCAAACATTTATTAACGGTCCTTTCACCTCGTCTCCATCTTGGCCTCCATCGTCTGTGTCAAGATCACCGATCTCTACACAACGGGATTGCTGGAACATCAGCGAAAAAAAACTGTAATTCAACCCCGCCACCAAGACGGCATCAACTCAATCAACGCGGTAACTGCCCCGCCAATGACGTTTAGTGACATGAAATCTGATATGCCCTGACTGCAGTCACAGCCTTAGAGCGTTCAGGTCATCGAATATCAAGGAAAGCCTAACACGAAAGCCAATAACATGACACGGTGGAAGTCACTTAATTGAATATATTATAATTCAATAACCCTATTAGTTAAATATAATTTCCAAACCCAAAATCATTTACCACACCTTCGGAACAAATTTGATCTGTCAATTGCATATTGAAAATAGAGTAAAATTCAATTAATGAGATAAAATTGTGTTGCAAAATGTCGAGAAATTACCTTTATAATCACTGAATTCGCCTTCTTGATATTCGAACTTATTGCACCCAGTGTAGGGATGTAATCTATTTTATTTTATGACAAAACAATCTGGTAATGTGATTGGCTAAACACTCGTCAGAAGTGTTGACACACTCCAGTATTGCTGATCTATTTCACCCCTATCGAAGTCGAGTTAATATTTCACCTCTCTGCCATTGTTGTCTATAAGTAGCGCGGGTAGGTTAATATGATGATTTCAAATTTGCAATACAAATAGAAACGGTGTTTCCAACTCCCCCCCCCCCCCCCCCCCTTTAATTTCTCTGTTCCAATATTTAGGAACTGTTCAAATACAACAATTAACTACAACATGAACAAATAATTTAATTCACTTTGCTACTTGTATATATATATGTAGAAATTGGTATATTAATATGTTGTTGTTCTTCGAAAAAAGTGTAATAAAGCAAGGAATTTGCAAACGATTTTTTAGTGTCATAAGAATAAAACAGTAACCTATTTTTCTTGAGGTTGATACAAGGAGTTTTCAACCCAAGAAAAGTAATATTCACCGAGGCCTACAGTCTACGTCCTCGGTGAATATTACTTTTGTCGGATTGATAGTTCATTTTATTATATACTTTATAAACAACCACATTTCTGTAAGCTGGATCTTGTACACGTGACTGGAAATCAGAAATCCATGTACCCCGGTTTTCCAGTGAATATCAACTTTCTAAGTATAGCTTTTGGAAATCCCTTCTCTAGTTCTATTTCAATCGACGTAATCGCTATAACACTGGCTATTTTTATCTTATTCTGTAGATGATAACCATTTTATTGTTAAATAAAAGTGTTTCTGGTTGATATAATAGAACTTTTAATTGAAAAATGAACGTTTTTGAGGATGGTGTATATAACAAAACAGTTATGGATTTTTGAGGTAGTGGATGAGATGTGATATGCACCTAAAAAACTTATATTGACCTCGATAAGGCCTCGGTCAATATACGTTTTTAGGTTGATATCACATCATATTATCCACCACAAAAGTCCACAATGGTATAGTATTAACCTCACGGAAAGTAAAAAATGGTATAATGTCTCACTTGACAGAGATCATGGAATACATTCTCATCTTATCTCAAGCAAACATGAAAGTGACCAAATACCCCTTTCTTGAATATTCTTGTCAGTTGAATAGTGTCGAGTGGCAAGGTGATTATTCAATTAACAGAGTTCTGCTGAAATAATTTTCCAACCTCGGCACTAGTTATTTTGTCGGTAATAACTAAAACATATTGCAAATATTCAAGTTTAATTGTGCGGATTAACAACATATTCCCTTTACTCAGACATGAAAGTTTATTCTTCAAAAAGTAATTGCCGCTTGTGAAGCTTTGGACTATTGAAAACTTTTGAGAAAATGTGTTAACGAACATTGTCTATTTATAGCTACAATTGCCCCACCCATTTGAAGATGGCGACAGGTGGGGCACTATTTTATATTACTGAAGACATTCCAGCAATCCAATTCTATAGAGACCAGTGATAAAGACTGATCAAGGAAACGCCACGCCAACCTCTTTACCTGGCGAAATTATGCCGTCACGTCGTAAAATATTCAAATATATATCCAATAGCAAGCTGGACATAGCTTTTGTTTATAATACTCATTCTGCTTCCGTAATCTGCGAACTGTTCCTCCAGAAATTCAGTTCACAAAATATCGAAATAAAAAATGTCTATCCTAGCTGTCTGACCCCAGTATTTTTGCTCTTGTTTCGGACAAGAAAAAATGTCGTTGACCAAATAGTTGGGTGCGCGATGGTTAAGTGGTTAGAGCATTTGGTTTTAAACAGTAAACAGAAGCTCGACAGTTCACTCCTAACCAGCGATAATTGCGGTTTGTTCTTGGGCAAGACACACCAAATACCATTTGCCCTCGTGGACGCATGGTGACGCTGTGTGTTAAGGACAACTGCACGCTGACGGTGAACGTGTATTCATCCGCTACTAATACTGCTCGTGCAGAGATGTGAGTTGGGGGTTTGACAGGTGTTTCTTCTGTTTGGTGGTTCTCTTCGGATATTCAGACTTCCTCCACCCTAAAACTGCCCGACATGAAATGACACGGCTGTTTAATGTGTCGTTATACACAAATGAACAACCAATCAGCCCATAAAGATTCTGTATACTTTGACAAGTATTACACACCCCGCAGTTACAACCATGGGATTCCTATATGCCATCCTGCGTTTTGGGGAAACAATAATAGCTGGCGCCTGCGTAACGAGAGTGGGGAGTTACTCTTCCCCTTGTCTTGCTGTTACGGCAGCTGGGAAAATAGGCGAATCGCATTAGAATTAAAATCTTTTGACGGCAGTATTTAGAACAAGAGATTAAAAAAACCTGTTTACAATTTTGTGAAAGTCTAAAAAATATCTTGTCATTTTAAGATTTAAAACTCACTTTAAATGAAGCTTCGGATCATATATCACACAACAATCTTCTGTGTTACGAGTTTCTCAGCTAATTAGTGCCGCTTATAACTGGATGTTTTCTCTTTTTAAGTTCAAATCATAGCTTATAATCCCACATTGGAACAAACTTTCAATACTCCCTCCAATGAGTAGCCGTAAGCAAGGATTTGGGGGAAGCATGAAAATTACAGGAAAAATATGGACATTTCTTTATCAGATACGATTTTCTTTTCCGAAATAGCCCAATATCAATCTCGCATGATATGACTTCAAACTCAGCTGATACAATGCCGATCTCGGCCGATATAGAGCAAGCTAGAGTTATCTTCCTTAATATGTTACATGCACAACCAGTCTGTTCACATCGAAATTTTTGACCGAAATCAGGAAAATTGGTGTGGCGCAATGGAGTGACTTAAAGCAGAGGTCTTGTATGATGAGGAATTATAGATGGCAATAAGTAAGGATTACAGTGCAAGTCAAAATAAGTTGTGGGATAACCACTATAAACTATGTATTTTCTCTTCCTACGCTGATAAGATCAGAATCTGACATCATTTTCTGGAAAGCTCTCACTGAGAGCTTTCCAGAAAATGATATCAGATTCTGATCTTATCAGTGCAGAAGCAGCAGTATACATAGATTATTTTGGTTATGCTATAACTTATTTTGACTTGTACTGTAGGTAGGTGAAAAAAAAAAAGAAAGTTGTACAGAAAATACAAGACAAACTAAGACTCAGAGTCGTAAGTGGAGATTCGTCAACGTTGGAGACGTGATAGTTCTGCATCCCAAGCGTCGGGGTTTCCCCAGTGGGGAAGCCGAGCGATCGAATGGATGAACAGGGAGACGAGGAATCTTCGTACTTTGTGAAATGAATAAGAAATAACAGCATTGTCCGAAAACTCGAACAGATCTGAGAGAGCTGAGTAATTATTTGTTTTGGTTTAATAAATAAAGAAGTTATTACTTTGTTAGTGTCATATCGTCTAAGATATAGCCCGATGTAACCTCACATCAGCCTTCGACCATCGGTGTCAGGCTAATATGAAATTACTTCGGGTTGATCATAATCACGTAATAACCTCTTAGCATGGTAGCATGACCTAGTTGAGTTTAATAGTGGGTACATTGGTTGAATTAACCCTTTGATACGTCTTATGACATACGAAATCAAATAGCGTGTTGATACTCTGTGGTCTTTTGTTTTGTTATTTTTTTTAATTTTTTGACCTCAGTTCCTATTTTCTCCCGAATAGTGCTCAGTGACAACCGTTGACCTAAATGTTATCGCAGCTTAAAATACTAATATAATTCTGCTGTCAAGACTTCTTAACTGGTTGAGTGCTAGAAGCCACTCTCATGGCTTTCAAAAATGAGGATACCAGAGCAAAAGCCAACACGTTCCTTGCTTATATTTTATATTCAGTCAAACACAAACACTATGTTGCTTATATAAAATTGTTTTATTACAAACTATTTGTGAGAGCCTGTAGGCTATCTCCAATAATTTGTAATAAATCAAGTTTTGAATAACAAATTCAGACCACCAAAAATAAACTAGCCCTCAACCAGTTAATCACTAGTGTGAAAATTATCTTGTTATTTGTACTTTCCGACGTTTGACGTCGCATTTTAAAAAAGGTTGAAGAAACTGAATTCCCGGTGATGTTTAACCCTTTACCTAATGTAACGGCCAAAACCGGCCAGCGCTATTCTCAAAAATCGCCAATTAATTTTCATTATTTGTTTCATTTTTTTGTCTCAAAAACATAGGTTATGACCCCTCGTTCGAACGAGCTCGTCGAGCTCGTTCCAACGAGGGGTCATAACCTATGTTTTTGAGACAAAAAATGAAAAAAAATTAGTTATTCAAGAATTTTTTTTGCAAGTGTCGTCTGCTTTTCAGGTTAGGTAAAGGGTTTAAACGTCAGGGTAATTAAAGGGTTAATAAGTGAAAAGTTAATATAGGCCATCCTTCAGTGACAATAATCGTTAAGTTTGAGTGCCCCTTCTGCTTTCCTATTCCCTCGCTCAAAGAATTCCTTTGAGCTCTCCTGTTAAAATATGGTACATGCATTTATAAAATTTACAAGCCTACAGTTAAAACTAGAAGTCCTGTCATGAGATACGCACAAATAGCACGTTGATATGCGCGTTAATTTACGCGTTATGGCCCAAGTAAAGCTATCAAATTCTGTACGTCCATTGGCAGAAACATTGCATGTGTTTGCTATGAGTAACCAAGAGAACCTGCCGTGCTTTGGATGCCATTCAATATGGCAAATGCGCGCAATTCCAGCGCGTAATTAAGCCTAGATAAGCGCACTATTCGTGACAGGACTTCTAGTTTTAACTGTACCTTTTTCTTAAATTATTTTGGTCAGTGACAATAATCGTTAAGTTTGAGTGGCCCTTCTGCTTTCCTATTCCCTCGCACAAAGAATTCCTTTGGGCTCTCCTGTTAAAATATGGTACATGCATTTATAAAATTTACAAGCCTACAGTTAAAACTAGAAGTCCTGTCATGAGATACGCACAAATAGCACGTTGATATGCGCGTTAATTTACGCGTTATGGCCCAAGTAAAGCTATCAAATTCTGTACGTCCATTGGCAGAAACATTGCATGTGTTTGCTATGAGTAACCAAGAGAACCTGCCGTGCTTTGGATGCCATTCAATATGGCAAATGCGCGCAATTCCAGCGCGTAATTAAGCCTAGATAAGCGCACTATTCGTGACAGGACTTCTAGTTTTAACTGTACCTTTTTCTTAAATTATTTTGGTCAGTGACAATAATCGTTAAGTTTGAGTGGCCCTTCTGCTTTCCTATTCCCTCGCACAAAGAATTCCTTTGGGCTCTCCTGGTAAAATATGGTACATGCATTTATAAAATTTACAAGCCTACATGTACCTTTTTCTTAAAATATAGCAGAAGTTGTGTTTTATTAATAGGTTTGGTGATCGGTACTTTGCCTTGGAGAAAATGGTAGAAAGCATAACAGGTGCATTCAGTACTCAGGATGACATTGATAAGGTAAGCCGCTTGCATTAGGCTAAGTTTATGATAAATGAAACGTTACGTCACCAATGTGGTATTGCGTGGTTGTCTTAATTCAGTAGCTGTATCATCCCCAGGTGTTTACAATTTCGTAAAACTTGCTCATCATAATGATATCACCTATGCAAATCAGCAAACAGATGTGGGTAGACTTCCGAAAATGTCATACAAACCTACAAAAGTGTGCCATTAAATAGGCGCCGCACAGCCTCATAAAGATTTGAGTTAGAGGTAGGGGAATAAAAAAATATAATGTCTCCCCAGCAAAATATCACAGAGCAAGAAATTGCCGTTCAAAGTATATGCTTTGATCACTTCCATGTAAAGCAGCAGATTATACCCAAATCATCAAATTAACCCTTTACCTAACGTAACGGCCATAACCGGCCAGCGCTATTCTCAAAAATCGCCAATTACTTTTCATTATTTTTTTCAATTTTTGTCTCAAAAACATAGGTTATGACCCCTCGTTGGAACGAGCTCGTCGAGCTCGTTCCAACGAGGGGTCATAACCTATGTTTTTGAGACAAAAAATGAAAAAAATTAGTTATTCAAGAATTATTTTTGCAAGTGTCGTCTGCTTTTCAGGTTAGGTAAAGGGTTAACAGAGGTAAAACACACCCAAAACTTGTTATCCAGCTGATAAAGCATCATAAACAGGGTGATGGATCATTTTTTAAAATTGTATTGGGGGAGGGGAGGGCGGTCACATCCTCTCTTTAGTTTCACGAAAAAAGCAACTGCATCTATTTTTATACAACTTATTTCAAGTCGGCGTGCCCTATTTTTGTTTGAGTAAGCAAGGGTGGGACAGGTTCTTCATCGAAGACGGACTGGTTTTAAATTTATTTCAACCGCACTCCTAACGCAAATGACATTCGACACTTGAGTTTTTAACAAAACTGATTTTGATTTTTTTGCTGTTTTCTTTTTTTATGTTTCCAAATCATAGCTCATGAACACTCATTGAAACAGGCTCAACCCGTTTGTTTCCTTTAGGAGTCATATGCTATAATTTGGGGGCCAAAAGTTAAAACACAATCACCACAATTACCACTGGTTTCACATGGAAAGCTGATGGGAGTTGTTCAAGTGTCGAGCATTTGATTTAACAGCACAAACAAAGGCTCATGGCAAACAGCCAATTTCTGAAATGAATCCGATGACCGGCTCTTTCTTTACCCACATTTCGGGGAGTTTGCGCGCAGACTACTGTTGATTAAATGTGATGTCCCTTCACTGGCAGCATATATACAAATACTATTTCGTCCTTCAGTTATAGATATTCCAAACAGCGGATATTTAATGCGCCTTGTAAACATGAAGTTATCAACTCAGTTTGTGGAACTTCGAGGGTAATCGTAAAACTACGATTGTGACTTGACTTCATTCTTAATTATTCAGAAAACAAACATGTCTAATAGCACAGTTAACCCTTCGCCTGACATGAAAGCAGACGACACTTGCAAACAAAATTATTGAATAACTATTTTTTTTTTCATTTTTTGTCTCAAAAACATAGGTTATGCCCCTCTGTGGAACGAGCTCGTTGAGCTCGTTCAAAAGAGGAGTCATAACCTATGTTTTTGAGACAAAAAATGAAAAAAAGTCATGAACATTAGTTGGCGATTTTTGTGAATAGCGCTGGCCGGTTTTGGACGTTACGTTGTGTAAAGGGTTAAAGTCATTAAATATTCAATGAAAAGTCATCAAATCAAGTCTCGATTGAAAAGTTTTTCTGTCGTTGCTTCAAAGAAAATGAATATTGATGGTATTCTTAGATTCAATTAGAAGGAATATGTCGCTTTTCCGACCAACTCAAATATTCCAGACGATTGAATTTACACACAGACTTTGTACTATTTACAGTACGACCGCAGTAGACTGGTCACTTTCCACGCGTGGGCAATATTTCCACAGACGCAATAATGTTAAATTCCAAATACTAATTATAGGAACAATCATCAAACATTTTATTAATTAAAATTTTGCTGGAGATGATTTTTATTACATCGTAAACGCAAGCATGGATATCACTGCCCTTGCGAGGATTACCACAAGTCCACAGCAACTATACTGTAAGGACTGCATTGATTCCACGCCAAACAGCGTCGAATTCCTTACCTATGTTAACTGTTGGTTTGAAAGCTTGATTAGACAGAGGAATTCTAAGCTGGTTCCTGGGTCCGATAGTTGTTGTATTCCTCAGTTTGTACATTACTGTTATACACTTTTCCCTGTGGGTAGTGATTTCATAAACAAAATGTTAAGTAAATGCCGAATACAGAAAAACAAAATAAATAGAGGATATGAAATAAGTGTTTTTCTCATATGATATTTATGAAACGAGTCTGAGAATTTTCCGTTTGGGCGAGCCTCCGGCGAGCCCCAAACGGACAATTCGGACGAGTTTCATAAATATCATATGAGAAAAACACTTATTTCATATTCGATTTATCATATGACACACCTACGCACAAATTAACGACTTAGTACGACTTTTTGACCATTTACCTAACGTGTGTTGTCTTGGAAAAAACATCATCATATAACTAAAAATTTTCAATTTTTGCTTCCAAAACATAGGTTATGACCCGTCATTGGAACCTCGTTCCAATGAGGGGTCATAACCTATGTTTAGGAAGCAAAAAATGAAAAATTGTCGTGTATAGCACTGGCCGGTTTTGGTCGTTATGTTAGGTAAAGGTAAAGGGTTAATGCAATATAACTCAACCTAAATAGGACAGATAACGTAAATTCTCTCTACTCAAATTATGCAAATGTGACCCAGTTGTATTTTGTTCAGCCAATCAAACTGTCCATATTTGAAATTCACCAACGGAATCTTTCAACCCCAATTATGCAAACTATGAAATCGACAGAAGGCTTTATTTATCACTGATTAATATAAAAGCAAAATAACGAATGTTTTAAAGTGAACAAAACGGACGAGTCACAAGATAAATAGAGTATATCTAGTGTTTTGGAGTGGTTATTGAAAATTATTACCACTTCACAGGGCGCCCTCTAGCAGATTTTACCTTTACGGTAAAGTGTATAATGCGCAGTCTCAAACCGGAAGTTGCGTGTTAACCTGGTTAACGTCCCGACTCCAGATAAATATTTCGAAAACGCCTCGGCTCCGTATAAATGTAATGAATATCACACATTTGTGAACTTTCACCATTGGGTCAGGAATTAATAGATTTGGAAGAGTTCAGGTGGCATACAAAAATATTTAAATTAAGCTATCACGTGACTGACCACGTGACGTTTTGTTTATCTGGAAACAGACGACACGTGTATTTTGGTTAAATGTCATTGTGAAAACTCGAGATGTCACAATCAAGTGAACTTGATGAAGAATCTTTGGATTTAATCATTTTAGAAGTGGTAATAACAGTAATAACAAGATTTTGTTGGGCGTCCCTGTTTATTAACGGCCCTCCGGGAATGATTAACAGCCCTCGGGCCGTAAACAGCCCTCGGCTTCGTCTCGGGCTGTTAATGGACCTTCTGGTTGTTACTCATACCTGTTGGGCCGTTAATAAACCCTAACGCCCTTCAAAATCATGCTATTGGTATATTATCTCATGAGTGACCGAGACAAATGTTTATTTTTCGCGAGCGCTTGCGCCAGCGAATATAACCATTTATCTCGCTCACAAGTGAGATAATCTTAGGTATCCACTCAAAAACACTAGATTTTATTTTTATTGTACGCTTTTTATAAGAATCTGATAAATCCACTCCTTTCAACCTTGAATTGATACATGAAAGTAAACAGCGCATTGAATCATTGAACGGCGGAAGTGATTTGATCTATACTCGGAACAGATGGCGTCTTGCGATCTGATTCAGTTGGCGGGTTTCTAGTCCAAACATGGCCTGAAAGTCCGTAATATAAGTTTTTGGTTTGGTACGTCCTTTGAAAGGATGTACCAAACCAAAAACTTATATTACGGACTTTCAGGCCATGTTTGGACTAGAGGGTTTCATGAATCAATTCAAGGTGAATACGTGTTGAATCATTGCTGGAAATGATCGGTATCCACCCAAAAACACTAGAGTTTCTTTTCATTATACGTTTTTAGAACAAGTTGATCATTTCCAGTGATAATTTGACTCGTATTCACCTTGAAGTGTTGATTTGAAAGCCGCCATTTTTATTGATACCGTGAAAGTGAAAATGTCTATATCTTCACAGTGAAGGATACGATTTCAATCTTTCCGCAATTTCTTCGATAATCTATAGTTTAGCGTATAATAAAATAGCCTCTACAATTCTAGTTGTTTTGTTAGTAATAACTAAAATATGTTGTAAGTAATTTGCATTGCGCAAAAATGTGCACATTATTACCCTATTCATTTTTCGCAGACATGACAACTTTATTCTTTAACAAGTGCGCCTCTGATGAACAACTGAAGGACTATTAATCGGAGCTTCTGAAGGACTATTGAAAACAATTGAGAAAATGTGTTTTCGTTCTCTCTCGTTTTTTTTCTCTCCTTTTGTGGGAATTAAGGATCACAGGGAATAGAGGATAGATCGCGACCAAGTTACGACCCGGACAAAATCCCTTGCCTGCCGTGGTGATCACCGTAGCGATAGTAAACAGTTGGTTCAATTTTAATAAGCCTGTTGCATATTGTGAGTTAATCGTCCACACAAGACTGGTTTGTGATTCTGGGCTCTTACTTTGTATGACTTTTTGAAAAATTGGAGTCAAGTTTTAGATGAAAAATCTTCTTCATGGTCCTATCGCTGGCGATCCATTCTCCGGGTATCGCATATGGTTGCATTCGATGTTTAGGGGAAACTGAATATAGACTATACTCACTGAAGTATTTAATCGTTAGGTGAGCAAAGGATGATCAGGTAAGACTTAAATCAAAATGATAGTCTGGGGGTCACAAAGTACTTTTTTCTCACAAACATAGCCCAGAACTCCTCGCCTGTATTAGCGCGTTGCGCCAGTTCCAAGGGGGAGGGAGGAAAAAGTTGTTTTTTTAGGGGTGGGGCAGAAAAAGGAAACACGTTTGGTAACTGCAGATTTTATTTGTCAAGTCTCGTCTTCTATTTGCGCTAGGCAAATGGTTAATAAATAGTTATCAAATCTTGATTGAAAACGTTAATGGGTGATTGCTTTAATCACTAAAGGTGAGAGAAATATAGAATATACCCATAGTAGCTTGGTTTACCAAATTTTCACCACGAGTGGTGAACATTTGGTGCACCAATCTACTTTGTGTATATTTTATTTATACCATGATCCTCAGATTATTAAGAGTCGCTATTAGTTTTTTTCTCGATTTTACTGAACAGCAGACGTACATACGTGCGATCTGTTTTTGTTTATATGAGAATCGGTGGGCAGTACTTCCGCTGTCTATTTTATCACCGAAACGAAATGGAAAAAGAAACGGAGCCTTTTTCGTTTTAATAACATAAGAACATACTATTTCGAGTTATGGATGCTTTATTAACATGAGACAATGCATGTTTGTTAATTTTTGGTATCTTATGGGGTAAACTGATTTAAAAACGTGATAAATATTTGCCACTTTCATTTACTCTTCGCGAGGCGACGTGCAATAAATTTAGACAAGATCGCATTCAGGTCGACGTCACTAAAGGTCAACTTGGATGTAGTTCCACTGTAGTTGTAAATTTTAACTATTGAAATCCTATTGCTGGCGTGTTCACCACGGTTGGTGTGTAAAGCTAAAATTTACGTCATAGGCTTTTCATATATAGTAGAATAGGGAATCATGGTATAAATATGTGATTTCCGCCCACTGCCTTGAACTCATCAAACAAACGTTTTCTTAGTCTCGTATGTCAGACAATAATTAGCACCCTTTTTCCATTTTCAGCTGGACGAGTTTCTGAAAAAATATCCGGATCTTGGAACTGCAGAGCGTGCCTTTCGTCAAGCTTACGAGAGAGCTAACAAGAACCAGAGGTGGATGTCTAAATTTCTGTCAACGCTGCAAGCTTGGTTTTCGACGCAACCGTAACGCGAGCAGAGTAGGCGGACGGCGAATTATTAATAAAATATGGTTGGAAGCTTCACTTTGAGGTTGACTTAGAGCAAATCCATTTCTCCAGTAACGTGTATGCTTGTTACACAACAAGCATGTGATTATCACCCCCAACTCTGTCGAATTTTATGTAGAAACGTTAATGGCAGGGGCGCCGGAAGCACTGCAAGACAGGAGGGTGGTAGACCGAGGGAAATCGGCATTTATCGGCACTAGCAGCCCCGCCATGACATGGCGAAGTATGCATGTCTTGAAACCCGAAGGCCCAACACCTCTTCCCAAACCCCAACTCCCCGATTGAATTTAGAAATCTTTCAGAACGGATTGGGGTGTATTTTAGCTTTACTATAAGAGTGAATGAATGAAAAAAAATTGAGTGCTGAACCTAGAAAAGGCATTGTCTGCCCCCTCTCGCGCCCGTGGTCCGAGGGCAGGGAAGGCAGCTGCCCCCTCTGCCCCAGTGTTTCCGGCGTCCTTAATTAATAATCCACAGCTAATTAATTGACGCGTATAAGTAGTAGTAGCTCTTTACATTTAATTCTAGACTTGAAACAAATAGAGACGGCACTCTGCCAACAAAACATAGGTTATATTCCCTCACTGGAACGAGCTCAACGTGCTCATTCCAGTGATGGATCATAAACGATGCTTTCGAGTATTTTGAATAAAATAACGACATTTAAATCGCCAGTTTGGATAATGCCGCTTGCCAGTGTAGGCCATTGCGTTAGGTCAAATGTTGGGAAACATTTACCAACTGGAGCTGAAAGCTTTCGTAAATGCATCCCTCCCACGTATTGTGAGTAACACCGAGTCAGGTAAAGAAGTGAAGGTTGTTCAAGTTCATGAATACCGATAGCGAGGTTGTTAAGTAATTTGCAATCAGTCTTTTGTTAAACCAAATCAGGCAGAAATCCAGGTGTACCAACCGGATAAAAGGTATCGTAGTGGCATAAAGGCAATACCCAGCCCATTGCTCTATCGTGCATTTCAAGTTGATTGTAAACCCCCGAAAGGACGAAAGAGGTAATATATAATTATGTTGAAACACTATTTCAAAAACGCCCATTCCTTCTAGGTGAATTGCGGTATATTGCATTGCAGACAATAGCGTAGACATTGTTAGGGCAAATCCCATCACCTGGAGCGTGGTGGGCCCTGGTACGACGTTGGACTTCAATCAGAACGAAGGCACTTCATCCCAATTGCCCTGTTGAGCGCATGGTGGCGCTATGTACTACGGCGTACTGCACGTCGGTGGTGCACTTGTCTTCAACCAAGGCTAACCCTGCTCGTGCGGAGTTAGTACGTTGGGAAGTCTGACAGTTGTTCTTCCTTCCTCGGTGGTTCTCTCTGCGTACTCCGGCTTCCTCCATCTATAAACCCGTCCGACACGAGGTGACCCTGGCTGTCGAAAGTGTTGGCTGACAACAATAAATAAATAAATGAATAAATACATAAATAACACGGCTGCACTTTCAAAATATTGATTGTTCTTCCCCCAAGGAACAAATATAGAATCCACCAGTTGATGGCTCTAAACTGGCATGGGATATACCATCAGTGTACAAAAGGGTTGACTTGCGATTACAAAATAGTCCGTAATTACAAAATACTAACTTACAATTACAAGATACCGAATTGTAATTGCATTTTAGTAACTTCTGCTTTCAAGTTACTATCTTGTAATTACGGGTTATTTTTTTGTAAGTTTGATTTAGCCAACTCTTAATTACAAGTTAGTTATCTAGCAAGTATAATTTATTTTCTCGTATTTACAAGTTAGCTAAATTATAGTTACAAAATGCTACTTTCACGGTAGGTTTACTGAATTTGCTGCAGCTTAGGTCGTTGGGGCAGTTGTCGACGTGGGTGGTGTCGCGGTTTTTATTAACTGCCAGACTCCCTAACGTACTAACTCCATACAAGCCCGGTTAGCATTGGTTGAAGACAAGTGCATCATCGACGTGTAGTACGCATTATTACACAGCGCCCCCGTGCCCTAACGTGGTTTCGTGTAGTAGACAGTGATATACTTGTAGATAAATTCGTTAAGGTTAGTGATACGATCGTTCCCGGTATTGTAGGTGTTGTTCAGATAGCCGTGGGTGTGGTGGTGATGGTAAATAATCGTTGGTGTCCTATGTGAAGTGGTCGGTGTAGTTGGTTTATGCAATCCATTCCGCTACACCACCAACACCCACAACACCAACCACTGCAACTACTACACCATCCACAACTACAACACCCGCGAGTCTTATCGTCGCCTGAGTGCTAGAATGTTCTATGTCCCATAGGGGACATAGAACATTATTGCGCTCAGGCGAGGTACTAGCAACAATCACAATCACAAAATAGTCAACTTTTCTCGTCATTCACATCGACTTACGAAAAGGTTATCTCCCCTGATTGCTAAGAATTGGCTTGCAAAAATTAACACTAATTGAATGGAGAATTTTTATATTTCTCAAAATTATATAAAACCTATGAAAGTTATATTCGCTGTGCGCATCAATCCTTTAAGAACAATATATATGCTCTCAGTTGGTGATATTATCGAAAGATTTCATTCGACCAATTTTTTTCCCACGTTGATTTAAAATGCTATTGTTATTTCCTGTATAATTCCATGTAAAATGATAGAAAATTGCAGTTTCGTCAACTTTTAGCGGTTAATATATATTTTTTTGCTTCATATTAGCAATGCTGTGCGCATACCGGCATATAATATAGATATTGTCCTATCTAACCATATAAAAATATACAAGCTGACATTTGCTCATTTTTCCCCTTTGATGTTAAAACCAAGAACAATTGTATTGTAGTAAAAACAATTAAAACCGCAGTCCTAAATATCAGATAGGTTTCCGCAAAAGTACAAATGAAAAGGTGCGATAACCCCTAAGCGGCTTAATTAATTTCTGGTCAACCAGTAAACAAAAAATCCTCATATAACTAAAAATTCATTTTGTTGGCTTCCAGGACATAGCTTATGACCCCTCAGTTGAACGAGCGCGACGCGCTCGTTCCAATGAGGGGCCATAACATATGTTTTGGAAGCAAAAAATGAAAATGTAAAAAAATTGAATGCCGATTTTCGTGTATAGCACTGGCCGGTTCATTCTCAGCTGATTTCACCGCTTCCGACAACTATTCCCTGGCGATCAAGATTTTCTTCACACCTTTCAGAGGTTCAATGTTAATTGGATTACAGCTTGACTCCAGTATTTACAAGGGGAGATAACTTTCCAAAGAGTCAATGTCTATGACGAAAAAAGTTGAGGATGGCCCGACATCAACAGCCAACAACCACACTAGCCACTATACCTGCTTTGCGAAAACAACTACTGCACCAGTCTTTACAACATCAACATCCACAAATACAAAGCAACCATTGGAACTACTGCTACAACCACTACACCTACTAAACACACTACAAAACCTACCTACTACCACTACACCTACTTGAACAGTTTCGACACCAACCACCACAACTGCAAACTGACCACTATCACACCAACCACAACCACTATTACACCTACAGTACATATCGAGTGTATTATCACTAAATCACCCGCGGATAGAGATTCCACCCAAACAATAATTGCAAATTTGTTGCGAAGCGAAGCATAACAAACACAAGCAAAGTTCCAGCCAATGGACCTCCGGGTTAAACCCGGAGGCCCATTGGCTGAAACATTGCTTATGTTTTTTGTCCATATGTTTAGAACTGGAAAGTGATACCTTGTGTGTTAACTCCACTCCGCGGGTGATTTTGTGACAATTCACTCTCCACGCACTGTATCACTACAGTTATTTCACTAACCAACAAAAAATGACTCCAAACACCTCTCGTCAACACTAACCACTATGACACAAACTAATATAACCACAACATCAACCACGACTACACCAAAAGCTACCGCTATGACACAAACACTCACAACAGCAACCACTACAACTAATACACCAATCACTATGAATACAAAAGCAACGGATGAACAAACCACCACAAGTTCAACACACACGACCACAACTACCACGCCATCAGCCACAATCTTGTGTCCTCACTACTCCTCCAAAACCGCCACTCTCTTCTGTTCCTCAAAGTGCCCAGTGATCTGAACATCGTTGGCATCAGTCACCGAAACATGATCTCCAGCACTTCCCAAACCACTATCTTCTGACATCGGTCCCTAACAACCCGAATAGTCTTCAGTAGTCCCCTAAATGTGTTCCTTTAAGTCAGGTCCTTACCAGAAGGCCAGTAATATTCATATCAGTCTAGACAGAAAAGCCATGACATTGTATCCCTACCTATTGGTCCAAGCTGGAGGAAATGACAGACAAAGCACTTACAAAAAACTCCTCTGTGATCCTAATAGGCAACCTAAATTGCAATCTTCTGGAACAGTCAGGCCCTCTTCAAGATATTATTATGCGCTTCAATCTCCAAAATTTGATTCTGGAACCCACTAGGATTACAACTACGCCTCAAAGCCTGAATAGACCCCATAATTGTTAGCGACACCATAACCATAAGGCAGTGTTCGCCCATATTGCCTTTCCACGGCCGCGCAGGGAATCAGTTAAGCGATCAGTGTGGAACTATTCCAAAGCTGACTTTGTGAAAATGAACAGAATGATCTCTGAAAATAACTGGGAATCCTTTATCAATGACACAACTAACATAAATGATTGTGTTGCAAATTTTGCAAAGGCCTACTTGGATATTGCAAAACTTTGCATACCTAGTTATAATATCACTGTTCGACGGAACGACAAACCGTTGTTTGATAGCAGCTTGAGGCACGAAATACGTACCCGTGACCGAGCAAGAACGCTGGCGCTCAAACATAATACTACTAACTACTGGTTTAAGTACAGAGAAATTAGGAACAAAGTGAACAATATGAAAAGATTTGCAAAAGAAAAATATATCTATAAATTAGACGAAAGTTTAACTCTCGAAAATGAGCCTAAACAGATTTGGCATATCGTCAAATCATTCATGAATAACTGTAGCGAATCGGATATACCTTCTCTTCACTATACAGCTGAATCAGGAACTACTATAGTGGACAAATATATTGACAAAGCAAATCTTCTGAATGGTATTTTTATTGATAAAAGTAAACTTGACTCATTCAATCATCAGCTCCCACCCCTAAAGCTCCACTGCACAAAGTCATTATCAGAAATAAATTGTACAGAATCCGACATTTCCAATATTTCATGGCCACGATGGGCTAAGCCACAAAATGCTTCGAGAAACGCGATTTACTGTCTCTAAACCACTGAGTCTGTTGTATAATAAATCATTGCGTACCAGTATCTATCCGGATCAGTGAAAATTAGCAGACCCCATACCAATATATAAAAAAGGCGACCGTCGAGATGATGGCAATTACCGACCTATATCTCTCCTGTGTGTTATTGGGAAAATATTGGAAAAAGTAGTCTTCAATAAAGTTTTTCACTTCTTCAATGAGAATAATCTCTTTTACAAATTCCAATCGGGTTTCTTACCTCAAAACAGTACGGTGTTCCAACTCATAGAAATTTATCGTTCTCTCTGTCACGCCATTGACAAAAAACAACCGACATGTGGTGTTTTCTGCGACATATCTAAAGCGTTTGACAGAGTGTGGCACAGGGGCTTACTTTTTAAACTCCGAAAAAATGGAATAACTGGAAGACATTTGGAATGGTTTGACAGTTACTTGACCAATCGCAAACAACGCGTTCTTGTAAATGGTTGTCACTCCAGCTACAAAGAAGTAACATCAGGTGTACCACAGGGCTCCGTACTTGGACCTCTCCTATTCTTGTTGTACATAAATGACATCGCCGAGAATATAGGATCTGTAATCCGTTTATTTGCTGATGATACCTGCTTAATTAGAAGCGATCAAACGATGAATGAAATGACGGGAAAGATAAATCGGGACATACTCCAGATAAATGTCTGGGCCGACAAGTGGCTCGTAAATTTTAACGCTCAAAAAACAAAACTGATGTTATTCTCGATAACAAAAAATATCCCATACCCAACTATCAAATTTCTAGATGAAACACTTACTTTTACTGATGAGCATAAACATTTAGGACTAATCATACAATCCGACTTGTCATGGGACAAACACATCCTAAATATAAGTAAACGTGCTAGCTCCAGGCTATCCCCGCTTAGGAAGTTAAAATTTTGCCTAAACCGAAACACCTTAGAAACTATGTACAAAGCTTTTATCTTACCAATATTAGGGTATGCTAGCCCAGTATGGGATAACGCTCCCAAAACACTACTGAAAGGCCTCGACGACATACATTACGACGCTGCACGCATAATAACGGGACTGACAAGGTCGGTCTCGAAGGAGCAACTCCTCTTGGAGTTGGGATGGAAATCATTAGAGGAACGTCGATATATTCACAAACTGTGTCTGTTTCATAAGGTTGTAAATGGAAATGCCCCCGAATACCTTACTGACCTCTTAGCAAGGAGAGTTCGTGACACAGCAAATTATTCCCTTAGAAACGCTTCAGAATTTGTTCCATATGTTTTGCGAACGGAATTGTTGAAAAAGTCGTTCTTTCCGGCATGTTCAAAAATATGGAACACGATCGATGAGACCATCAAAAATGACTCTTTGGTAAGCTTTAAAAAATTCTTGACTAACCCGGATCTGAAACCACCCCTATACTTTAATAAAGGGAAGAGAAAACGGAGTATATTTCACTGTCGGCTAAGAAACGGGTGTAGTGATCTGAAAGCTGATAAATTTGCAAACCATATATCCGATTCCCCCGAGTGTACGTGCACTCGCAACGAAATAGAAGACCCATCACTATTTCTTCGTGTGCAACCACTATGTCCCAGCTCGGAACAAAATGACTCATATCCTGCTAAAATACAACGTTACTGAGGTTGACCAGCTACTTTATGGAGAAGCGACCTTGCCAAACAAAGATAACGAGGTTATATTTCAAGCTGTCCAGAAATTTATACACGAATCCAAACGCTTTGAATAGTAGTCGAACTATTAATACATTCAACATCCTCTACAACTGAAGCAAATGCAAATCTTAAAAATTAAATAATAATTATGCCGAACAAGTTGCTGTCTCAGATTTCCTCCACCTGCCTGTTGCATTTCTCAACATTTCCCCTATCACACGCGGTTATTTTTCTTTCTACCATAATTGCGCAACAGTTACATTGTCAATGTCACCCACTTATATGCGAGTCGGAACTCAGCACCATACTTCATACTTCGAATTTGACTGAACTTACAGACCCTTCAATAAACATGAACAGAGGATGACCTCCGCAAATATTTATAAGAACAAAATATCAAGATTTGCTTTCATGCCAGGGATTACGACCCCTCGGTGTAAGTAGCTCCACGAGGTCCTTGCAACGAGGGGTCGTTGACCCTGCGAACCAGGTATTGGAAACTGAAAAGATAATAAAATTTAAATTTTGATTACAACTTCATGCGGATTGAGTCAAGTTATATTCTTTCAAGGTTCTTGCATACTTTACTGTCACATTAATTACTTTTTTCCTTTTTGTTATTATGCACTTTAGATTGGATTATTTTGTTCGCTGCCTCATGTTTGAATTGTAAAATGTCGGGAAAAGAGAGTCTTCTAAGTGGAAAGCACTTGTTCTCTGATCCCTTTGCATTTTTACTAGTTTGCAAATAAAATATGTTTAATCTAAAGCCATGAATCTATAATCTGGGAGCTATGTGCCATATAGGCAACAGTCTGGGAGCTTTGGCGGCCCTTCCACGCATCAAGTACAGTACACTACATAAGAATGGAGTTGTTGGTAAATAGCATAGAACCCATATGATGGTTCCGTATATGACTTCAGACAGCCTGTAGGTGTGCCTGCGGCTTAACCCTTTGAAGATGAGAGGCCGTTTTTCCGATCCAGGATCGTGATACTACCAGAGTCCATGATGTAGATAGCTGCTCAGTGAAATTGTGTGTTAGATCAATCAAGATTTTCAACATGCAGCCTCAAGGCTGCACGTTGAAATTATTAATCGATTTTCCCGCAAGTAACAAATATAGACTCCACCTGTTAATGACTCTGAATTGGCTTTGAATATACCATCAGAGTTAAAAGTGTTATAATGCTCAAATAGGTGCGTAAAATCCTTACAATGATACCATACTAGACAGCCGTGCATATCCAACACCACAACAGCTAGCATTACGTGTTACCCACAGCAACGATCTGATAGTAAAACACAAAACACGTGTAAGTGGTAACAAGGGCCAACAGACTCATTGATCATAAACTACCGAACTAGAGAACCAAGCATACCCGACAATGTCGGATGAGAAAATGCAAATTCTAACTGCAATATTGTAACTCGTAATTACAGGATACTAAACTGTAATTATAAGTTAGTGTATTGTAATTATAAATTGGTAACTTGTAATAACGAATTAGTAAATAGCAATTTCAGTTTTGATTCATGTAAATATTAAATATAATGTTGCTAAATTGAAATTACAAGATCATAATTCGCAATTGCAAGACAATAACTTGAAATTACAAGTTATTATCTTGTAATTACAATTCAGTATTTTGTAATTACAACTCAGTATCTTCCAAATATAAGTTAGCATATGTACTGACAAGTTAAGTGAAGATTGAGTGACAGCTCTGTCCTGTCATAAGTTTTGCAACGTTGTGTTTTATCAGATTGCTTTTAGTCTCTTGTCAAGGCAGCACAAAGCCATCACCGCTATTGATTTCAAATTATTAGTCTGTGTGAAACACACACTATTGTTTTTGTACTGTTTATTTTTCTTTTTATTTCTTTTTTATTCTTCTCCTTCATCTTCTGCTTCTTCTTCGTTTTCTTCTTCTTCTTTTTCTTCTCCTGTCTTCTAAGCAGTTCCTTGTCCGCAAGATAACTCGAAAACAAATGGCTTATCTCGTTCCGTTTTGTCATACTGACAGATAGTCACAAGTTCTCGGCCCCCTATGTTTTTCAGATTCCTGGGGCATTAGGGGGTGGCCGTAGGGGTGTTTTGAAAGCGAGTCACGCGCATATCTCAGGCATGGTATAACCTATGGACCTGGAACCAACACTAAATGTGTCGACACTCGATGGAGGTTCAGAATATTGGTCAAGGTCACTGAGGTCACCCAGGGGTCATTGGGTGCATTTTTCAGAATTGCTGGAAATCATTTTTTTACCCCCAATGCATTCCCGAGGTTCGTAATGCATTTCTACACTAAAAAGTGGGTGTGACCAAATATTTTGAAAGTGGGTGATGCTCATATCTCAAGCATGGTATGACGTATGGACCTGGGACCAACACAAAAGGAGTCGAAATTCGATGGGTCAATGTCACGAATGTCAGCCGGGGGTCATATGAGTGTATTTTTCAGAAATGCTTGAAATCACATTTTATTACCCCTAATGCATACCCGAATGCATACCCGAAAGTTCATAATGCATTTTTTACATTCAAAAATTTGGGCGTGGCCAAAAAATTGAAAGTGGGTCATGCTTATAAATCAAGTTTGGTATGACAAATGGACCTGGGACCAACACCAAATGAGTCGAAACTCGATAGAAGTTCAAAATATGGGTCAAGGTCTTTGATGTCATGCAAGGGTCAATGAGTGCATTTTTCAGAATGGGTGGAAATCACTTTTTTGGATCCCTAATGCATTCCCTCGATTGAACCCTTTGAATGCTGTGCACATATTTGCCTTTTTTGTTTTTTTGGAAAAATTGATCCGATTCCGGAATGAATATGTTTAAATAGTGTTAACGAAAACATATTTACGATTTCTTTAAAACTATTTTATCCCCGAAAATAAGCCTCCAAAGTATTTAAATTACATTCATAGAAGGGGTGCTGTGGCTCAGTAGGTAGAGGCGAAGGCTACAAACCGAGAGGTCCTCGGTTCGAATCCCAGCTGCGTCAACCGTGTTGTGTCCTTGGACAAGATACTTCACCCACATTGCCCACGTGGGGGCGCGGTGGCATTGTGCACTAACGCGTACTGCACATCGATGGCGTACTTGTCTTCAACGAATGCCAACCCTACTTGGGTTGGGAGCCTGACAGTTGCTCGTCGTTGCTCGGTGGTTCTCTCAGGGCACTCCAGTTTCCTCCACCCGCAAAACTGTACGACAACAAGGTGACAGTGGCTGTCAAAAGTGTCGTTAAACCAAATAAATAAACAAATAACCTTCATTGAAGGCATGCCTTGATGGTGAGGTTGTAGTATTTGTGTCTTCTATGCACTGTTTGTCAACACGATAACCTAATACAATCAATCCTATCTTAATGTTTTTGTTATACCGATAGACTGCACTGGCAAATGAGTTCACTGAAGCAATAGCCATTATTTAAAACTTGAGAGAATCTCTGATCAACAAAGAGGTCAGAGAGGAAGCTGTAAGTTTTACATGGAATAGCATTGTATATTTATTTAATATTATGTTACAAAATTAAATCTGAAACCATGTTGAATAAAGAATCATTCACATTTCAAAGCATTTTTAAAATTTATTTATCTCTATCATAACTCAGGATCGAAAGGTTTCGAGATGGAGTGGTGTGTGGCTTCTCAAAGCATCTATCACAATTATAAAGTAATGAAATGGAATATTTGAATGGTCTGTGTTTAACCCTCTTAATACTTCAATGTGAGTACAAACACCTTTCATATAACTCATGACTACATAATGTTTTTACGCTTTCCTTTCTGTAACATTTAATTCTATATGGAATGGGACACCTTTTCAGGTGTACCTTCCAAGGTAAGTCATTCATAACCCCTTTAGCGACATAACGGTGAAAACCTGCCAGCGTTATTCACTGAAATTCCCATTAAATTTTCATTATTTGTTTATTCTTGCTTGAAAAACATTCCTTATGGCCTCTCATTGAAATGAGCTCGTTTTTAAAGGGTTAACATGGAGTGTTTAAAGGAACTATTTAAACCCTCTCAATATCTTAATATGAGTCCCCAAACTTTTACGTTTAGAGTGCAGGAATAATGATAACACTTTCTGTTCTCACAATGTTGCTCCAAACACGCATGGGCGACGATGGGACCCCGGTATGTTGTTAATGCCAGTAAGTCTTCAGATAGGCTCTTGGGGGCCTTTAAGGCCGTTTTACGTCTATATTCCAACATTACTGAAATTATTTTACTCGCAATATATTTTTCAGAGGTACCAGGTACCTTAACATCTTCTCGCTAATATGAATATTTGCTATCATCATTAAACATGGCAGATCCGGAATTGGTGGAACCAATATTTTTAAAGTAGTTTACGCTCTTACTCCAGGTTTGGTATGACCTATAGACCTGGGACCTACACCGAATGTGTTGAAACCTGCTGGAGGTTCAAAATGTGGTCCACCTCAATGCGGTCAACGGAGGTCATTAAGGGCATATTTTTCAGAACAATTAGGAATTGCATTTTGTAACAACTTATGCAGTTCTGAAGATTATCCATATATCTCATCATTCAAATAATTGGCAGAGCCAGTAATGTCAATTTCTGATTCCTTGATCGAGTCCTTTAAATGGTGTGCACATAAAAACCTTTTCATGTTACTTATAACAAAATGTTCTGATTCCTGTATGAATATCTGTAAATACTGTTAACGAAAATCCATTTCTGATTTGTTTAAAAAATATTTTACTCCTGAAAATAAGCCTCCATAAATTATCTTTCTATATAGTTCTTTCCTGATACTTTAACCCTTTTCACACAGACTTAAATTTACTTGGTGCAGTAAATTCTGTTTCTCTAGTTATTATCACTATTTTGTCCACATTTTAACTTTGTTAACTGTCGGCATTTTATACTATTGGAACCTTGCTGGATATTTTCGCTGTCACAACTCCAAAATGAACAAAAATTAGAATACAGATGCCAGCAGAGTCAGATACTGCGGTGGTGTTCAACCTGATTATACTATGTTAGTAGTAGGATAGCGATGGATCGCCCCCCCTCCCCCCCCCGGGAGTGACGTCATGTCACGTGACCCAGTGGCGCCATATTTAGTTGTCGTGGCAGCCCGCGTGAGCGGCCATGTTGTGATGCCATCCCCATAGTGATACGTGGTGTTAGTGCGCATGCGCAGCGCAGCGCGTGTTGTTTGGGTGTTACGTGGTGATACGTGTTTCCATCGTCCATTTTGTATACAGGTAGCCGCCATCTTGGTTTCTATGGTAGCACGTGGTTGCTATGTGACCCAAGAGCCTATAACATGACAGGGGTATGTTCGGAGGGTATGTTCCTTTGTACATGAGTAATTTCCCGATTCGTAGAATTACCCAAATAAACCCGACAAGTTTTACTATTTCGAATTATTTCAGAATTCTCTGCTTCTATCTATATATGCAATAGCTTTCGTCTATCTGACCATGTTCCTTTGTCCTGGAGTATACTTCAGTAGCATAGAAGAGCCCTTCAGTTGGAACATTTTAGCTTTTTGCTAGTATTTGTAGCATTTCTGGTGTGTTCTTGTTAGTTCTGACCCTATTTCGTGTATTTTTGTTGTTTCATTTATCTAGATCACCCAAGCAGTTCACTTACTGGCGCTAACTAACTAATCAGATTGCTTGATTTCCCATAATCTGTATGCGGAGTTATCTCCCTTGTGTATATCGAAAGCATTTCCAAAGCTTTTTGTCTATCATTTTGGAAATGGTTAATTTCAAACACTTTGCTTTGCTATATGTAGTCTGTAAGCTATGTTTTTGATGCCAACACAATGAAACCTTATTCAATAATTTTGTTTGCAAGACTCTTCTTCATTTACATTGAGTAACAGGTTAATGAATTCCTCACTCCTTCCGGAGAAGTGGAAGGCGAGGGAGTGTGGGTGGGACTGACTAGATTTTAGAAACACTAGTGTGTACACACAAACTAAACCCTGACGATTCATCATTAATGTACAGTAAAATCGGGTTAAATAATTAATATGGCTGATAAGTTCATGTGTGCACAATACCGCCTTCTTTTTCACCATTACTAATTGATTGAGCTCTGAATGTTTTCTATGGCTGCATGCCGCAGTCAAAGTACGAAATATTTTGTTTTATATGTTATTATTAAAAGTTTAACCCTTGGCAGATTTGAGGGTACAGACGGAATAATTGTTATTTTCGCCAACCTTCACATGCGATATCTCAGCACTGAAGCCATATTTTCTCAAAACATTTTCCATGAAATGATAGGGCATTTATCCAAGAACAATTTCGCTGTTTTATGTTTTATTCAAAGTTTTAACCCTCACCCACGTGTCAGGTCTTGAATTGGAGTGACCTCAACTTGTACATGTTCATTCAAATACCAAGATTAAATATTCCTCCACGTCTCTTATCAGACACTCAGTCTGTGATTGATGTCCACACATTTAGAGCACAATATGACACACCGAAATCACCACACAAATATTTCAAAATTAACCCCTATTGGCCAAAAATGAAATGAATATGGCATTTTTTCTTCAAAATTCACTAACTTCAAGGGTTAATTTGTCTAATTCCAGGGTTGCTGTAATAATTATTTTTGTATGGATAGATGAAACAGTAATTGCAGAAGAAAGTTACTGCTTACTTTTTAACCTCAGATTTAACCCTCAAGCATAATGAGGATGAGAATAAGAGTACCGTTTTAAAACGCCTAAATTAACCAACTTTGGTTGCTTTTTTCTATCATTTTGGAAAGGGTCAATTTTGAACACTTTGCTTTTCTATATGTACAGACGCTTAATGAACGAACCCACTGTTGTATGTTATGCTCTGTGGCTTAACCCAATCTATGTTTTGGGCACTTAAAGAATAGTACTGTCCAAAACAAATTGATTGTTAGTGAATTCTGCAAATGTTTGTACTCATTTGCTCTAACTGCAAGGTTGTTGTAGCAATCATTTTGGTATGGATAGGTGCAGCAATAATGCAGAAGAAAGTTACTGTTTATTTTTTAATCTCGGATTTAACCCTCAATCAAAATGAGGCGGAGAATAAGAGTATCATTTGAAAATGCCCAAATTAGCCAACTTTGGATGCTTTTTTCTATCATTTTCGAAAGGGTTAATTTCAAACACTTTGCTTTGCTATATGTTGTCTGCCTTTTCACATTAAAAAGTCGGGAAAGCCCTAATTTGTCCAACAAATTACAATTTTCTAGTTCTAATATGAAGTTCCCCTTGATGCTATCGACAAGTTGGATACCGAACAGATAACGCAGTATACGCATGCATCATCTTTTATATGGTAGAAAGATTGTGTGTGGTTCAGCGTGTGATGAACATATGAACGAAGCCAATTTACTCCTCCATTTTAGGTTGATACAATACTTTAAACCTGATAACTTGAATATCCGATGCGTCACTACTTCGTATTGTATATGGCTTCTTATCTGTTTATTCACAGTCCAGACAAACTGGCTTCCGTTTAAGCGTGCAAATCATGTTCGAAGTCCAGGCGAGGCAGCAACTGTGGTGGTTATAATTTGTGTAATGCGAGGTTCTCACTTTCATGTCTCCGGGTGCCGGAAGCCCACAGTTTTAATCCGTGATTATCCCTGGTAAATCAGTCCCGAGACCGTAGACATGGCCGTGGTGTCTCGGGATAAACCTTTGCGCTTCCGCTGCTTTGTTTTTTTTTTCCGTGGTGTGATTTTCAAAATTTTTCAAAATTTCATTTTTCCGTCACCAACCGTAAGTGACCGTAGAAAACCCTTGACACCGGGACACAACCGTAGCATACCCGTAGCCGATCCGGCATTAACAATGGCAAGAAATGGGATCCCGGCTGACCACGGAAAGCGCCGTATAGACTACGGATATGCTTCGGTTATGTGTCCGGTTGATCTGGTGGGCCAAATATATAGTTTTGACCTACCAAGCCGTAGAAGACCGCGACATGACCGTAGAGACTGTAGACGAATCGTTGCAGAAGCGTAACACCATAGCATGACCATGACTAATTGTGACAAACCGTAGGACAACCGTGGCATGTCCGTGGCGTTTGCAGTAGTGCCGTAGCATAACAGTAGGAAACCGTAATCATCCTTGGCGAATCCTTGGAACTTCCTTAGCACAACCTTAGTACATCCTCAGCGTTTCCTTGGATCCTCCGTAGGCGCCGTAGCCATACCCTAGTGCCACCGTAGAAGTTGTCTATCGTGGCCAAAAGATGCAGGTTTTACCATGGTTCAAAACCCTAGCAATCCTAAGTCCAAACCGTGAAAGTGAGAACCCCTCTCAAGATGTATCGAGTTATTGTCCAGGAGAGATATCTCCAGATAAAAAGTCCGTTGGGCTTTCTGGTTCCTCATGAATATTGGTCGTGTGCTGGAAATCCTGTGACCATTGTCTGGCGTGAACGTAAATGAAACAACATAGCATAACCTCTTGAAAAAGGTATTTAACCCTTTACGGAACAAGCAAGGGAGGCGACACTTGCAAACACAATTCTTGAATACCAATATTTTTTTTTTTTTTGCTTCAAAAACATAGCTTATGGCCCCTTATTGGAACGAGCTTAACAAGCTCGTCCGTCCCAATGTGAAGTTATAAGCTATGTTGTTAAGATAAGAAATGAAAAAAATAATGCAAATTGAAAGGTGATATTTGTGAATATCACTGGCCGGTTTTGGCCGTTACATTAGGTAAAGAATTGAATCAGTTAACACAGTTTAAATCCTGACACAATAAATTGGCGACTTTTATAGAAAAGTATTTCTTGCCACACCTAGCAATCCTACATTTTCATGGTTGATCTGAAAAAGAATTTTCGTAAACTATATTTTTGCTTCCGGAGGCAGCAATTTCTAAGGCGCGCGACAAAGGCGTTACTTTTGCATTGTTTGTGTAATTTGCCTTCGGGATACATATGAAGCGACGAAGGAAATGTAGAAAAAACACTTTGCTTCAACAATCAATATCAGTGCTGAACAATATATTTTTCGAACTCGGGTTCAGATGCCCCGCGAAACAGTCATCCGATTTCGACTGCACAATACTGTGTGATAACGGAGAGTAGTCAAACGGCATAGTTCGCGATCAATGTTTTACGAAAACAAATGAGTCCCGCATTCGGGAGCGACTGCTTATTGAAGAGAAACTGACTCTGGAAAATATCATAATAATTGCAAAACATGTCTAGATAGGGATCAGTAAACAAAGTTTATTTATTTATTTATTTATTTATTTATTTAACGACACTTTCGACTGCCAAGATCATCTTATGGTGACATTTTTACGAGTGGGGGAAGCCGGGTACCTGGGGAGATCCGGCGAGTAGCGGCGAGCAACTCTCAGACAACATAACGTACTAACTCCGCACACGCAGGGTTAGCATTGGTTGAGGGCAAGTGCTCCATCGACGTGTAGTAAGTCTTAGTACGCAGCGCCTCTGAATGGTTTGTTGGAAAAAAGAGACAATTTTTCCCCCATGAGTGGAATTTAGTTGATTTTTTTATTTTTTATTTTTTTAAATTTTTGGCATAAACCTGCACCCAGGGATGGTAACTGACAAAAGTGTGTAAGCACACGACGACTTCGTCAGCCAAGCGTTAGAGAATTATGGCATCGGGTGGACAGTCTGTGAAAGAATTTCCCCACACTTGTCACCTTGAACTTTGTCACGCCAGCATGGTGATGCTGTGCGAAAGACTTTCTGTTGGTCTTTATCTTGTGTAAATTTCATGGAAATCCATCAAGGCATTGTTGAGTTATGGATCCGGGCGGATAAAAGTCGGACGGACGGACGGACGTTCTACCGCAGATGTACATGTGAGGTGATTTTAGTGTTAGGTATGGGGAAAATTGCGCACCTCACAAGTTGAAGAAAACCTCACAAGGGTTTGGTGTACTGGCGTTTTATATTCCCCAACCTCACAAGTAACGAATGTACACGGACGGTCACCTCGCAAGGCCATCAGCGGTGGCCCGGACGGACGGACGGACGGATGGACAACCTGGATTTAAGATGCCTCTCTATCTGCTGCGCATAACAATCAAGAGTCAAAAGGGTTTATAATAAATTTAAAACGGGTGATGGAGGAGCAAGAAAAGGTTATCCAAGAGGAAATTTTAGATAGCCCACCGTGAAACCTAACGCATGGTTATCCAATTTGTGTATCCTTGTCCAAGGTATATCTGTCATTATTTAAACATGTTACGGACAGCTGCTGCAGAGTTTAAAGATGAATGAATGTGTAAACAGCACTCGGTAGGAATATTAGGAACATGTCTACTCGTCTGAGGATATGAATGTCTTAAATGATTGAGTTGACAATCATGCAACGCACTTGACGTTCATGTTTCTAAAATTGGAAAAAAGTGTAAGTTGTTAAAATATTATGACAGTCACCTTTTAATGTGACATTTCACCAAGGTACACATTTTCTACTTCCAATTCGGTTTGTCATTTTTGTGCAAACAACTTAATAAACATTTTCCTGATTTTTTTTTGGTATGTGTTTGAAACGTAAAAGAGAAATCTGGGGATTTGCAAACTCCCAATACTTATAGATACACCACGGGGATGATTGCACATAAAAAGCTAGGTGACTGTTTTTGTAAGAATAATAACCACACATGGGTCTTCCGCTGATTTGCCGCTGTTTTCTACACTGCAAAAAATATAGGTTCTCTTTAGAACCAAAACTGGTTCCAATCCTGTCCCTGAGATGGAACCAGTTCTCTTTAAACAACATTTATTTCAAATCAAATAAATTTACAAAGATTAGCATTCAATTTTAACAGAATATTACATGGACTGAAGTAGATTCAGCAGTAAACTTTGAGCTTATTCAACGCAGTCGCCAAACATTTTGAAACAAAGGAGATATGAACAGTTGGCATACAAACCAGTTTTAGTTCTGTGTAAAACCAAAACTGGTCCGATATGCCAACTGTTCATATCTCCTTTGCTTAATAATGATTTGAGACAGCCTCGTATAAGCTCTAAACTTAAGACTGAAACCCCTTCAATTTATGTTTAATTCTGTTAATATTTAATATAAATCTTTATAAATTTATTTGATTTGAAATAAATACTGTTTAAACAGAACTGG
Source organism: Pictodentalium vernedei (assembly GCA_031216915.1). Classification (NCBI taxonomy): domain Eukaryota; kingdom Metazoa; phylum Mollusca; class Scaphopoda; order Dentaliida; family Dentaliidae; genus Pictodentalium; species Pictodentalium vernedei. The sequence continues at coordinate 142,907,804 of CM062294.1, read as the reverse complement.
TACCATCTCAGGGACAAGATTAGAACCAGTTTTGGTTCTAAAGAGAACCTATATTTTTTTGCAGTGTAATATGGAGGCCAGCATTAATCCAGCCCCGCCCCGCTCGCCCCGCCCCAACCCCGCACCGGCCCCGCCCTGCCACGCATCTGGGCACTCCCCAACTCTCCCTCCTATACTATTGACCCTTTCCATCATGTTATCCCACATCTTCTTATTAAGTCATCCGCCAAAGTTGTAATGACTTATATCGATTGTCAGACGTTATGATTTTTATTCCACCGCTTTGTTGGGTGCTTCCCATTCATGGAAATCTAGCATGTTGCAGAGCTCAAAAAATTAAATAAAACTAGCTGTTTTGGATTTTTCATGGCATTGCTGTACTTGAAATAAAAAATGAACTTCAATCACAAGATAGAAATTAAAAGAGATGGTAGCACAATAGAAACAAATACATATATTCTAACATTTAATTCTTCTTAGACGATTAAATCAATTAAAGTTGGTTATATGAACTTCAGTGTGGTTTTGTATATCCCAAATGCACTTCAATGCTCCAAATGTCAAACATTTTTCACGGCCAAAGCAACTGTAGAGGGAAGCCCATTTGCTCCAAGTGTTTTCACAACCACCAATACCTCTATACTAATACTATTAAATGCTGCAGTGCCAGTGCAGTCATGTAGCTGCGTTAAAGGACTGCCCTGTGTGGAACAAATGAAAAACAAATTTAAAAATCAAATATGAAAAACAAATAATGTTCAAAGATGCCGGAGAAATAGTAGCATCAACGCCAGGCATGAATACATCATCGCCATCATATGCGGCTAAATTATAAAATTTACCATCAGTATAAGTGGAATGCCAAACATAATATACATGGCGCAAAGGCACAATACCCTCTTTAGTGCAAACATTTACAATTGAACAGTCCAAAAAAACTGAACCATAATCGACCCACCAACATCAACTTCTCAAAGAACAATAGAAAAATTAAACGAAAACACATCAGAAGAAAGAATAACACAAACTTAAACCAGAAGAGAAAAAAGTAAAGGACGCAAAATCAGAACAGAACAATTACAAAACAAAGCCGTAGCCAGACCCTCAAAATCTTGAGTCATAGAAGGAATCCTGAAAAAACATAAAGACTATAGAAAAGCAAAAACAGTTTTCCGACAGAACTCCTAAGGCTTTTTTCAAGATCTTGTTACACACATCAGGTTTGAATGGTTTGAAGTAATGGAAGTCGGAGAATGCATCAACGAAACGTTCGGGAACTTACGCTCGAACTCCTCTCAGAATAGGTCCCCGAGAAACAAATCGCATGAGAAAGCTACCGGGGCCATTTCGCCCATACATCCATCATCTAAATCTCCAACCCAATATGGATAGTACACACATATGGATAGTACAGTGGAATTGCTTTCGTTTCTGGGTTCATTGTAATAAACTGGGGCTTCTAAGCACAAAATATTGGAATGTTGTTTCTTGCCTGGGGGAGACATTCTGAAAAAACCTGATACTCAAGATCATTCAGTTTTAACCCTTTAACAACGCAGACGATATCAGAATTTATTATTTTAAATCTCATTTTTTTTATATTTTTCAGAAAATTTCAACAAAACCATATCATGTGACCCCCTCGTTGGAACGAGCTTGACGAGCTCGTTCCAACGAGCGGTCACATGATATAGTTTTATTGAATTTTTTGGAAATATAATATTTTTTTCAACTGCTGAATTTGCATATTACGCGGGCGGATGCGGGCGATTCGTTAGGTAAAGGGTTAACTAGTATACGTATAATGTCTGGGCAGGTGATAAAGATCTGCATGTTTGTGGAACCTCCATACATTATATTGGGTGGTTTTAATGTACATGACCCTATTTTGGTGATTCATGCAGTAACGAAGACGTGAACGGCAAATCAGTTGAAGAGCTCATTTCAAAATGTGACTTGTGTTGTACAAGTTCACCAGTAACACCTGCTGGTAAATCTTTGTCACTGTCTCTAGATCCATCTGTATAGATCGTTTTATATGCACTGTACTTGGACTTTATTTCAGCATATTTTTGTTCAAACTGTAAAGAAATTGTCTCAGGCATTATTGGGGGTAGCGAGGTCCAAAATAAAAATATGTTTTTCTAAGATGTCAAGGAGGCATATGTGTTTCACGGTTCTCTATTAGTGTATCAGATTCAAGTGAGGCCGACGTCACATAGGGTTTAATTCTAATTCCCAAGGGAAGAATATGTTTCTGGTGTCTATTAAAAACATTCTACATTTTGAGGATCTGAGACACAATTATAAGCGAGGTTTGATGGATTAGCCAATAGTTTGAAAGCATATTGAGGTGACAGTTTAATCCTTCGCTTTTGAAGTGAAGGTTCTCCTGCCTCAACAAGCATCGAACGTATTGGCGAAGTTCTGAATGCATCCCGGCTAATTCTTATACCACTATTGTGAATTGCTTCAAGTGGTTTGTGGTACGATGTTCTCACAGAATCGTAAAGTACTCAACCGTAATCTAATTTTGATCCAACAAGTGATCTATACAGATGGAGTAATGTTTTTTGGTGAAAAGCCTAATCAGTGCTACCAACCACCTTAAGGAGGTTGAGTGTTTTTTTCACATCTTAAGCTTAGTTGTTTAATATGAGAAGTGAAATTCAGTTTATTATACGCTAAACAATAGATTATCGAAAAAATTGCGGAAAAATAGAAGTCGTATCCCCCACTGTGAAGATATAGAAATGTTCACTTTCACGGCATAAATCACTTTCAAAGCATCACTTCAAGGTTAATACGTGTCAAATTGTCATTGGAAATGATCAGTTTGTTTTAGAAACGTACAATGAAAAGAAAATGTAGTGTTTTTTGAGTGGATACAGATCATTTCCAGCAATAACTCAACCTGTATTCACTTTGCATTGGTGCATGCAACTCGCTAGTCCAAACATGGCCTAACAGTCCGTAATAAAAGTTGTTGGTTTGGTCCGTCCTTTCAAACGACGTACCAAACCAAAAACTTATATTACGGACTTCCAGGCCATGTTTGGACTAAAACCCCGCCAACTGAATCAGATCGCAAGACGCTACGTGTTCCGAGTATCCATCAAATCACTTCCGCGTATCAATGATTCAATGCGCTGTTTACTTTAATTCATCAATTCAGATTAGAAACGAGTGGAATTATCAGAGATTCTTCTAAAAAATGTATAATAAAAAGAAAATCTAGCGTTTTTGAGTGGATTCCTAAAATAATCTGTCTTGGGACCGAGATAAATGGTTATTTTCGCTCGCGCAAGCTCTCGCGAAAAATAAACATTTGTATCGGTCACTCATGAGATAATGTTCGGTATCCACTCCAAAACACTAGATATCCTCTATTTATTGTCAAACAATAAATCCAATAATTTCACGCATTTTACAACTTTAACAGGGCTCCCATCTAATTGTATTCCCGGATCAAGGTGAGGCTTCCGGAGCTTACTGCAATGAAAATAATTTGGTTTAGACTAGGAGAATTTGAAACCATTTTCTGCAGCCTATTTCTACATAATGTTTAAACACGGCTGAAGTTTGCGCTCGATGGCATTCATATTTGTGTTGCTCTAGCAAATTAAAATCCTACAACGTTAATAGGACTCCCGTCTAATTTGAATTCCGGATCAAGGTGGGGCTTCCGGAGCTTACAGAAATGAACACAATTTGTTTTAGACGAGGAGACTTTGAAACCATTTTCTGTAGCCGTTTCTGAATTCTGTTTAAACCCAAATGAAATTTGCGGTCGATGTTATTCATATTTTTGCTGCTGTAGCAAATTAAAATATGCTTGCCGGTGTGCTAGTAATCTTCGACAGAATTACAGCTTCCTGAGTCCGGCCACATACCCAACTTTGGTGCCAGTTTCGTGAACCCTTTCCTCCCATTTTTGGATCTTCTGTCTTCTAGTTTGAAGTCCTCCGAAACACACTGTTCACCAACTTTCTGGGCGACGCAGTCCAGATCATCAACTTTCAATGGTGGCATGTATTCTGGGTCTGGCTCTCTGGGGGATGGAAAGCCCGTAAACTGCAGGATACACATTTTAGTATTTCAGACTGCCAATCCCAGTCATTACGTATGCTTGTTATTTTGAGTAAATTCAACGATACCCTGAAATTTCTCCTTTCCGTCTTCGCAAGAACTTGAATTTCAGGACGTATTCGCTCTCTGCAAGATGCCTGGTTGATTAAATGATTTCTTTATTTTGCAAAATACAGGATACAAATAGAAATGATATACACGGTAATACGGAGTGTTTTAACTGGTAGAGTGCTGAAAGCATATTTGGGCTTTACTCTGAAGTGCAGGTACCATAACTCAAAGGCCTCATATTCAGTGGAGATGCTTCATATTATCTTTGAAGTGAAATTATTTAGTCTGTGTGGATTTGCCTTGTTATAATTTATGGGAGAGTGCCTTTAGGCCCTCTCCCATAAATTATAACAAGGTAAAAATACGGGAACCAATTTTGGTGACCAAAACTAATTTAGCACTCAACCAGTTAAGGATACCAAAAAGGGTATGTACATTAACACAACTAAAGCATGACAATATAAATGTTTCCTGCAGGGAGACAGCATAACCAGATTGGCTGTCTACTTGTTGTCCCACAAGCTGTGCATTATGCAATCTTAAATCAGACTGTTTTACAGTTTGTTTTTAAATAATGTGACTTGCTCCCGTACGTAAAGAACACGGGGACAATTAGATAAGATGAGATAACCCAGTAGTCAGCTGAAACGACGGCACATCTCCGGATGAAAGCTGGGCTGCTCTCTTCGAGTATCTAGAGCTAAACGGCCTGCCGTAGCTTCGATTCCATCAGCGATCTGGATGTCGTCAATATATAACGGATTCATCCCCTTAACCCTTCACATGGAGAAAACCGAAGCGACGTCAACAAAAATAACCTCGTCTTTATCGCCGTTCATCATTTCGGCCAATTGTTCGTTGTCAGATTACCAAACAGGGTGAGGGTCATGGGCATCCAGCTCAATGAATTGATTCCCTCGGGGCCTGGTTCTGAATTTCCGGAAGCATCTCTTCCATAGTATACATGGTCCTGTGGTATGCCTAATAATTTCCTTGTTTTTTATACCTCTAAATTCATCATTAAATCACACCACTTGCCCCGCCATTGTTTGTTGTTCACTACACTGTACCTGGTACCCACATCTGCGGCGAAGAGACAGGCGATTTCCGACTCCTCTACCTCAGTTAAAACAAGGGATAATTCCTGGACACTTATGTTGCATTGCCAGGTGAATTTTACAGTATTGCTTCAAATATATATTTCCATCGAGATCCGTTGAGCTAAGAACAAGCCAGTTGCAATTGTTTGTTCCCTTCACCATAGATATACTAACTAGTGACATGTGTACAAATAGGCGGCGATATTTCTGCTTGACATTTGGCTGCAAGACAGGCTGGGAGGCTTAATTCAGGTTGGGAAGTTTCCTATCAAACTTCCCTTCACCCCTTGCTACTTATTACGCGTATATCCACCGTGGACTGGTCATTTTCCATGGGTGGGCAATATTTCCAGGGACGCGATAATATTAGCTTCCAAACACTTGTTATAGGAAAATTAAAAATTGTATCAATGAAACACAGGATACAACCTGGTGCCTAATTAATTAAAATTTTGCTGGAGATGATTTTTATTACCTGGTAAACGCATACATGGACGTTACTGCCCACTCGTGGATTACGACCAATCCACAGCGACTGTACCGTAATCCCAGATTATAACCTAACACCTTATGCTAATACGCGACATTCATGGTTTATATATGACACTGGTTATCTGTCACAAAAATATAGATGAGGCAATAAAAGAGGTTTGATGGCCAATTTCACTTTTATCATCAAAAAACAATGGCGCTATTTGTCAAGTACCTATCGCTCAGGTCATGAAGTGTGTGTGACCTGTAATGTGCTGCTTCCTTTTTTATAAACACTGTTTTTCCAATGCGAGTCAAATTGTGGATGCGCTATTGTTTGGTGGTTAACTGATCGTGAATTTCAATACATCCCTATCATAATACAAAGTTTTTTAGTGTGAACGTAAAGGTTTCCCCTTCTATTTATTATCAGGAGCATAGGTAGGGGAGTAGAAGATATTGGGGCAAAGTGGGCGCGTGCTCCTTCCTCCCAATTTTCTGCAGAAATAATTAAAAAGATGGGTGCGATAGTGTCCCCTCACGACCTAAATACAGTCACCTGAAACATGTATTTCTCTTCTGGCTTACCTTTATTGCAATCGTATTGGGAATTAACACGAAGAAGCATCGACTCTTTTGCTCTTAAACATGAGACCGAAAATTTCCGCCACTGAATTGTTTCTTTCAAGATAAACAAGGTCGAATATGGTGCATATTTGGAACCCGCCCCATATTTAACAACGTTCTTCCATCGGACGTAAACCTCCTTTCAGCACGGCAGGGATTTTATTTTTTAAATATTGAGCCAAAGGTGCATTTTCTCAATGTATCGTTGTGTCAGTCCCAAACTTCTGCTTTGTTTATTGTATTCCTACTTCTGTATAAAAAGATACATGTGTCAACACTACTATATATCCGTGTTTGCGTGTCATTCTACATCCGTGCTCTACCTCCATAAGTCCACAATGCTTCCTACGTCCATGGAAATTGCATTATCATTAAACCAATCGCATATTAAAGAGAGGAAATATTTCAACGGGTGATAACGCCAAGGAGTTGGCTGATTCAGTAGTGCGGGATCTAGAAGGTGATGAGAGAAAAGCATAGGACAAATTAGAGTGTCGACAAATGAATTGGGATATAGCGTAACAGTGGGTTGAACAATGCAATAAATAGACAGAACAGAACTGTATTTATTGCACGTTTGTAGTTTACTAAACAATATATTAATCGATTTTGGTGGAGGGATAATATTGAACTCGAAGCCTTCGGCTTCTTGTTCAATATTATCCCTCCGCCGAAATCGATCTCGTGCGGTAAAATATTACAGTTCGAACGCGTATGCTGTTCTGTATTTATTGCAAGCCTACAGTTTACTAAAAAAAAATACACTGGAAAATACAGATTATTGCCAAAAATAACCAAAACGGTGAAAATGAAATAGTCCGTGCATGTGATCATATAGTTCAAGGACAATACAAAAAGAATTATTGTTCGCTTTGGGTTTTGCAGAAAAGGCGTGTATTTTATAGAAAATAAAAGCATAGGCGTGCAATAAAAGAGAGAAGCAAGAATGTTCTGCATGTAGTTGTTTAAACTTAAAGGGCGGGAGGGGGGAGGGGATGGGGGTGAGGAATAATGACCCAATCACTAAAATGTCAAAGAAGTAGACATGAAGAGGCAATTACAACAGTTAATGTAATCAACGGCAGCCTCTGGAAATTGCGGAATAGTAATCACCTCAAAACAATAATGAAACAGGTGGGTGTGTGTGTGTGGGGGGGGGGGGGGGGGGGGTTAAGTTCTAATGTATCCTGGAAATGGCAAAATAAAATTAACAAAGGCAATACCGCACATATATTATGGTAGATAGCAAAAAGACTTATGACCAGCAGGGTCCGATACTGTTAACACTTTTACAATTGTATTTTCTAGAAGTGTATTTTCTAGTTATGACTTTAAACCGATTAAATTGAACCATTTGCATTTTAAATATATGGCAATTTGCCAACTATTGAAGCAGTAACAGTCAAGCTCTGGGAGAAGCTGCATGAGAGAAGGTGGAGGAAGGACTTCCTCCAGAATGTGAGATAGAAAGTGCAGTAGATTTACCTCACTTGGTACGCAGGAACATTTAGGTGGTGAAGTATGAAATACACTTACCGGGTTATAAAGTTGCAATGCAGAGGGTACCGAAAAAATGTGCAAAGAGTTTATATTTTCCTTTTTCAAAAAGAAGGAGATTCACTATCTGAACATTTTACAACACTATTTATCCTTTTACCTAACGGCCAAAACCGTCCAGCGCCATTCACAAAAGTCGCCAATTAATTTCCATTATGTTTTTCATTTTTAGTCTCAAAAACATAGGTTATGACACCTCTTTGGGACGAGCTCGTCGAACTCGTTCCGATGAGGGTCATAACCTAAGCTTTGTGACTGAGTGTCATAACCTATATTTTTGAGACAAAAACTGAAAAAAAATAGTTATTCAAACATTTTGTTTGCAAGTGTCGTCTGCTTTTCATGTTAGGTAATGGGTTAAGAAACAAGAGGACACAGAAGAGTGGAAGGAAACATGACAACCTTTTATTCCCAGAAAGAAGGAAGTTTTTGGTATTCCCAATTCTCTGATATAACCGACTCAAAAAACGAGTTGCAAACGAGCCGTTCCAGCAACATCGGATAGCGGCGTTTATTCAGCAGTATATATCTATAATATACTGAGTCAAAAAAGGAAGTGTAATAGAAACAAATGTGAAAATAGCATAAAGGATGAAATATAATAGTTCTGATTATCTTCTGGCGTTAGGCGATTTACGAAATGTTCTAAGTCAGGAGTGGAAAGCAATACCACAGTGTGACATCCGGAGACTTGTCAGGTCGATATCATGCCAGCCAAGAGGCAAACGGTGAACATACACGCTATTGACAGCATGTGTGAACTTTTCATTTCACTCCATGTCTGAATTGTGACGTCCTGACGTGACGCTGGCAACAGTAAGAACATGAAATTATGCAAATTCATACCGCTAGACTCGAAATATGAATTTGCAATAATTTGTCTGGGATTAAAGTCGATAATACAAAATAAATTGCTCCTCAAAGTTTATTATGCTTTCTTTTTTTGACTCAGTATATAAAGGGCATGAAGCACTGAAATTACAACACCCCGGTGCAAATGTTAAACAAGGAACCCCAAAACACCCAAACTTATAGAAAAAGAAATTTATAAGACAACTGAAGTAACCTTGACGACTTCCGAACGTCGGGATAACCCAAACATTGCTGAAAACACAGACAGTAAGTTTGATCGTTTTTTGTTTTTTTTTTGTTTTTTTTAAATTTATCGAAGCTGTCCGACACGGGTTCACAGCTAGGATGACCTGTGTACCGCTCAATCGCTCATAAGAGCGACTGCAATCAAAGAATCGCATTGGCTACAATGTGAGCAAACTAAGCCTATTAAAAATATCAACGAACTGTGAATACAAACTTTTCCCGCTAATGCAAGGAAACGCGGAAAAATTTGAAGTATTCCCAATTCCCCGATATAACAGACTCAAAAATAAAGAGTTGCAAACGAGTCGTGCTGGCGACATCGGATAGAAATACATAGAATCAGCATCCCCCCCCCACTACTAACGGAACAAACTGTACACCCTATACAAATGCAAAATTGAAAGGATAACATGCCCGGAGACATACAGGTGAAAAGACGGTACTTATAAACCTAAATTTTTGTGAAACCTTTAGGCGCTCAGAAACATTATCTAACACATACCGGTCTTTGCTACCTTCGGAAACCCATCTGCCATGACGCTTCCAGCACCTCTCCTTAACATTGGAATTGGCTGCAGCTGTCGCCCCTCCGGACCTAAGACTATGCATACCTAAATTCATATCAGTACTAACCAAACGTAGCAAACCAACTTTTCTTTAACAGTAGTGTAACTCAATTTCTTATCGGGTGCTCTAAACAGGATATTGTCTTTGCACCTGTACGCTGATTTGAACAAACATGTAGCACTGTCATTATCTTTTATAAAATCAAAGTATCGCAAATACATCCGATAGATACACGCAACAGTTAAACCCTTGGCGATAAAAATCTTATCCCCTTTACTTTTTTCTTTTGTGGAGCACAATGTAAACATCATGCAATAAAATATCTTTTCTTTTTAAAGAAGACAACTCATCATATCTCACAAACCCATTGAATTCAAATAATAATATGCACAAATCCATGATAAGAAAGAAATCCGTTGAATGTTCAAACATCTTACACAATTCAACTTTCTGAGAGGTGTCAACAGAATCTTTCCTTTGAACAGGTCGAGAAATGACGATTAGCACAATCTTATAAGTTCGAAACATAACCATTGTTAGTCGGGTCGATATAGTTATTTAGCTCATTCGCCCAATTAATGGAATACTTTGTTGAATTCACAGAATTGCGACCAACTCTCTCTTTGATCCAAAAGAAAAATAATGTAGAAATCAACGTCACTCGGCGAAGCCGGAAGAGTGGAATAACCCCGGTCTGTAGCAAATTTCTCCTAGACGCGAAATAAGATTTAACTGTAGCATCACTTCTGGAATGTAAAAGAAATGTTCCCATTCGTCCAACTAATTGTGCATCATGAACATTAACGCCTCCGTCAGGCTGACATTGCTCGGTGATTCGCTCTTGTAACTTCAAGCCTAGCTATCTCCCAAATTACGGCATTCCGATACGAAATGCGAAAAACCTGTACGAACTAACAACAACAGGCCAATAGGGAGCAGAAAACCATTTAGGAACAAACAACGTCCCTCGCGCTCTTTCGCGTTCCATTTTTTGCAACACGCGACAAACCAATCACGGTGGTGGCACTAGCCAATTCAGATCATTCGACCAGTCATCGACCCCTTCCGTCCCCACACACCAGTAACGCGAGTTGAATCTGGAACATTGGACATTGTAATCATAAGCAAATAGATAAACGGTATGTGGCCCCAAACCGAATCCAACTGCCTAAAATAACGTCGCCTAAGATACAAATCGTCACAATCTTTGTTGCGACTGAACAAATCTGCTTCAGTATTTTGCTCCCTCTAAATCATGTGAGATGAAAAAAACAAAATCCAGATCACGACACATGCTATATGGAGATAAAGCAATTTGTTGCAAGTACAGCTTCCCGCTACCCGTATGTATAATCTGACTAACATTTTTGTTGTCCGTAGTCAAAGAAATAGATTTACCACAGGCGCTGTTACGGGTGACGCAGTCGTTTAGAACGCGATGAACCGCCTCTAGTTCCCTCCATGTGGAGCTCAATAACGACTCAATAGCAGCCCAAGAACCATAACACGTTCCCCCAAGCACTTGCACTTGCCATTCAACGCTCGTGCTTGTGGACTCACATTTCGTTAACTCGGAACTGACACTTTCGCCGCTAATCCCAGGATTGTTACCACCACAACAACCGTCGCAACAGCAACGTACGCAACCGCGTCGAAATTGACTCGAGCCTCAAAGACGTCATTTCCAGTACCCGAAAAAGAATCGACACTAACCATACGACACTAACCGTGCGCCCTGAACAATATGTGAACAACCTTGACCTGCACAAAAATCAATACCATGAGGACTTTTGGTGGGAAAAAAAACTATTTTATTAATGCTCCATAACCATCGCCAGAAACATCGTCAAATCCTAACATCGGGAGCCGAATCATGTTTTTCAAAAGATATTGAAACCCCAGCCTCATTGAAAAGATCTAAATGATGTTCCCAAAACAACAATTCATCTACTACTTCTGCATTGACTAGCACGTTGAAATTCAAACTAGCCTTGTTATTCTGACACCAAAACATCCTTCCTGTGAACAGGTGGGCCCTACCGCCCAAAACTATCATACAAGATATTATTTTCCCGGCGACTCCAGCCAAAACTCTAGCACTGAGTAAAGTGCGATCGTTACAAATATATTGCAAAGCGACGTGAAGCTGTCCTTTAACCTAGTCATTCCTTCGTCTGATATACGTAGCATCCCTTCCACTGTGTCCCACGGAAGACTAAGCCAAAGTACACTTTGCTTTGGAACCCAATCACATTTGTCTTCAGCCAGAACAAAATCAAATTCCAGCAAATCAACTTTGATTCGAATAGTATCTTTCTCAGCTGAAAGTTTACTACCGTTCCCGCCCAACCCATCATCCAAGACTATTATCACCCTCAAGGCACACTCTCTCCAGTAGCTAATAAGTTCCCTCAAAATTTTGGAAAATATGAAATCACTCGTAGCCAAACCGAATGGTAAAATATTGAAAACATAATAAGAGGTCACCCTTTATGAAGTAAATGCAAATCCTAAAAATTCCCTGTGTTGTGAATGCACCAAAATATGATGATAAGCCGACTTTAGGTCATAGGAAAACAGATAATTGCCTTTCTTGAACATAATTATGTCGGGCGACTGAACTGTCTTCGTACTTGAATTTCAACACGTGAAAAGTGGATTAATGTGTCTACAAAACCAAGACTAATCTAGCTGAATGCAACCGTAAGTCGGCTAACTACAGTAGGCGGAAAATCGACTCTCTGAACTCGCCCTGACACAGCCAAAAGATTGATTGCATGAGACACAAAATCAGCATTAATAAGGGCAGACTTATTGTTTTTGAAAATTGCCGGTGCCGGAATGGTGTTAAATGGCAGTCTGTGTCCGTTTTTACACACCAATGCCCTTGTCTTCTTTGGTTGGTTTGAGACGTGAAATACCTGATAGAACAATAGACTAGGTGTTCAAGTGACACCTGCACTCACTTACCATACCTGGGTCCGTGCGATCTGTGAATTGGCGTGTAAGTGAGTTACTAACCTCGCTGTCGGTATTCATGAAATTGAACAACCTGCCAACGTGCTGTAACACCTCGCCGCTTCGCGGCTCGGCGTCACATACCGCACGTTGGTAGATTGTTCAAATTCATGAATACCTCCAGCTCAGTTAGTAACTATTACAAAATTGTTTCTTCTAAAACATGCTTATTTTCATTGTTTTTTTTTTTTTTGTTGTTGTTGTTGTCGTTTTTTTAACACTTTACCTAACATGAAAAGCAGACGACACTTGCAAAAAAAAACAAATTCTTGAATAACTATTATTTTCATTTTTTTTTGTCTCAAAAACATAAGTTATGGCCCCTCGTTGAAACGACCTCGACGAGCTCGTTCCATTTAGGGGTCATAACCTATGTTTTAGAGACAAAAAATGAAAAAAAATAATGAAAATTAATTGGCGATTTTTGAGAATAAAGCTGGTCGGATTTGAAGTTACAATAGGTAAAGGGTTAAATAATATAATTATCGTTAATAATGAAAAGTAATAAACAGAGTAATCGCTTGACTGGACTGGTTACGTGGAATAATTCATTCGAGAAGAGGGACTATATTGTAAAACACCCGTGCGCATTCGCGCACTCGTGTTTGTACAACGTCTCTCACCTCTCATGAATTATTTCACGTGACCAGTCCAGTCAAGCGATTACTCTCTATGTATCAATTCAGATGCGGGACACTGATCTCCAAAAACACAGCTGTTGACAGAACCAGCCATGCATACATTAGATAATTGACCACGACAGTCCATGACAAAGACATTGTCTTGCACTGTTAACGGTGAAAGGGGAAACAGCATCAAGCACTGGCGAAGTTACACGATTCTTGCCTCCCACATAGCAATGTTCTCGACAGTGTACTGTCAGACAATTGCAGTCATTAACCCCCGACGAACCGCGGCTACCTGTAGCAGAATAATACAAATCAATAGTCATCTATTTATCGGCTTTAGGTGCCACGCAATCCCTGCTCCAGTGCCCGTAAAGATTGCATTTGAAACAGCGAGCAGGCTTCAATCGATCTTTTCTCTAGACATGGCATCTTGGAAGTCGTGGGTTTTTTCTCTCACAACTTTTTTTCGCTTCGTTTCCTTTGCTTTCCAACAAGCGGCACTGACTACCTTGTCCAACCGCTTTTCATCTCGGAATTAGCGAGAGGGTTAAAGAGATATTCATTAACCTTCGCCCAACCGTTGTCGTGTGAATTAGCTATTTTATGCATTTTTGTTTAAAGGCTTAACTCTTTACCCGACGAATCGGCCACAACCGCCCGCGTAATATGCAAATTCAGCAGCAAAACATTTCAACAAAATCATATCATGTGTCCCCCCGTTGGAACGAGCTCGTCGAGCTCGATCCAACTAGGGGGTCACATGATATGGTTTTGTTGACATTCTTTGAAAAATTTGAGAAAATGATATTTAAAATAATAAATTTTGATATCGTCTGCGTTGGGTAAAGGGTTAATCTTGTCTTTTGCAGAAACAATAGCAGTTGGCTTTATTAAATCTGTGTTCAAACAATTACTGGCAAAATTAAGTTTTGACAACACATACAAGTTCGTTTTGTATTGATCTTCACTACTTTTCTTCTTGAAGGAATACTGGCTTTCTTTGAGACCCTCGATTTGACCCATTTGTTGCTTAGATATATCAGCTTCTTAAAACTGGACAGTTCGGGGCTCAACAAGCTACGGACCTCTGTCAGCATAACATTTTGCGACGCCTTTACTGCATAATCAACACCCCCCACCCCCACCCCCCCCACCCCCACCCCCACCCCCTGTATATCACCTGGCAAATTTTGATTGCTGACTGAAACGCTATGAGAACCAAGCGCACCAACAGCCTTGTGCACATCATCGGAACTGAGCAGTTTATCTTCGTGCATGCACAGAAAAAGGAAAAAACTTGGAGACTGAAAATTTGTCGAAGCTGTCGACGCGGGTTCACAATGACCAGTGTTCCACTCGATCGCTCATGAGAGCGACTGCAATCAACAAATCGCAAACTAAGCCTATTAAGAATATCAAAGAACTGTGAATACAAAATTTTCCCGCTAATGCAAGGAAACGCGGGAAAATTCGAATTAATCACATATGGACATCTATTTGCAGCCTTATTCATAAGTTATTTTGCAAGATTCCCTGTGTGAGGCTTGTGGAAAATGTAGAAGAAAGGAGACGCTTATGGGAGATGCGGAATGAGTTTTGGAAAGGAACAAAGAAACCGCGACCACTATTTCACTCTTCCCAAACTGATAGAATCAAGAAAAGTCAATAAGAGAAATATATTTATAGACTTTCTTGGCGTTAAAAGGAAATGCGACAGAGTATGAAGGGTGGAGATGAGGCACAATCTCGAGGTCCTCTGATTTAGAGGTGGCTTCAACGGGAGTCACGAATGTATTTTATAGGACCTTGCAGAATAGCATCAATGCGGGAAACATCATTAGAAAAAGTGTCCCTATGCAACTGACCTCAAGCATAATCTATTTGCATTATATACGAAAGATTTAGAATGATTTAGTAGAAGAGTGGACGGCAAGCGTAGGGGAAGGCGTGTGTGTGTGTGGGTGGGGGGGGGGGGGGGGGGTAACCTTGGAGAGACAAAAATCTCAAAGCCATTCTTAGCGAATCATATCATTTTATTAGCCGAGAGTGAAGAGGGACTACATAAACTGTTAGCCCTTTATCCAGCGCAGACAGTGTCAGCATTTATTATTTAAAATATTATTTTTTTCAACAAAACCACATCATATTACCTCCCATTGGAACGAGCTCAATGAGTTGGTTTCAATTAGGGGTTACATGGCATGGCTCTGTTGAATTTTTTGGATTTTTTTTTGAGTGCTAAATTTGTATGTTACGTCGACGTATGCGGGCGATGTGAACGAAAGTACCGGCTTAAATCATTACTACAACTGAAGGAAAACTAGATCAAGGTGATACCTTTGCGTCGAATAGTAAATGAGTCTCGAAGGTGAACTGTTGGTAAGATTTCTATTGGTGAAAGGAAAATCAAGCATCCGTCAGTGGGGTTAATGGGAGGATATGAATCCTGAGGTGCGTATTTATGTTTTACAAGTAGAGAGATATATATACACAGAAACCACACAAATAAACTTCATATAAATGGGAAAATAATACTCAATCGGTGAAATCGTCTTGGAAGGAATGGCATCAAAACAAGTTCTTTGGAAAAAATACTGTTTGTTTGGGGATGGGAAGTACCAGGAATAACTGATGGAGCGGATGTAATACTTTAAAACAAAAGGTAGTGAAGAACTTCGAGATTCAGCAAAACGATGAGCGTCGGAGGTAAACCGGGTCCAGAAATTCAGCCGTGCTGTAAGCTCAGGAGGGGAGTTGGATGGATGCATAATAAAGAGGAGTGTGGATTGTAACAAAAGCACCTGTGGAGTGGAGTTATCACTCAAATAATCACTCTCAAATTCTGTACATTTCGACAAAAAAACACAAGCAATGTTTCAGCTAATGGACCTCCGGGTTTAACCCGGAGGTCCATTGGCTGGAACTTTGCTTGTGATTGTTATGCTTTGCAACAAATTCGCATTTATTGTTTGGGTGGAATCTCTACTCTGCGGGTGATTTAGTGTTAATGCACTCTCCACGTACTGTAGATATTAAGATACTACGCTGTTTAAATTATATGTAGACCTTCCAAACGGCAGCTGTTGTAAAGTCGCGTTTTACTATATACAGGGCTCTTGCATCCACACAAAATGATCACGGCAGCTTAGGAAGCTAATGAGGAATTATTTATTTGATACTGAAGATATAGCTATAATGGGGGGGGGGGGGGGGGGCATTAAGCTGGCGAGCTGAAGTTAGGATCGAAAACTCGCCGAACAAGCTATGCCAAAAAGATGCGCCAGCTTTTGATGGGTACCTAGATGGATCATTTTAGTGGTTGGAGTGTCATTGTTCTTCAAAGTGTGGTCAAATGTGCCGAAGTTGAGATGGAAAGGAACACGCGAGGAAAGAGGGGGAGGGGGGGGGGGGTGGGTAACATGTGTAGTTTAGGTGTAACGGAGACACATTCCCAAAGTACTCTGTCTAGGAGAATAAGACTCGTTGAGAAACTAATAGAAGGGTCAATATTAAACTTGAGACAATTGAGAAAGCGGTAATGGTGGAAATTATAAAACAGTTTGTGCTTAAATGCTGGGAGATTACGAGAGTAAGAGAGGAAACACCCGGCGCAAAACCTACGTATTATTATTATTATTATTATTATTATTATTATTATTATTATTATTATTATTATTATTATTATTATTACATTGAGGTTTTCACAGAAGAATAGCACTCACCCTCGTCGAACTCATTCCAATGAGGTGTAATATTTTGTTTCTGATGCAACAAAAAATAAAAAGATTCAGACATTCGGTAAAATGCTTGTGCAGGGCCGCTTGTAGGTTACAGTACAGTGTTTTTTTTCCATTGACGACAGTACTAATCTTTCCTCCTCTCCCCATCTCATCAAGTTGATTTGGGCAAAAACAACCATCTATCCATTTAGTTTATCATCTCATGTAAAAAAGATACTGAAAATAAATATAGGTCGCCATATGAATTTTGCCCTTAAATTTGGAGCTTCGTGTTGTCCCGTCTAGTTTCGCACTGAATGAAATAGACATATTTTTACCTACCCCCACCCAATTTTAATATTCTCTCACACATTTCAGAAGACAATAGTCACCAATATTTTATATCTTTTTCCAAAACATGCACTTTCAAAATTTTATTCACACTTACAAGCTCAGTTCATTTTCCACCAATCGGATAATTCCAGGAACTTTTATCCTCCATTACAGGTTGGGTGCAAACCACTAGAGAAGCTGTTTGCACGAAACGCTGTATTGTAACCTAAACTTTCTACAAAGTCGATAAAAATATATATAATTATGGGTTTAAATTAAAAAAAAAATACTGTCTAATATATTAAATATCTTTTTTTCAAATTCCAATGCTTTTTGCCTGATCTCTCAGCATTACAATTAACCCACCCCGATTGGTTGAGTGAAAAAAAATCTTGTGTCACCTTTTATTGTATTGTAACCTAAACTTTCTACAAAGTCGATAAAATATATATAATTATGGGTTTAAATTAAAAAAAAGATACTGTCTAATATATTAAACATCTTTTTTTCAAATTCCAATGCTCTTTGCCTGATCTATCAGCATTACAATTAACCCACCCCGGTTGGTTGAGTGAAAAAAAATCTTGTGTCACCTTTTATATTTTTCTCAATAAACTGATACCAAACAACAAGTTTAATGAATTTCTTGTCCTTAAGCTGTCATCATTTTGCATTTGTATACCAACAGAGTAGCTGTATAAACTATCAAAGTCAAAAAGTTATTCTCAGAGTAATGAAAGGCAAAAACATTAACCCTTCCATTATTCTCAAAATAAAAATGAAAAAAATGTACTTTTGTTTCAAAAAGGTGTTTAGATAAAGTACAATTTGCAGTAGAAGTACACCATATGACAGAAGCACACTCTAACATGAGATAATCATATAACCTGAATGAAGACAGAAACAAAAGAACAAGCAGTGTTGGCTATATGATACATACCCCTGCAACCAGTTTAGCAGAAAAGCCTACATCCAACCTTTTAGAGTCCACACACTTCAATTCTAGTGTCAGAATCTTCAACTGTTTCCCACATATACAGTGCACAGAGTTAACAAGATACTTGGGGAATTAATAAATCATACATTTGGGTAATTCAGACACTGCCAAAATGAGACGAAAGTGGTCATTTCCCCTGGTTTTGTACTGAGACCAGATTAATAAATGGTATGCTCTCTGCACTTAAGCTGAGCCTGAATGTGATACAAAAATGTGTGGGTGCTAACCATGATGCATCCAGTGGTACTGATGGGAGCCAAATATCCAAATTAAATTGATCAGGATAGATTAAACTGGGGTGGGGGGGGGGGGGGGTAAAAAAGATAATTTTCACAAATAAAACCACAATTCAGTTTGGAGTCGCTCAATTTTGTACAGTATCACAACTTTTCTTCATTTGACCCACATTCTCAAGTATCAAGCCAGCATAGCACATTGAGCCACATGCCAAATCCACTCTATCTCCACTATTTTGACATTATCAAAAAAGGAGTTGCTGAACCAGGATGGGATCAGCATGGCAGCTCATTCCAGCCAAGTTCAACAATTCATTTTAACTGAAATCTTCCTAGTGCAACAGTATATTAAACTACTAGGTATTTCTATTAAATTGGTCTACAACAAAGAATGTCATATTACCTTCTACATGAACAGGATGCAGGTTTTTATGGTGGCTGTAGTAGTACTTGGTAAGAAAAATGACAAATGAAACACCAAGGACAGAGGAAGCACACAAAATGCCATTTATAAGACAGATTTCTACATTCATGTGAAGGCTTCACTTTGTGAATAACAAAACACATATAATAGACCAAACTATTACATATTAACCGCTTGGAGCTGCAAGTGTGATTGCGAAAATAGAAATGTTAAGCCAGGTGAATGTTTCAATATGAGAGGAGCAGTTGCATAGAGTGTAGTGATTTTGTGCGTCTAGAAATTTCCAAAAAGGTAGTTTTTGCACTCTTGGGTACAAAAAACACATCAAAGCAGAGCTTTTCTCCAAAATATTATTAGAAAATTACCCAGGTTGTCCAGCAATCAAGGGTAATAATGTAGTTACAGTTCTGTTCAAAAATAAGTGAAAATAGTTATTTCAACATAGAAATATCAAAAGTAGTGACACACCCGAATTGCTCTCATGGAGTAAAAACCTCCTATGCATCTCATCAAAACAACATTTGAATCAAATCAGAGCCTGAAGCAGGCTATTTCTCATTAATTTGACCATCACTCCTGCCAAAATAAAGAAAAATCCCTGTTCAATGACTGTTTCTCACACTGCAGAATGTAACAAATCATGCATTCAGCAAGCTTATACAGACAGAGGGCGTGAAATCCTGGAATAGGAAGAAATGATACTTCTACTAACTATATTTTGGGATGGGGGGGGGGGGGGGGGGGGTAAGTTAGCAAGTGGAAATCAATAATAAACTTAACTGAATGTCTTTCATATTGAAAATATGGTCATTCCATGTTTGGCCTTGGGGGGTTAAAACCTGCTTATTTTGCACAGACAACAACATTTAGCTCAATTAATACTGCTATTTCATATTGGACTGCCTCTGACTGACTACATACACAACAAAATGACCAAACAGTACGATCTTTTCTCCATCTTAGATTCACTGTTCATTTGGCCAGCATTTTATGCATATGGGCGACACTCAGAAATAGGCTGTGTTTCATGAAAAATGGCTATCCAACATCTTTAAAATTACTGTTCCTCTAAAATTTCTATCCAAGTACAAACCTGCTTGGCTTCAGTCATCAAAGTAATAACACCGATAGACGCAACATGCAAAACTATTTTTTAAAAAATCACTCGACAGAAATCACAAGAAATACCGCTTTAGGTTACAATACAGTGTTTTTTTCCATTTACGAAAGTAGAAATCTTTACTCCTCTCCCCATCTCATCAAGCTGATTTGGTCAAAAACAACCACCTATCCATTTAGTTTATCATCTCATGAAAACAATACTGAAAAAAATACAGCAGTGCTGTGCAAAAAGGGACGATGAAAATATGCCAATGCAGTTTTACTGAAAAGACATGATGTCAACATTGACCTGTATGTTTTTATTTGCAATACATTTTGGGCCCGTATACCGAATTTGGTCAAAATCGGCCCAGTAGTTAGCCCGTTGCGAAGGTGGCGCTCTGGTTGCTAGGGAAGTCATGTGACGTCAACATTGATCTGTCTGTTTTCATTTGCAATGCATTTTGGGTCCGTATACCGAATTTGGTCAAAATCGGCCTAGTAGTTAGCCCGTTAATAAGGAGGAGCTCTGGTTGCTAGGGAAGTCACGCGACGTCAACATTGACCTGCATGTTTTTATTTGCAATACATTTTGGGTCCGTATACCGAATTTGGTCAAAATCGGCCCAGTAGTTAGCCCGTTGCTAAGGTGTCGCTCTGGTTGCTAGGGAAGTCACGTGACGTCAACATTGACCTATCTGTTTTCATTTGCAATGCATTTTGGGTCCGAATACCGAATTTTGTCAAAATCGGCCCAGTAGTTAGCCCGTTGCAAAGGGGGCGCTCTGGTTGCTAGGGAAGTCACGTGACGTCAACATTGATCCGTCTGTTTTCATTTTGGGTCCGTATACCAAAATTGGTCAAAATCGGCCTAGTAGTTAGCCCATTACTAAGGGGGAGCTCTGGTTGCTAGGGAAGTCACGTGACGTCAACATTGACCTGTATGGTTTTATTTGCAATACATTTTGGGTCCGTATACCGAATTTGGTCAAAATCGGCCCAGTAGTTAGCCCGTTGCTAAGGTGGCGCACTGGTTGCTAGGGAAGTCACGTGACGTCAACATTGATCTGTCTGTTTTTATTTGCAAAGCATTTTGGGTCCGTATACCGAATTTGGTCAAAATTGGCCCAGTTGTTAGCCCGTTGCTAAGGGGCGTTCTGGTTGCTAGGAATTCATGTGACGTCAACATTGATCTGTCTGTTTTCATTTACAATGAATTTTGGGTCCGTATACCGAATTTGGTCAAAATCGGCCCAGTAGTTAGCCCGTTCCTAAGGGCGCGCTCTGGTTGCTAGGGAAGTCACGACACGTCAGCATTGATCTGTCTATTTTTATTTGCAATGCATTTTGGGTCCGTATACCGAATTTGGTCAAAATCGGCCCAGTAGTTAGCTCGTTGCTAAGGGGACGTTCTGGTTGCTAGGCAAGTCACGTGGCGACACCATTGACCTGTCTGTTTTCCTTTGCAATGCATGTTGGGTCCATGTATCAAAATTGGTCAAAATTGGCCCAGTAGTTTGCCCGTTGCGAGGGTTGTGCTTTACTTGCTATGGTCGTCAAGTGACATAATCAGTGACCCATTAACCCCCCCCCCCCCCCCCCCACCCACACACACACTCATAATATTAAGGGCCCCTTAGGCGTATGAGGGTGTAAGCAATGGTGGAGAGCCATCACTTGTTCTAGCGTCCGAGTATCCTTGAAAAAATGTAACCTTATTTGTCCCCGGCTCCTATAGGAAAAATCCCTACAAGTTTAATCAGCAAGAGTCATTCTCGTGAAGTCTCATCTCGTTAACTACTTCCTACGTTAAAAAAAGTGTGAAATTAGTATAAAGTACTCACGAGTTTCGACGTCGGCTTCGCCTCCGTCTCAACTCGGGCGCCTCCGGCGCCTTCGTCCTTTATAAAAATATAGTTCGCCATATGAATTTTGCCCTTAAATCTGGAGCTTCCTGTACACCCGTCCAGTTTCGCACTGAATGGAATAGACATATTTTTACCTACCCCACCCAATTTTAATCTTCTCTCACACATTTCAGAAGACAATAGTCACCAATATTTTATATCTTTTACAAAACATGCACTTTCAAAATTTTGTTCATACTTACAAGCTCACTTACAAGCTCAGTTCATTTTCCACCAATCGGATAATTCCAGAAACTGTTATCCTCCATTAAAGGGTGCAAACTACTAGAGGCGCTGTTTGCACGAAAACGCTGTATTGTAACCTGTAAATCTCTTAACAGAACTGTTAAACATGTGTGAATCACGCTCTATTTCTTCAGTGTGCCAATCTAATTAAGGTTAACACACGTGAGTCAGTAGCACGTAAACACTGCCCATATATACGTGCCATTTAAAATCAAGAGATGAAGCTCCGATATTCGTAAACGTCAGGGGTTTTGTTACACCCAATTTGAACCCAGATGTTAAACCGTGATTATTACGTAACACACATCAGCAGCACGCAAACCACCGAAGTCATTAGTTTGTGTGAAACACACAGACAATTGTCTTTGCACGATTTCTTTTTCTTCTTTTTTTTTCTTCTTCTTCTTCTTCTTCTTCAGGGGTGTCTGTAGGGGTGTTTTGAAAGAGGGTCACGCCCATATCTCAGGAGTGGTATGACATATGGACCTGGGACCAACACCAAATGAGTCGACACTCGATGGAGATTCAAAATATGGGTCAAGGTCACGGAGGTCACTTAGGGGTCATTGAGTGCATTTTTCATAATTGCTGGAAATCACATTTTTGACCCCCTAAAGCATTTCTGACATACACACATGCATTTTTTACGTTAAAAAAGTGGGCGTGGCCAAACTTTTTGAAAGTGGGTCATGCCCATATCTCAGGCGTGGTATGTTTTATGAACCTGGGATCAACACCAAATGAACCGACACTCAGTGGAGATTCAATAAATGGGTCAAGGTCACGGAGGTCACCTAGGGGGCATTGAGTGCATTTTTCAAAATTGCTGGAAATCACAGTTTGTGGCCCCCTAAATCAATCCTGACGTACACACATGCATTTTTATCATTAAAAAAGTGGGCGTGGCCAAAATTTTTAAAAGTGGGTCACGCTCATATCTCAAGTGTGGTATGACGAATGGACCTGGGAGCAACCCCAAAGGAGTCGACACTCGATGGAGATTCAAAATATGGGTCAAGTTCACGGAGGTCACCTAGGGGTCATTAAGTGCATTTTTCATAATTTCTGGGAATCACATTGTTTAACCCCCTAAAGTATCCGTGACATACACACATGCGTTTTGACGTAACAAAAAGTGGGCGAGGACAAATTTTTTGAAAGTGGGTCACGCCCATATCCCAGGCGTGGTATGACGTATGGACCTGGGACCAACACCAAATGAGTCGACACTTGATGGAGATTCAAAATATGGGTCAAGGTCATGGGGGTAACCTAGAGGTCAATGAGTGCATTTTTCATAATTGCTGGAAATCACATTTTTTGACACCCCAAAGCATTCCTGACAAAAACACATGCATTTTCACGTTAAAAAAGTGGGCGTGGCCGATTTTTTTTAAAGTGGGTCACGCCCATATCTCAGGAGTGGTGTGATGAATAGACCTAGGCCCAACATCAAATGAGTCGACACTTGATGGAGATTCAAAATATGGGTCAAAGTCACGGGGGTCACCTTGGGGTCAATGAGTGCATTTTTCATAATTACTGGAAATCACATTTTTTTACCCCCTAAAGCATTCCTGACGTACGCACATGCATTATTACATTAAAAAAGTGGGCGTGGCCAAAATGTTTGAAAGTGGGTCACGCCCATATTTCATGAGTGGTATGACGTATGGATCTGGGACCAACCCCAAATGAGTCGACACTCAATGGAGATTCAAAAAATGGGTCAAGGTCACGGAGGTCACTTAGGGGTCATTGAGTGCATTTTTCATAATTGCTGGAAATCACATTTTTTTTACCCCTAAAACATTCCTGACGTACACACATGCTTTTTTTACATTAAAAAAGTGAGCATGGCCAAAATTTTTGAAAGTTGGTCACAACCATATCTCAGGCGTGGTATGACATATGAACCTGGGATCAACACAAAATGAGTCAACACTCAGTGGAGATTCAAGATATGGGTCAAGGTCACGGAGGTCGCCTAGGAGTCATTAAGTGCATTTTTTATAATTGCTGAAAATCACATTTTTTGACCTCCTAAAGTATTCCTGACGTACACACATGCATTTTGACGTAAAAAAGTGGGCGTGGCCAACATTTTTGAAAGTGGGTCACGCCCATATCTCAGGCGTGGCATGACGTATGGACCCGGGACCAACAACAAATGAGTCGACACTTGATGGAAATCCAAAATATGGGTCAAGGTCCCGGAGGTCACCTAGGGGTCATTGAGTGCATTTTTCATAATTGCTGGAAATCACATTTTCTGACACCCCCAAAGCATTCCTGACAAAAACACATGCATTTCTACGTTAAAAAAGTGGGCGTGGCCAAATTTTTTGAAAGTGGGTCACGCCCATATCTAAGGCGTAGTATGATGAATGGACCTGGGACAAACACCAAATGAGTCGACACTTGATTGAGATTCAAAAAATGGATCAAGGTTATAGAGGTCACCTCGGAGTGCATTTTTCATAATTAATGGAAATCACATTTATTGAGCCCCCAAAGCATTCCTGATGTTCATACATGCATTTTTACGTTGCAAAAGTGGGGGCGTGTGCAATTTTTTTTTAAATGGGTCACGCCCATATCCCAGGCGTGGTATGACGTATGGACCTGGGACCAACACCAAACGAGTCGACAATCAATAAAAATTCAAAATATGAGTCAAGGTCACGGAAGTTACCTAAGGGTCATTGAGTGCATTTTTCATAATTGCTGGAAATCACATTTTTTGAGCCCCCAAAGCATTCCTGAGGTCCATACATGCATTTTTACGTTAAAAAAGTGGGCGTGGCCAAAAATTTTGAAATTGCATATTATTCAGAAAGACTGGGAAATGCATTTTGTTACACCTTAATGCATTTCTAAAGTTTATGAACGTATTTTATCATTCAAATTAGTGGGCAGAGCCAAAAATGTTCATTTCTGATTCGTGTATCGAACCCTTTGAATGCTGGTCACATATTTGCCTTTTCTGGTTTCTTATAAAAAATTGTTCTGATTCCAGTATGAATATCTGTAAATACTATTAACGAAAGTCCATTTCTGATTTGTTTAAAAATATTTTACTCCTGAAAATAAGCCTCCATAAATTCTCTTTCTCTATAGTTCATTCCTGATACTTTAAGCGCCTTTTCACACAGACTTGAATTTACTGGGTGCAGTTTGCTTATAACATATACGCGTGATTTTAATTTGGACTGTACTTTTTATATAATATTTGAGTATTTTTTCTGTTTTTTTTTTGTGGGGGGGGGGAGTTGGGGGGCTCTTTTTGTTTCTTCATTTTTGTGTTTCTCTTTTCTCCATTTTTTTTGCTCCCCTGAAGTGATACAAGTCACATGTATGGGAGTACTGAAGCAGTTAACACACAAAAACCAATATTCACGCTCTCGACGTAGAGGCCGCTACACACCTCCGCGAGTGATGCGATGAACGCGAAGTCCAATGAGACGAATGGGAGTGTCCACACCGAACGCAATGCGACATGGCGAAAAAGCGACCAGGCGAATTTTGCTGAGAGACACCCATGATTAATTTCTGAAAACGTTTGTTCCACTTTATAAAGGCGACAGTTCAGTTTGATTCAGCTTATACAGGTAGCTCACATAAGAAACAAACAAACGAAAAACACACATACATTTGAAGGTTGAGATAGCTAATACGAAGCTCCATCTTAATTCGATGTCTTAACGCACCTCCCCCTCCTCTCTTCCAATATAGTGTGGTGTTTTGTTTTGTTTTTTTTTATATTTTTCTATGAGAGGCATCTCATTCGAATTTTTTTTTATTTTTCTCCAGAGACAGGCAATGTCGAGAAAGATGGAAGAATTTTCGGGACATGTTTATGCGGCATCACTGGAAGGTAACCACGCAAAAAAGTCAGAGAGCAACTTAGGTTAAACATTGGAAATATTATCAGAGCATGCTTGTTCTGAAAGCGCCGTCTGAGTCCCGGGAAACAATCTCTAATATCCGTTCTGTTGAATCACCTGAGGCTTCGCCGGATGAAAGTGCGCACGAGGACTCTTCGGTGGCTGACATGTGAATTAATGATTCTGTTGTTGAACAGCTGGAGCCATCAAGTCGTGAAGTTCCCTTTGAGCGTCTGAGAAAACGTAGACCCAACGACTACTTCATCGAGAGAATGCTGGAAGTTGTTGAAAAATTATTAGACGATAAATCAGTAAATGAACCTCCACCACCACCTCCACCATTCGATGATGAAGTAGATCTATACTCAGTCAAAAAAGAAAGTATAAAAAACTTTGAGGAGCAATTTGTTTAGTATTATCGACTGTAATCCCAAACAAGTTATTGTAAATTCATATTTCGAGTCTAGTTGTATGAAGTTGCAAAATTTCATGTTGTTACTGTTGACGGCGTTAGGCCAGGACGTCGCAATTCAGGCATGGGGTGCAATGAAAAGTTGACATATGCAGTCAATAGCGTGTAGGTCCACTGTTTGCCTCTTGGATGGCACGATATCGACGGAGCATGGACCCGATAAGTCTCTAGTAGATGTCACCCTGTGGTATTGCGTTCCACTCCTGCCTTAGAACATTACGTAAATCGCCTAACGTTTGGAGATTATGAAGTCGTACCCGACGGTCCAATTGATCCCACAGATGCTCGATTGGCGACAAATCTGGCGAAAGGGGAAACGTTCGATGCCCTGCTCCTCAAGAAAGTCACGACAGATACGCGCCACGTGACACCGGACATTGTCTTGCTGGAATAACTGCAATTCGACGTTAGTGTTGAAAAAAGGGACAACAACAGCGTTAAGAATGTCATCCCTATATCTCTGTCCATTCAGATTACCATCGATGAAGATTAACTGCGTTCGATGGTGCAAGGACATTCCTGCCCAACCCATTACACTACCCCCGCGGAAACGGTCGCATTCCCGCACGCAAGCATCAGAAAACCCCTCTCTTCGTCGGCGATACACTCTTGCCCTACCATTAGCGAGCCGTAGACAAGATCGTGATTCATCACTAAAAAGAACTATGCTCCAACGCTGCTGACTCCAGAGAACACGCAGACGTACCCATTCCATTTTGACGGTACGATGACGTTGGGTAAGGATTGGTCCGTGGTATGGACGCCAACTTCGGATACCGTGTTCAGCGAGTCTGTTGCGGACAGTTTGTGCACTGATTCTATTGTTAGTTCTACCAGGAGTAATTGCTGCTGTCCTTGTCACCAGAAGGATTCGATCCCGTGAGTGAGACGTCATGATGTGTCGATTTTGTGCAGGGGTCGTAACTCTTGGTCGACTTGAACGCAGTCGGTCGGCCTTAGATTCAGTGGTTCTGTTCCTTCCAATGAGACGGTAAATAGTGGCCACAGTGACTCGGAACTTCGCAGCGAGCTCACCCTGAGGTATCCCAACCTCCTTCATACCAATGGCACGCAACCTCTGAGGGATCCTTCTCTCAGATCCCTTACGCCTTACAAGCGGTCATTGGCGAAAACGATAATTGAATACGTCATACACGAGCTTCAATATGGACCATCTACATGAAGTGTCAGTACACTTGCATCAACTACTACGATTCCTCAATAATATGGGCAACCTGCTGCCGATACAGTTCAAGATCTCGCTGTGTCACAAGAAAATTAAATATGAAAATTAAAGACAGAGGGCTTTTTGTAAATACCATGAGTGATTTGGGTTGATATGTAATTTAATAGTTAATAATATTACATTACAAATACTTAAGCACAGTCTGCAATCTTCCAAAAGTCATGGTGTACACGCGTATTCTACCTGCCACGAAACTTTTCCTATTTCCGAGTTGAAATAGTTTTTAAAAACATCACGAACCATTGCTGCTCGTCTTCTGTGCGTTTACCACCAACATGTCGAACTCTGTCAAACGCACTTCCTTGTTCGCTCTCGGAAAAAGGCAATGGGTCGTCGTTTCTGGTTTGAAGGAAAATATACAAAACTACTGCTGCCTTCACGAGTTTGTCCACATTTTCGGGAATCAAGCGAATTTTCCGCGGAAATATCTCCCATCTGTGTGTGAGAATACCGAACGCATTTTCCACTAATCAGTGAGCCCTTGAAAGTCTCTAGTTGAAAATTGTTTGCTCTTTCGTCAAGTTTCTACCGGATTATGGCTTCATGGGGTAAGGCTTCAAAGGGAACGCGTCGTCCTCTACTATAACAAAAGGCATCGGCTCACATGTGTTAAATGTGTTACAGGTTATGGGGGAGTGCTTTCCAGCTGTCTCACACAAGTTAATACGTTCACTTCGATGTGACAGGCTACAAAAGTCAACATTTATAATTAAAACCTTGAATTCAAACCATTTTTACTATAATTTAAATTATTCCGGTTGCAGTGACGTGCCCAAAATATCTCCAGTTTCTACGGGCCCGATTGACTCCAAACTCCAAAGGTATTTATACTACAGTATGTGGAGAGTGCATTATAACTAAATCACCCGTGGAGTGGAGTTATCAGCCAAGGTATCAGTTTCAAATTCTGTACATACGGACAAAAAATACAAGCAATGTTTCAGCCAATGGACCTCCGGGTTTTACCCGGAGGTCCATTGGCTGGGACTTTGCTTGTGCTTGTTATGCTTTGTAACAAATTTGCAATTATTCCTTGGGTGGAATCTCCCGTGTAATTTAGTGATAATACACTCTCCACATACTGTAAATCGACATGCTTGGTGGCAATATTTTGTATTTTCCCGAATATCGGCAATTATGTCGCATCCTGTGCTATTCTGTATATAGACATGAGTCGCCATTAAAAAAGTCCGTGCGTAGCGCGGGTCCATCCACTGGTAATAATAATAATAATACCTGGGCCATCTCCTTATTTCATTAATTGACTTGCGCAGCTTTCGTCTGCATCGAGTGTTCAACATGCCCTGTTCCAAATGAATTTTTGAAAAGAAACCGAGTTCGGTCTTCCATTTAACCCTTTACCCAACGAATCACCCGCTTCTGCCCGCGTAATATGCAAATTCAGCATTTGAAAAAAAATTATTTTTCAAAAAATGTCAACAAAACCATATCATGTGACCCCCTCGTTGGAACGAGCTCGTCGAGCTCGTTCCTGTGAGGGGTCACATGAAATGGTTTTGTTGACATTTTTGAAAAAATTAAAAAAATGATATTTAAAATAATACATTTTGATATCGTCTGCGTTGGGTAAAGGGTAAAGTCAAGGACGGTGTGCTCGAATCACAATGCAAATTGCTCGCGCCACTTTTTATTAATTTACCCAAAACAGTTCAAAACTTGCACACTGAGTGCAACGATCTTATTGATGTACTCTATCGCCCCTTCCTTTCGCCAGTCGTCGATTCGGGTTATTACAACCGATGAGGCGGAGTTAAACTGTTGTATTGTTAAGCAAGGAGTGTTCCACTCACAATTTTATTACAGCAATTCATATCAATTTTAACGACGAAAAGGAAAAGGTGTACGTGTTTCTTACATTTCATCCTGCAACACTGGTGTGTTTTACTATAATATCACACGTATACACGGCATGTTATTGGGGGTTAGTATGTCTTCTGGGAGTGTCAATTATTACCGACTGATGTATTCGGTACTCGGTAGGGGCTTTCACGACCGAATAACGCCATTCATATGGAGGCACTCCCGTACCCCTGATGTTATAACTTTACTATGGTTCCTCGCAATACCTGTTACTCAGTTCATTTTCTCACGACTCGCGGCAAGAAACATAAATGGAAAGACAGAACAGATTGTGGAACACGCATGTACGCCTAGAAAGGGGATTAATGGTAGCAATGCCCACGAGAGACGGGTACATGAGGGGTCCTTGGAAAGCGCAGAATATGGCATACGATGCGATGCGCAATGTCCGCACAGTGGACATATTTAAACGTAATTTGAAGCGGAGTGATTGGTGATTGAGCCATTGTAGAGTACTACGTACCGGTTGCGCTAAGATATTGCATGTTCAGCCCATCGAAACCAAGAGGCCTCTTCTTTTTTCGGCCCATAAACAAACGTCATAATTTCTCTAAGTATTGTGGCTACTATGGTAATGGTTGGGGTAGACCAATCAATATTTTCATAAATATTAATTAGCCCACCCCCAAATAATGAAATATGGATTCTTCCAATTACTGCCATGAAACTAACATGGAAGATACTTCCAGGGAATAAGGGGTTAATTAATGTTACTTGGTAGTCATTTCAAGCGCCCACAGATTTGAAAGATTCTTTTCTGAAGATCCGGCATGTTTATGTGGGCATTTTTCGAACGTGAACAACACTTTATATTTGACTGCCCGTTATGGCTCCGTAGTCGACGTGGTTAACATAACGAAATGCATATATTCCTGGCTACAGTAGATGGTATCCTTCATGGAAACTCGCCTCAGGCTGACAATTTTTTTGTTTTTCATACCGTCCAGCAATATATCGTCGACGCGAAACTGCTCAAATGTGACGAGACGTTATGATTAATAGTGGGAAGCAGCATCCGTTTTACCCTGAGTTGTATGTGCTCCAGTTATAGAAATTTTAATCAAATACGTTTTTCGCCTCGAACACATTAATATGCTGAGACTAGTGGTGGAACAATGTGGCGTGATCAAAATATTTTATTTGTAGGCCTAATGAGTCTTCATTCATTATTTTAATTAGTAGACTTGTCTATAGGGTCCTGCGAATATTCGAGATTCGATTCGATATCGATACCATGCGTATGCTTTGAGATTGATCCCGAATCAGTCTCAGGATTCGGTCTTTTCGAATCTCTCGTACTAACTTCCATTTGTTACATTTCCAACAAAAATGGGATAAAACTGTCATTAGAAAATTCATTCATGTAGGCTCAATTCCTATTTATTTGAGTAACTGACAATGTTCAATTGTTAGGTAAGGTGTGAATTTGGCCCAGAACATTATCCATAGTTTTGGGTTTTGAAGGCTTAACTTGTTACTATTCACGTTCTTAAGAACGTGAATAGTAACTAGTTAGGCCTTCAAAAACTAAAACCTGTGGACAATAGGTCTAGCTGTTTCAGCGACGGTGCTACAGAGAATATTTAGTTATTGGTGTTTAAGGTGTTCACTCCGTCGGGTAAGGGTCATCACAGTGTTCCGTAACTTCCGTTTGATGCAATATGAAATAGCTTGTCTTTTAAGATTCGATTCGATGTCGATATCGGTGACACGATTCGATTCGAGATTCGATTCGAAAAGAAATTTGTGATTCGCAGATCCCTACTTTTCTAATAGTGATCGCAAAACCACTGAAGTTCGGCCAATTGAAGTCTTCGGCGGGAAGCTTTTTCGCGAGTAGATTCAAAGAAAATGAATGCTTATGATATTTTAGAGTTCAATTGAATGTAATATTTCAATTGGTCGGAAATCCGATTGTATCTAAAAACAGGTGACTGGCTATTTCAGAGCGAGGGAGCGCGGTGGCTCAGTAGGTAGAGGTGAAGGCTGCAAGCCGAGAGGTCCTCGGTTCGAATCCCACCTGCGGCAACCGCGTTGTGTCCTTGGGCAAGACACTTCATCTCCATTGCCCGCGTGGGGGAACGATGACGCCGTGTACTAAGGCGTGCTGCACGTCGATGGTGCGCATGTCTCCAACCAATCTAACCCTGCCTGTGTTGCAGTGCGAAGTTACGATGTTGGGGAGCTGGCAGCTGCTCGTCGTTGCTCGGTGGTTCTCTCCGGGTACTCTGGCTTCCTCCACCCGTAAAACTGTCACGGTCATGATTAGCCATGTGCATGAATATGTGACCTTAAACATCAATAAATAATATTTCAGAGCGAGACTGATTCTATGCCATAGCAATGCCAGATTCGTTTCCGAATTTGGAGGCTTGAGGTCTGGATTCAAAATATACGCTAATTTTTAGCGTCTTATTACACGTAGACACACGGAGAGCAATCTACCAGGTTCCATAAGATCGATGGCGTATCACGAACTGACAAGCAAACACCAGACACACAGTTCATGTTCATTATTTTAAAAAATGAAGGGTGTAAACATATTCTGACAGCCACCTGTCAGTTTGACAAATTACCCAGTTAAAAATCATCTCATCTAAATTCATTTTTCTCTTCCACTTTAATTCATTTTTAGTATAGAGTTTCCGAGAATGGGATCATCTTTCTGAGCTGGGATCACATGCCAAGTATCATCTTGTAAGGATTATGTCACATTTTCATTCTACAGCTTCATACGATTTTTTTTGATTAACTTTTATGAGAATCTAACCGAAGAAATGCAGAACTATATAAAAATGGGAGAAATGTATCCCGCTTGACTTGTATTTTGGTTCGGAATCTACAGTGAGAGCTCCGAGTGTCTTCGGAACGAAAATGTTCTATGTAATGATAACCTGTTCGACGTATTCAAGAGACTTTGAAAGTGATAGGCTACAGGAGGATAGCCGTGTTGCCTACTTTTATATAGATATCATTTTTAACCCTTGCACTATAGTGGTATCTATCGGGCCAGTTCAAATGGCAGCAATTAGAAGAGTCCATATCCATTATTTGGGGGAGACCAATCAATATTTTCAACGTGCAGCCTCGGGGCTGCACGTTGAAAATATTGATTTGTCTACCCCACACATTTACTGAACATCCATCCTAAAAAACGATGTTATGGCGTATCGTGTTCCTGGCCGGAAAAGCGGCCGCTTGGGTTCAAATGGTTAATGTGAAATTTAATTTTGTGCCAAACAAAATGTAGTAACCAGAAATGACTGGATATCTGGTATATGCACCAACTGATAGTTTGGCGTGTATGATTCAGGGAGAATTGATCTGCTTTTTATATCTGGTTATCATGTCAAGACAAATGTCGTCGACGTCAGTTTACGCCATATTCTCAGTGACGTAGGGTCGCCACTCGAACGGAGTTTGAGTTTGATTTAGACTTACGCGTACCGTACACTACTCAGCGCACACATCCTGGATAATTTATGATTTTTTTTTCTAACCGACCATCATGCTATTGTTTAGGATACTCTGTTGGGATACAGCAGGTGGATGGTGTATTCCTACTAAATATGATAAATTGTTTAGGATACTCTATTGGAATACAGCACGTTGAGGGTGAATTCCTAATAAATCGTGGTGGAGTAGGTTTTCCACCCGGTATTTATTTACCATTTCTGACACCAAAGCACAAGAAGCACTAGCCATCTCGTGGACAACGACGAGATGAAAAATTGCCAGTGCATGTGCTTTCTGGAAAATTAAAGATATGTTTCCGGGGGGAAAATCTGCCCACCGAAATTCAGAAGTAATTCACCCTCCACGTACTCTATACCATTGGTTTCTATCAAATCCTTTCCATCGGGAAGTCCCAGGTTATCAGGAGAAGGTAACCCTTCACCTAACATGAAAAGCAGATGACACTTGCAAAACAACTTCTTGAATAACTAATTTCTTTTATGTTTTGTCTCAAAAACATAGGTTTTGACTACTCATTGGAACGACGAGCTCGTTACAAGGAGGAGTCATAACCTATGTTTTGGAGACAAAAAATGAAAAAATAATGAAAATTAATTGGCGATTTTTGAGATTGGCGCTAGCCGGTTTTGGCAGTTACGATGGGTAAAGGGTTAACAGAAATTTGAATATCAGGTTGCCTTCTAGAGGGTGACGTGCCACCATACCACTTGTTGGATGCAGTTTCCACCCAGGGGAACTAATTTGCAGAGAAACAGAAAAGAGCTCGAACTGCGTTTCAGAAAGTAAACATGCGGGTAGTCCATACATGTCTACCGGCTAAAATATAGTTTGGCTCTCTTTCTTTTTGATGAGTAGTTTTTGCGAGGCTTGGAATTCCTCTATACGATGTATTCAAATCTTGATGCACCTTCTTTATTTTTATCATTTTGTTCACTTCTGTCCGTTTTGTTCACGTTAAAACATTTGATATTTTGTTTTCATATTAATCAGTGATAAATAACGCCTTCCGTCAATTTAATTGGTCAGTTTCAAAACTAGACAATTTGATTGGCTGAACAAAATACAACTGGGCCACATTTTTATAATTTGCATACTTAGAGTTGGGAGCTTTCATTGGACAATTTTAAAACTGGCCAATTTGATTGGCTAAACAAAATACAACTGGGTCACATTTGCATAATTTCAGTAAGAAGAATTTACGTTATCTGTCCTATTTTGGGTGGGTTATATTGTATTAATCTTTTACCTGACGTCTGCAACTCAAGTTAGGTGATGGGTTAAAAAGTCATACTAAGTGTCTAATTTGTACGCGTGTGTGTCATATGAAAAATAGAATATGAAATAAGTGTTTTTGCTGATATAATATTTATGAAACTCGCCAGAGGCTCGCCCAAACGGAAAAGTCCTAGACTCATTTAATAAATATTATATGAGAAAAACACTCATTCCCTATCCTCTATAAACGTACCTCCTAAAATTGTTTGAAGCTTAAACATAACTGTATTTAGGACTGCGCATGCGATTTATAGCAAGTCATTCTGACAGATACATATATTCCTTACAGATTGTTCAATAGCAGATACTCAACATGGGGCGTTCTGTGCTGAAAGAAGGACCACGGAATCTCGTATTTGTCCTTATGTTGTCCACATTCATAGCCTGTCAAACGCAGACACAGCAGCAACGGATACCTCAGCAAACGTTTGTTCGAGTGGGCGGTAAATATTATAAAAGGGACGAATACACAAGTTACTACTACGCCAACTATTACTACTCTGCATTCTACAATTTATTCAAGAACTGGCACTCTAAGGTGCAAGCACATCTAGCCACAGGTATGATATTTAGTAATTTTGCAACAGAAAATATGTTTCTTTTTATGTATAATCGTATAGAGAGTGCGGTGTGAGATGGTTAGACATTGGAATTGAAACCGAAAACACCACGATTTGATCCCAACCGCCGGTGACAGCGCAAGGTACATACTACAGATTGTTCACGTGAGGGCACGGTGGAACTGTGTGCTAAATGCGTACTGCACGTCAATGGTACACTTGCATTTAACCTTTGTTAATCCTGACTCTGCGGATTTCGTACAATGGGGAGTCTGTCAATTGCTCTCCACTGATTGATAGATTTATTAGGAATTTCAAGAAAACCATTTTATGGCAGTTATTTCAAGAAAAACATTTTATGTCAGGAATTTCAAGAAAACCATTTTAGTTTTCTTGAAATTGTTTGAAAAATATATATTTTTCAACTAATTTGTAAATTGCGCGCGCGGATGCGGCCGATTAATTAG
Source organism: Pictodentalium vernedei (assembly GCA_031216915.1). Taxonomy (NCBI): domain Eukaryota; kingdom Metazoa; phylum Mollusca; class Scaphopoda; order Dentaliida; family Dentaliidae; genus Pictodentalium; species Pictodentalium vernedei. Next base: position 142,872,369 of record CM062294.1, on the reverse strand, counting down.
GTAAAGCTTAAACGCCGTCCGACGCGATGTGACCCTGGTTGTCGAAAGTGCCGTTGACCCAAATAAATAAATAAATAAATAAATAAATAAATAAATTTATGTTTTTTAAGAAAGGCGCTATCTAAACTGTGTGCAGGGTTTTTCCCCATTATCACGTTTTGATGAAACACATGAAGTAACTCGAGAGTATCATGTCATACGGCCGCCTTACCTTTGAGAGTGCATAATTTCTTTATCAACTAACTCTTCCAGTTACAAACAATATCCATTGAGTTTCAGATGCTAGAGATGTGTTAAAGCATCATGCTGCGAAACATTTGTGGAGATTTGTCTGGGGACGCGGTGGCGTTGCTGTAACCGGTTCTCGTTAGATCACCGACGTTAAGCAACGTCGAGCCCGGTTAGTGCGTTGATGGGTGACCGTCTGAGCGATCGATTTGCACTCCCGCGTGGTGTCCTTGTGCGAGGCACAAAACCTCGATTCTCCACATGGCGGCACGATGACGCCGCGTACTAAGGCGTACTGCACGTCAATGGTGCGCGTGTCTTCAACCAATCTAACCCTGTCTGTGCTGCAGTGCGGAGTTGCGATGCTGGGGAGCTAACAGCTGACGGATGCTCGTCGTTACTGGGTGGTTCTCTCCGGGTACTCCGGCTTCATGCACCCGTAAAACTGTCACCGACACGATATGATCGTGGCTGTTAAGGTGTCGTTAAACCTTATTAAATAGATAAATGGAGAGTCGTCCGAATAAAACATGAATTTCTTTCTGTGCAGGGTGCTGCGAATATATGAGGTACCCACTCGAAACGAATATCGAATCGAATATCGAACCGAATGTGCACCCAACAATTTCGGATCGATGGAATACCGGGCATTGAATATGGATAATCTCATTCTTTCAGTTCGTGATGAATGCGACATATTGAGGCAAGGGTGCCGCGATGAAGATTGAGGATGTAAACCTGATTTGTTCCGACTACATAGGCTCAAGTCAAACCTGATAAAATATTCCTACTGCACCATCAATCATGCCTTCGCCGAAGGCACGCCTTAACCCTTTGTCCAACGTAACGGCCAAAACCGGCCAGGGCTATTCTCTCAAATCGCCCATTAATTTTCATTATTTTTCCATTCTGTGTCTCAAATACATAGGTTATGACCTCTCGTTGGAACGAGCTCATCGAGCTCGTTCCAATGAGGGCCATAACCTATGTTTTTGAGACAAAAAATGAAAAACATTAGTTATTCTAGAGTTTTTTGGGCAAGTGTCGTCTGCTTTTGGGGTTAGGTAAAGGGTTAATGATGTAGTTGGAATATCAATCAGTCGGGATTATAGTTCTAAACCACAAGAATTCCTCATTGCTTTCTTTACCATGTTCTAAAATTCCATAATCGACTCTTCATTTTCGACTCGACTTCGACTCGAATAAGCGTTCTGAATCGAATTTTTATTTCGAATGTTCAATATTCACATTCCCTCTTTCTTTACCTCGTTTTACTACTGATGCGACTTGTGCTATTTTCTGTCAAGTGAAAAAAAGGTTTTGAATAGGACTATTTCCGGTTGCAAAGTAGACACGGACCTTTCATGTGTTGACGAATTGGACAGTTAATAGCGCGTGTTACAAGCTTTTTCAACAGCGTTGAAGTGAGCAAAAATGCATATTCGGACGGGCAGCCATCAAGTGAAGCCAGAACTATAAACCCATAATCTTGTTCGCCTCACTGAAAAAAAATGGAAAATTATGATGAAATATCACTGAGGTCAAGTGGCGACAATCTCTCAGTAATACAATCGGTTCATCCAGACGATAAATTCTTAAACGTATTTATCAAATGGAATGTTTTTTTTCTCAACGAATTTCACTGCCTGGTGTTTTGTTGTATAGTTAATAATGCGCAGTGTTGATGTAATTAAACAAGCAAATATTAACAGTCCAAATGAATTCTAGTGCATGGTTTGATGCTAGATATTTGAAAACAAATAAGGTTCTGATATCATGGACGTGTCTATGGACAGACTCGAATCATGGCATCCTGCACAGGGTAGTAGTAGCCGATCAAAAGATTGATTGTGACGCAACTCACGCTCCGTTTGTGGTGCCAGCATTGCACTAACGAGTGTGTGTGGGGAGGGGGGGGGGGGAGGTGGGAGATTGTAATAGCAGCTATAGACACTAGAAGTAATAATGATGATTGCGATCAGGAATAGTAGTAGTCGCTGGAGTACTCAATGTTTTGATTTTGAAAATGGGAGGCGCGCTGCATGCTACTCCCTACAATTTGAAGTGAAGCCCGCTGTTATTGAGTTATGACATTGGGAAAATATTTTCAAGACAAACACCAACGAATATCTGCACACGGTTCACTCCATGGTGCGCATATAGTATGTAAGTATGGATTCCAAAAATAACACTCGATTTTTTAATAAGCTTTTCGCAACAATAATAAAATTTCTTTGAGTTGGGTATAATACCTGAAATGCAACTAGAGTGGATCAACGATAAGTCAATCAGATTATTCTCCACGTAATGTGTGAGCGAAAGGATAGTGCATTACTGGCCTTTGAAGTTTGTCGATTTAGGTTGTTTACGTATCATTTCTCGGAATGAGAAGTTTAACTAGTTAGAAGTATTGAAATGCTGGAGCTTAGAATTCAAGGTGTAATGTTCACATTTCTTTGGCCAATTTCCCACGAACAGATTTTAGTACTTACGGTAAACATATGATATCGCAATTTGTTATTTTAATGTTTCAGCCCAAATATAAAATAGAGAATTCAACAAAATCATATCATGTGACCCCTCACTGGAACGAGCTCGGCGATTTTCTTCGGTGATTTTCTTCGGCGATTTTCCTTCTATGTGTTCATGTAACGGTACAAATTGTGCCATAACGTGTACATGCAGTATACGCTCACATGCCATCCATCACCAATACAAGATTGTATGCAATCCCACTTGAGGAATCTCACTTGTCGTTTCAATTTTACATAATTACTTACGAAAATCTAACTATGCCTGTAAAATCATTTTTCCCGATGATTTGATGATTAGTCAGTCTTTCGAGAAGCTAATGAACCGATTCCTCATTCCTTTTAGTTCTCAGTTGTATTTCCGTCAGCTGCAGGACTAAAAACGAAACGAAGCAAAATTGCAGAACCTGCAGCGTGCAGACTGTAGTGCACTTTATGGGCGACGGGGCACGGTATAGGCATAACAGTTAAAGTATCAACAGTGGGTAGATAGCAACGTGCTGTATTAATGGCATAAGCATGTAACATGGGTAGAATATCACAGCTCTAGACGTGGACGGGGGAGAAGGAGAAGTAGATCACAGACCAGTTAGTGTAAATAATGCAACATTTTTGTGATAACGACTGCGGACAAAGAGTTTCGATTGGATCGCGACCTACTCCCGATCCGGTCGAAACTCTATATCTGCTTTACTATAGGTTATCAGCTTCTGAAACACAAAAGTATGTTACAGCGGGCTAGTCTCAGATCCAAGTAGTACTAGAAAACTACACAGAAGTGATATAGTGATAATAGTGATAGTTGTGTTGGAAGTTAGTCATAGCGATAAAAGATATCAGTCAGAACCGGAAGACATAGTTGTAGTACAGTTGTGGGGGTGGAAGTTGTGGCTCAATGCTTAAAGGTCAGCGGTTCGATCCTGACCTGTCGTCGCCCGAGTGCTAGAATGTCCTATGTCCCCAATGGGACATAGGACATTCTAACACTCAGGCGACGCTGTGTTATGTGTTCTTGCACAAGACACTTAATCCCGATTGCCCTCATGATAACACGTTGGCGCTCCGCGCTAAAGCGTGCTGCACGTCGTTTAGCACATATGCTTTCAGCCGCTGTTGACTCTGCTTTTGCAGAATTATTAACAGGACTGACCTGTGTTGTTGCGAAGTCTGACAGTTGCTCGTCGCTGCTGAGAGTTTTTTTCGGGTACTCCGGCATCCTCCACTCCCAAAACTGTCCGGCAGGATGTGATACTGCGTGATGAAAGTGCTGTTAAACACCAATAATCAAACAAATAACTTTTTTTGAGTGCCATTTTATCAGTAGCAGTAACGTCGATCACCAGAATAAAATGCAAACTTGAAATTAAATTGTTTCAAGTGCAATTATCCTCCATTCGACACGAGTACTCCATAAATACGAATACTTCTACACGCAGCCGCCAATGCAAAAACGATAAAGGTGTAAACAAAACACCGATTCTATCCAATGAGTGTGGTTTCGCTGATTGGCTGGGGGGGGGGGGGGGGGGCACCATGGAACTACGCGCTACTGGTGATATGGTGACAGCATTTAAATGGTTCTTGATCTATTTTGGTAAGTCCCGTAGATCCAGTATTATTTACAGTATTTCCAACGAACTAGTTTCGAACAAAACCTTCAGAACAAAGCAATCAAATCATAAACAAATTTGGCAGCGCTATCAAACAAACTGCCCACAAAAACACCTTTCATCAAAACAACACTGGTTGTTCATATGCACAATCTTCAGGGTTATGAGTGCACATCGCTCCAAGGGGCTACCATGGCTGTCCCTGTGACATAATTGGTCAGGTGACTTATAGCCTAACTTATCGCATCTGCTGATGAGATCAACCAAATCTATGTCCATTTGTGTCTGAGAGTCTTGCTTAAAGACTACCTCATTAGGCAGCCGTTCGAAATATAAATGGTCTCTTATCTGCATAATAAGATCGTTATCCAAGTGGTCCGCCTCATTTTTTTTTATCCTCGTTTTGTAGTGGTGGACCCAAACAGTCTTGTTACCTCCTATACAATGACCACAAAAGCGGACAGAAAATTTTGACCGCATCGCGACTGGGTCGGGGTCCATTCAAAATTATGTGTCTGCTTTTATCCACACACCACTGTTGAAACCGACTTGACGAAAATACAACACTGGGTACCAGATGTTGTTGTCGTCTGTTTCCCAAATGTCTTGAGTTCGCTGTTCTTCGTATATCAAATGTCGATGCGCCAAAGTCACTGAGAAATATCAACCCTGCCACACGAATAACATAACTTGTAACTGGATCAAAGGTATGTTTTGTACCCTACAAATTGTTTCTTTTCATATTTGTTACATGGTGCCGGTCTTGCGTAAATACAGTTAAAACTAGAAATCCTGTCATGAAATGCGCACAAATAGCACGTCCATTTGCGTGTTAATCTACGCGTTATGACCATAGTTAGTAAAAACATCTATCCATCGTTAGAGAAGGTGGAGCCCATGACACCTCTCCTACCACCAGAAAGTAGTGACGACGAGGAGCAGAGGTATCAAATCGAACAAATCAATAGAATTCAATCGTATCTGACGCGAGAGAGAGATTCTTGTCGTTCGCTCAATAAGAAATATTCAAGATCAGAGAAATTTGTGAGTGGTGTGGATTTGACACTCATCACGGTCTCTATGGGTTTGAACGTTGCCGGAATCGGTCTATTGGCAACCGCCGTCGTTGCGCTTCCAGTCGTATTGGCCGTAGAAGGAATGGCTCTGACTGCCGGATTCGTCAGTACGATCGGAAAATTTCTCACTAAGAAATTATTCGTGAGGGCCAAGAAGCCCGAAAACATCAGCGTTTTGGCCGATGCAAAGATCGACATTGTGTCGGATAAGATCTCTGTGGCATTGAAAGACGGTAGGATTTCAGACGGTGAATATGTCGACATATTGAACGAAAAACAAAAATATGAAGTCATGAAAGCAAAGATAAAAAAACAAGATTCGTCAGATTCTCAAGGAACAAATGAAGGATTCTCTTGTGGAAAAAAGGTAGGGAAGAAGGGAGACAACCGTTTTGTAAATTATTGGATCCCAAAAAGATTCCAGAAGCAATCGACTGAAAAAAATGTATATATAAATAAGACGAAAAATGATATATAAATTAAAAAAAAAAATTCAAATATAAAAATACGACCGCCCCCCCCCCCCCCAAAAAAAAAAAATGTATTGGTTCAAATGCAAGAGAGTTACCGATACGGTTGACGTTAAAAAAGTACTGACAAAAAATAAAAGTCCCATGCTTCGCGGAATGTGTAAAATGTACGGTTCGACAAAAGCGCAATTCGTCAAACGCGGTGCCGGTCTGACGAATAAATTGATTAATAATCTACCTGTCGAAATGCATCTGCCACGACATCAATTCAGGGGACCCGACACGAAATTAAATAAGAGATTGAATCGAGATCTGACACCTAAATCTTAGAGCAAACCCATAAATAAGGTGGATTAGGCCGCCTACGCTCACGATCTATGCTGCGCTAAACACCCCGACGTCGAGAATCGTAATTAAATCTGCGATAAAATCATGTTGATGACGTTGAAAAATATACCAAATCCTACTAGGAAAGAGAGACTGGAACGTTCGTTGGTCGGTAAAGTGATCGGTACCAAACGTCGATTCGGATGGGGCCACAAAAAAAATGTCCAGGAAACATTATTAACGAATGCATTGGCGAACGAACTACACAAGCCAATCAGGCATAAATTTCGAAGGAGAAGGGTGTTTGTGAAGGGTCTGGATCAGATTTGGTCGGCCGATCTAGTCGACATGAAATCGAATTCGAAACAGAACAGGGGCATTAAATACATACTGCCGGTCATCGACGTGTTTTCGAAATACGGATGGATGAGACCTCTGAAGCATAAATCGGGAGCTTTCGTTACCGAGGCTCTGAAGAGCATATTCGCATCGTCTTCTCGAAAACTGGATAAATTGAATGTTACGAGAGCACCTAAAAGTGAATTTTTGAGAGAGGGAATTTTACGGAGTTTGTTAAAATTCCGTCGAAATTTTAGTCAGATCCACGTTGATCGTTACAGAAATGGCACGTCATACGCACGACGCCTCGTCTACGTCAACTGCTGCAAAAACCGAGAGAATGTGACGATGGGAACGTATACGTGTCGCATCGTAAAAATTGATGGATTTCGATCGTGATGAACGCGATTTGCTCGAAAAAAACTAAGTTTTTGGTGAGGTACGATCTGCGCAAAAAATTTGGTGCGGTCGAACCGGCGAGTCTACCCTACTAATGTCCGACTCACAAATTCATGACAATCCTTTTCATAGCCCAGAATATGATTCAACCAGAATTATTTACAAATATTCACCTAGTGCAACTTGTCTCAGCTTTTAGTGGAAATATCTTTCAACGATTTCTAAAAAGTAATGATCATAACGCATATATCTGAGAGAAAAGTTTCAGCAAAGCAGAAACACACCCCCTTAGCAATGGAAGTAAATTGAAAATGAGATGTTCGTTTTTAACATAACATCGCAAGACAACACAGTTGCCTTTAGCCTTTTCAATCAACATCCAAATTTCAAAACCAATATTTTTAACCCTTTACCCAACGTAACGGCCAAAACCGGCCAGCGCTATTCTCAAAAATCGCCAATTAATTTTCAAAATATTTTCATTTTTTGTCTCAAAAACATAGGTTATGACCCCTCGTTGGAACGAGCTCGTCGAGCTCGTTCCAACGAGGGGTCATAACCTATGCTTTTGAGACAAAAAATGAAAAAAATTAGTTATTCAAGATTTTTTTTTGCAAGTGTCGTCTGCTTTTCATGTTAGGTAAAGGGTTAAGTGGAACACTTGGTATATCACTTCTCAATTATCAGAAATTATGTCCCTTCTTTTGACTTTACTGTACAGTACACCGCCGTGGGGGCTGTTGTGATGTTCACGCATGCGTTCACCAGGGAATATAAATAAACAACAACAAACTTTTAATGAATAAAGCACCGGTTTATTAATTTTTTTATGATTATTCCGACAATTAGTGTTTGGAATCTAATATTAGTGCGTCCGCGGAAATATTGCCTACCCGTGGAAGGTGACCAGTTAACGGCAGCGGTAATATACCAGCCTAAATGTTCCAATTTCTAATTGCCGGTGAACTTTTGCTGTTGTCAGGAACATTTGTGCATAACTGCCTCGCACAATAAACGCTGCCATCACTATTTGTTATTCAAAATCCATGTTATGAATATTACAGAACCTGTGACCAGCTGTAATAAAGTCTGCCCAATATGAAACCAGAACAAAAACGCGCATGCGCGAGAATAAGAGGAGACATTAATGGAGAAATGAAGAAACTGACACTCAGATATTTTATTGAAAGTAAAAAGTAAGAAAAATACTCCCTTGTCAAAGCACATGTAATGTGCAATGAATTAATTCAGTGGCATCGATACAGAAGGGGAACCCCATTCTCCCCAAAAGATTCAACGGAGATTTTTGTAATGCATAATTTATTTATTCCGCCGCATCGACACAGAAAAATGGGTATATCCGTTCCAGCAGTTTTGTCAGAAATTGGGCAATGGTACAAAATCGATTATTTTATATATATTCAAGATGATATGACCGGTCATTTAACACAAACTTTACGGAAGTATTTTATTGTTTTATTTTCATCCAGACATGGGTCCAAATGTTCCTCTTCTGAAACGAATCTAAACCATTTAAAGGTATATCATTGGGATATTGGACTTTATATAGGGGGGGGGGGGGTCAAATGTTTCGGTCTACTAAAGGTGGGATTTCGGTGTTTAGGACGATCGACACATTACAAGTGGCCCTAGCATAGATTTACAACGTTGTGGACTAACTGTGATTTGAATGAAGTTGTGTTAACTGTCGTCCTCACTCCAAGTAAAGACTGTCGAATAATGTACGTGAATAAAAGGAAAGGTCGCCTTGACTTTTTGTTGTTGTTTTTTCGACAGTATTGTGGACTATCTGCGATTTGAATAACTCTTGAGTTGCCACTGTGTTTGCTCTGTCTGTAGTTGTTATGAACACAAGCTATCAGGGAGCTGAATGCGTTTAGTGTAAAGTGTAGTTCACCATTTAAATTCTGAAATTCAAAGTGGTAACAACGTAGCTTTGAAACTATTTCCGAGAAGTCGCTGGATTCTCGGCTGGTCGACGCAATGCCTGACTGGGTATGTCCATATGACGTCACTACTTATCTAAAATACATATTTTTTCGTTAATTTCTCGAATATCGAAATCTATGAAGCCCGACACGTGTCGATAGTGTTGCTTTGAAATGAATACTAAGGTTCAGTGCAGCGGTTTCGGGCGAATAACCTGTCAGAAATGCAAAAAGTGGCCCACAAAAAAAAAAACTTTTGGAAAAAAAAGTTACCTTAGTCCAGTACATAAGTTAGTGATAGATCATTATATTTGGATGATCATTATGTGTGGAGATGCAGGTAAACATTATTTTCATTTACTCATTTTAATCTTGTGTTCCTTGCCTCTAAAGTCGTTTTTCGGTAATATTATTACTATTTTATTATTATTTTATTATTATTAGTGTTTTAAAGACAATAATTTTTCTTCACCTAAAGTGATTAAGCGTATGTCTTGTGAAAAACTACTTTTCTCAGTGTACCTCACAAATATATTTCACGAATCAACAAAGCCAATAAATGATATTAGTGATCCATGTATCAATGTATCTGTGAGGGAATGTATGTGTAGGTATGTCTATAGAGGATATGGAATGAGTGTTTTTCTCATATAATATTTATGAAATTATTAACTATACAACAAAACACCAGGCAGTGAAATTTGTTGATAAAAAACATTCCACTTGATAAATAGAGGATATGGAATGAGTGTTTTTCTCATATAATATTTATGAAACGAGTCTAATAATTTTCCGTTTTGGCGAGCCTCAGGCGAGCCCAAACGGAAAATTCAGACGAGTTTCATAAATATTATATGAACAAAACACTCATTTCATATACTACTTATCATATGACACACACACGCACCAATTAGCCTCTTAGTATGACCGTTTTAACCCATCACATAACTTGAGTTGCAGACGGCACTTGGAAAAAACATCCTCGTTTTACTAAAAATTTTAATTTTTTGCTTCCAAAACATAGGTTATGACCCCTCATTGGAACGAACTCGTTCCAATGAGGGGTCATAACCTACGTTTTGGAAGCAAAAAGTGAAAACATAAAAAAAATGAATGGCGTTTTTCTTGGAGGTAAAAGATTTATACAATATAACCCACCCAAAATAGGACAGATAACGTAAATTCTCCCTACTGAAATTATGCAAATATGACCCAGTTGTATTTTGTTTAGCCAATCAAATTGTCCAGTTTTGAAATTGACCAATGAAAGATCCCAACTCTAATTATGCAAATTATGAAAATGTGGCCCAGTTTTATTTTGTTCAGCCAATCAAATTGTCCAGTTTTGAAATTGACCAATGAAATTGACGGAAGACTTTATTTATCACTGTTTAATAAGAAAACAGAATACCAAATGTTTTAAAGTGAATAAAACGGACGAGTCATGTGATAAATATATGTATGCAATTATTGTACAGCCATTGCGCACCGTGTGTGGATTCTAGGCTTTAAAATTATTATTATTATTAAACTAACAGAAGTGAGTTTCTGTTACATTGATCTTCCGTCTGTGCTATTCCGAAAACAAACAATAGCATTTACAGACGTTGTATTATTACAACACACAAAGTGGGAAGATTGTTATAAGCAGAAAATGAGAATCCTGCTTGACCTTAACTGAATTTTTACTGCATAAACATTGAAGACGTATCCGATGCGGTTCGTTGTCGTCGATCAAGTAGCATCAAACATTCGAAACACGTCTGTTGCTTCGTTCGCTGTCAAACATCACTTGATCCACTCTACAGTATTTGGAGAGTGGATTGTAACAAAATCAGATATCACCCCAAGTTTCACTTTCAAATTATGTACATATGGACAAAAAAAACACAAGCAATGCTTCAGGCAATGGACCTCCGGACTTAACACGGAGGTCCATTGGCTGAAACTTTTCTTGTGTTTTTTATGCTTTGCAACAAATTTACAATTATTGCTTGAGTGGAATCACCACTACGCAAGTGATTTAGTGATAATACACTCTACATGTACTGTATTAGGATTTAAACAGGTCCGAAATATATGACCAGGTCTCACAACATTCTCGTATAAATAATTTTTCATTTTTTATTTATATTGTTTTTTATTTGTTATTATTTTTCATTTCTTTTGTATCTTTTTATTTCTCCGTCTAAAAATATTAAATATTGGCTCTAGACATTAATTGATCAGTTTGTAATTGGAAATATAGAGAGATAAAAAAACTCAATACATTATAAATTCGTATATTAAATTGTAATTCTGGAATTCTACATGGCTGGACAAATTGGGCGAACTATGTTTCATTTGCCTATCGTTTGCCTCAAGAGAAATGATAGTTCCTTCGCAGCTGGGCCTAAACAGATAAGAATACGTTCGAATACACCGTGGTATTCATGTGTCAAGTCTATGAGAACTATGGTCCAGATTAGAATCGTCGTCATTGACGATTATCTGTAGCGGAAATCACTATTTGCCGATTTATTTATTTAATTAACAATAGCATGAACAACCAAATCTTGCTGGTGTGTCGGGTGATTTTTCTGATGGAGAAATGATATCGGTATCGAAGCAATTGTGGCTGATTAACAATCCATACATTCTGGTTCATTGACATCCCTATTTATCAGATAAATGAACTGAGGAGAACTAATTTACATTAATCCTTTACCCAAAATAAGGGCCAAAAACCGACCAGCGCTATTCACAAAAATCAGCATTCAATTTTCACTATATTTTTTTTCAATTTTTGTCTCATAAACGTAGCTTATGACGCCTCATTGGAACGATCTCGTTGAACTCGTTCCAGTGAGGTGTCATAAGCTATGTTCTGACGCAAAAAAAATAAATAACAATAAATAGTTATTGAATAATTGTATTTGCAAGTGTCGCCTGCCTTTCGTGTTAGGTAAAGAGTTAAAGTGCTATCTATATATACTGCGTCAAAAATATGGTACATAATAAACTTTGAGGAGCAATGTGTTTAGTATTACCGAATTTCGTCCCGAACAGATTATTGTAAATTCATATTTCGTGTCTAGCCGTATGAATTTGCTTAATTTCATGTTCTTATACTGCTGCCAATGTCACGTCAGGACGTCGCAATTCAGACACGGGGTGAAATGAAAAGTTCACCTATGCAGTCAATAACGTGTATGCCCACCGTATGCCTCATGGATGGCAACACATCGACGGCGCATGGACCTGATAAGTATCTGGATGTCACCCTGTGGTATTCCGTTCCACTCCTGCCTAAGAACATTACGTAAATCGCCTAACGTCTGAAGATCGTGAAGTCGACCCCGACAGTCCAACTGATTCCAAAGATGCTCGAATGGTGACAAATCTGGCGAAAGTGGGGGCCAGGGAAGAAGTTCGATGTTCTGCTCCCCAAGAAAGTCACGACAGATACGCGACAGATTACCATGAAGATCAACTGCGTTCGATGGGGCAAGGAAATCCGTGCCCAAACCATTACACTACCCCCGCCGAAACGGTCACATTCCCGCAGGCAAGCATCAGAAAACCGTTCTCCTCGTCGACGATACACTCTTGCCCTACCATCAGCGCGCCGTATACAAAATCGTGACTCATCACTAAGAAGAACCGTGCTCCAACGCTGCTGAGTCCAGCGAACACGCTGACGTACCTATTCCATTCTGACGGTACGATGACGTTGGGTAAGAATTGGTCTTTGGTACTTCATATGCCGCGTTCAACGAGTCTGTTTCGGACAGTTTAGGCACTAATTCTATTGTTAGTTCTGTGCAGGGGCCATAACTCTTGGTCGACCTGAACGCGGTTGGTCTGCAGTAGATTCAGTGGTTCTATACCTTCCATTGAGACGGCAAATAGTGGCCACAGTGACCCCGAACTCAGCAGCGAGCTCCTCTGGAGGTATCCCTGCCTCATACATACCAATGGCACGCAACCTCTGATTTTCGGTTAACCTTGGAATTCTTTGAAATGTCGGAAGACAAAAAAGTAGCGTGTTTTCTCAATAACCTAGGCTTTCTGGCATAACATAACTTAAAGAAAATCGTCGGTCACCCATTCAATTTGACATTCTCGGGTAGCACGTGCTATTTTGAAATCCGTAGCAAAATTGTATATGGTTGGGTGGCCAAAAACAACATGTCATTAAACTCTTTGCACGACTTAATGTCCACAAACATGTAACATTAGAACTATTACATTTCATCTTTTATGATATTTTTTTACATTTATTTCTAATATACTTTCTTTTTTGACTCAGTTTTTGTAAGTAAAGGAAATCTGTTTCCTTTGAAAATCCCATCTCAATATTCCATAAATTCGGATTAAAAATACACAAATTATACACCAAATTGAATGGGGTGATGCATAGAATACTAAAAATGTTCGCATTAAACTAACAGAGTTGACAGAAGACACCAGTGATTCCTGGAAATCTGTTATCGTATTTGTACCAGAATTGATAATAAAATAGTATTTCCGTATAACAACTCAATGATATCAAAGACGTAATCAGTGATTTGTTGGTGCTAAATGCACATTCACAGTTCATATCGTATCGATGATGGTTGTGAAGGCTTGATGTCGCCAATACCCTTGCAATAACCTCCTCGATGATGAAACTTTTTTCCCAAAATAGATGTCACTTCAATGATGGCTTTTTCGTTTAATATGACGTCACCACAGTATTTCTTTTGCTAGGCCAAGTCACGTGAAATAGTGCGATGGGTAGTTTCATTATCGGAAGTGATGCCATAAAAGTTTCCATCACTGAAAATGGTGTCATCGGGAAGAAGCGTCATAATTGAAAGTAATCTGTGAGGTTATGACACAGTGCATCAAATCAAATCTGATCTTTTAAGCAATAGTCATGAACTTTAGTACATGACTGTACAGAACAATTTGTGGCAAGTCCAGTCACCACCTTTAGCATTGGTTCTGTCCATCCCAGTGTCTCTTATTATTATGTCATACATTTCCTTCCCAGGACCGAATTATTGCTAGGGTTGTATCAGCATATGTACAGGCAGCTATATGTTGTTTCTATAATGATGCGATTATGTTCGAGCAACACACGCAGCACATAGGCATATTAGTGTAACTTACAAGGTAACTTGGCGCATGTACCTGCCACTAGCCTCCGATTTCCTACATGCGCTTTATATACAAAAAAATTACACTCTAACATCCGCTGGGTTAAAAATCTACCCAAATCATATTCACTCAATCCTGTTGATTTGGCTTAATTCTTAACCCAATTAATTTTAGAGCACTTGCGTTATCTCCATACAATGAGGTTAGGGCGTCTCCCAAGAGACTTAAGCAATTGCACGTTTTTTAGGGCCCCAAACAATTCCAACATTTTGGGAAAATCTCTATCAAGGGTCTCAAAACAGTGTTGTGGTTGAAGCATTGAGGTTGGATGCTTCAATACCAGCTTGCATAAAGAATCGGGGCGATATTCTCTGAAGCCAATTACGCGGCTGTGGCACATGACAACATGAGACAGTAGTTCAAATGACGAAACAAATATAATTTTAATTCATTTTCAAACGTGGATGTAATCTGTACAAGTTGTTACATCAAACAGTCGAAGCGGTATCCGAAACCAAAATGCCAACATGACTCCTCCTCGTTGAAGGTGCCGACAACTAACGAAGGAACGAACACAGAAACGAATGAAAGGACGAACAAAAATCACCATTAGGAAAATTTTAATTAATGTAGCTCCGGGTTGTACCCGGTGCTTCATTAATTAAATTATTGACTATTACTTCTATGTTTAGTGTTTGAAATCTAATATTATTGCGTCCTCGGAAATATTGCCCACCCGTGATCCGTCCACGTCGGCCATACGGTAAAATGCTGGGGCATATTTTGTTTGCAATCCGTCTGAAGAGCTCTTGAATGATATGATTTTGAGATGATATGACACTGATCTCGGTACGTATGAACCAAGCTAGAATTGTCCTCCTTCATTCATTAATAGAAAGACGGAAGTTGTGCAGAAAAGTCAATGCAAACCGTGATTTAGAGTCGCCAGCGGGGATTTTTCGAAGTCAGAGAAGAAGAAATTTCAAATTAGCTTTAACCCTTTACCCAACGCAGACGCTATCAAAATTTATTAATTTAAATATCATTTTTTCATTTCTTTCCAAAAATTTCAACAAAACCATATCATGTGACCCCTCGTTGGAACGATCTCGTTCCAACGAGGGGTCACATGATATGGTTTTGTTGAAATCTTTTTGAAAAATACTATTTTTTCAACTGCTGAATTTGCATATTACGCGGGCGGATGCGGCCGATTCGTTGGGTAAAGGGTTAAACGAATGAGAAACAACAACAATGTCAGAAGACCACAATGAATCTGAAAACATTTCGTAATTATTTGTGCTGGTTTAACCTTTTTGATACTTTTGTACGTCTTGTGACGTACGAAATCAAATGGCGCGTTGATAATTTTGTACGTCTTATGGCGTACGAAATCAAACAGCGTCTTGATACTTTATGGCCATTTGTTTTGTTATTATTTTTCGATTTCTTAAAGTTTTAACTTCAGTTGCTATTTTCTCCCGAATAGTGCTCAGTAACAACCATTGAGCCAAATGTTACCGCAGCTTGAAATAGTAATATGATCCTCAAGTCAAGACTTCTTAACTGGCTGAGTGGTAGATGCCACTATCAGCTATCAGGGCGTTCAAAAAATGAGGATACCAGAGCAAAAGCCAACACTTTCCTTGCTTATATTTCATATTCAGTCAAACACAAATAATATTTTGTTTATATAAATTTGTTTTATTACAAACTATTGGAGAGTGCCTGGGGGCACTCTCCAATAATTTGTAATAAATAAGTTTGAAAAACAAATTCAGACCACCAAAAATAATCTAGCCCTCAACCAGATAATCACTAATGTGAAAAATATCTCATTTGTACCTTCCGACGTTTGACGTCGCATTTTGAGAAACGTTGCAGAAACTAAATTCCCAGTGACGTTAAAACATCAGAAAAATTAATCTCTCAAAGGGTTAATA
Source organism: Pictodentalium vernedei (assembly GCA_031216915.1). Taxonomy (NCBI): domain Eukaryota; kingdom Metazoa; phylum Mollusca; class Scaphopoda; order Dentaliida; family Dentaliidae; genus Pictodentalium; species Pictodentalium vernedei. The sequence continues at coordinate 142,856,373 of CM062294.1, read as the reverse complement.
AATAAAGAGGTAGTTGTCACTTTGTTAGTTTTATAGCGGCCTGTATATCAGCTCGTTATAAAGTCCTATCAGCTTATACCTCGGGCTGACATCTCGTCCGACATGGAACTAATCAAATAAAAACCTGTAATTATAGCGTGAGCTGAAACACGAAATATGTATGTCGACGCGCGACTCTCTCGCAAATGGGTGCGCGTCTTGCATTAAACTAACACTTCAATGGCATAGCGAGACACCAAGACTGGAGCCCGCGTTATATTTCAATTTTTTCACTGACTGTCTGTTCAATTTATTTATTTATTGATGTTTAAGGTCACATATTTATACACAATGGCTAATCATGACCGTGACAGTTTTACGGGCGGAGGAAGCCGGAGTACCCGGAGAGAACCACCGAGCAACGACGAGCAGCTGCCAGCTCCCCAACATCGTAACTCCGCACTGCAGCACAGGCAGGGCTAGATTGGTTGAAGACATGCATACCATCGACGTTCAGTACGCCTTAGTACACGACGCCATCGTGCCCCCACGCGGGCAATGGGGATGAAGTGTCTTGCCCAAGAACACAACGCGGTTGCCGCAGGTGGGATTCGAACCGAGGATCGCTCAGCTTGCAGCCTGCACCTCTACCTACTGAGCCACCGCGATCCCCTATCTGTTCAAACAACAAACTATATACCATCACATATTCTATTAAACATAATTATATAAAGTGACCAAATATACCAAAAATCCCTTCATAGAAAGAATGTTGCCGCCCAGGAAAAATCAGAGATAAAAAAATTCTTTAAATAATATAAAACCAAAGAAAAAACTCCGGAAACCTGTAATCGGTACAAGTGTCATACCACCCTCCGGGAAAAGATGCCGATCATCACCTTTATGCCAAAAATATAATGTATTCAAAAGTTTACGTCTATGTACACGTGAGATGTTCTCAGACAAAGAAAAACAAAAAAAAAAACAAAAAATATGCAGGTATTAAAAAGCATGTACTAAAATATATCTGCTCAATATTTATATTCAGACAATTAATAAAATATTTCGAAGTTTGGTATCAGCTGAACAGGTGCCACAGCTAGAATGAAACTATACTTAACCTTATGCCCCAATTCTGTGCAGTAAATTGACCTTTGGATAATACTGACTCTACATCAACAGTTATTGGCTAATAGTAACACCCCCCCCCCCCCCCCCCCCCAGTTCTATTGGCTTGACCTTAACACATCTGATTCCATTAGCTAATAATTTCCCACCACCAATTTACCGTTAAATTTCATCGAAAACAACAAAACAATATTTTTTCCGCTATTCTAACGAAACGCAGAAAAATACAATTCTCAAACACAACAGAAGAGATGATCGTCGGCATCCATGCAAAACTACCCAGATTTTCCAAAATTTTCGACAGAGCCACTTATGAATAATTCAATACACGGATCGAATGATCGTTGTCCACATCTTCCATCGCCCCTTTTAATGAACCATTGCATCGGAATGTATATAAGTTCATCGCGTTCTATAAGATTCGCTTTTAATGTCTTTAACCCTTTACCTAACGTAACGGTCAAAACCGGCCAGCGCTATTCTCAAGAATCGCCAATTAATTTTCATTATTTTTTTCATTTTTTGTCTCAAAAACATAGGTTATGACCCCTCGTTGGAACGAGCTCGTCGAGCTCGTTCCAACGAGGGGCCATAACCTATGTTTTTGAGACAAAAAATGAAAAAAATAGTTATTCAAGAATTTTTTTTGCAAGTGTCGTCTGCTTTTCATGTTAGGTAAAGGGTTTTAAACCGATTTTCTATTCCTCGGCTCGGTTACAACTCATCCACATTTACTGTAATTATTGAGTATATAATACAACATTTTTTTTCAATTTTCAGCCAGCACCTGTCCTGAATTGCCATCTACAACCCCAGCGGCAACATTACTCCCACATACCACCGCGTCCACACCAGCGATGGCTGACGTACGGATTCCGTTGGATTTGTACCCCGACAAATATGTTCTCAGTCTCCGCCCACAAATTGATGTCGCTGAGTTCAATTTTAGTGGAGAAGTTCGAATTCTGATGACGTGTCGGAATAGAACTGACAAAGTGAACCTCCATATAAAAGACATTTCTATAGACAACAGTTCATTGTCATTCGGCATGGTTAGTGGCGGTCCCGGTCCAGGTATACTAACCTATACGAGAAAAACAGAGATGGACTTGATCATATTCCAGTTGACTGGTGAGTGTGAGGAAGGAATGCAATATTTCATCCAGATGAAATACGAAGCACAATTCGCGAATGATCTTCGAGGCTTCTATTACAACAAGTATATGAAGGATGGAAACCTTGAGTAAGTAAGAAACATATCCGTTAACTAAAATGTATATGAGGGTTCATTTTTTTTTAAATATTGTATTTCCATTCGTTTTTCTTCCTCCACAACAAATCGTATCCCCAATCCCACTCGTCGAAAATGGTATTCCAGTCCCAGTATCGTCTTCCACTCAGCGATGACGGACTATTTTTTTTTTTATTCTTTACAAATTGGTTGAGATGAATTAACTATAAAGTGTTGTTTTGAGAAAACAAATAAGGAGAAAATAAAATAAATACAAACGTTCACTGCTTGGATTCGCGTACGATTTTATCTTCTCGTGGGCCTCGCGAATTATTTCACTCGGCTAACGCCTCGTGAAATAATGCACCGCGTGCCCCTCTCGTGGATGGAAATTATACTTGAATCTGAACTCTGAACTATTGCCTTTATACTATAATATTAGAACGTTCCCTTTCATGTTCTATCGGTCGATAGTACCTGAGTCTGTGTGATTTCTGAAATAAAACCTTCAGCAGCTTCGCTGCTTCAGATTTTAGATCAGAAATCATACAAACACAAATACTATCGACCGATAGAACATGAAAAGAAACGTTCTAATTATTTTATTATTTCGAACAAAAAATAACTTTCATTGTTGAGCGTTGACTGCAACATGACATCAGTTTTCTAACAACAATGTAGTCGAATCCAAAAACATGACGTAATTACGAACGAATGACGTCTCTTCGAAAATGAGTTGTCACAAGTGCCGTCGCGTTGGGAGTTTCTATATCACCAAATGGTAGTGTTTACAACTGCATCATGCTGCTCATGTTATAATTCATTGTTAATGCTTGTGTGATAAGTGGTGTAAATTAATGGAATATAAATTCATGTTTCTCGGACGACGACGGTTGATAGAATTAAGTGGAGTGAAACGATTTATTTTGAACATGAGGCGGAGGATCAGTGAGATCGAGGAGTACTAAACTTGTGGAAATATAATTGATTGAAGTTATAACTCATATTCAGGATTCACGTGAGTTTTTAATATTTCTGATTCTTTTGAATTCATTGTTTGCAGTTAAAATTGAAAACACACCCACTGAAGATGATATATTTGTTGGTAAGTTTGTGTCTATCGGCGACGAAAAAAGTTAAGCAGACACGGAACCAGCGTTTGGTGTTCAGAAATTCCAATCGACGCTGATCAATTGACGTGGAGCTTACATTTTCTTCGTTCTTTTGTCTCCATGGAAAAATCGTTCCGATAGTATCCGTGTTTTGCCCCAAACCTTCAGTACTATGACTTTTAGAAGGTGTCAAATTAACCAATCACGGCTAATTTTACAAACGTGAGGCATAATAATATCTTATGGGCTAGTGGCGGAGTATAACAAATATTATTACTATCCTCTAAGTATGTGGAGGTACAATGGGGAAATCTCACCTGAGAGGAAAATATTTGGCCCAGTCAGGTTTTCCTGAACAATTACTTGCTGCTTAATTGGCCTCCCTGGCTCTTCTAATATTTTGAAGCAAGATAACTTTATCAAAATTCGATTTTCCATAACCATATAAGTCAAGTATGTAACAATTTCAATCTTGTTTGACAGATCTCATTGTAGATTTTATTTTTATTATGGGCTATCCCATATAAGAATTCGTCATGTGTGTTTTCAGAGTAGCACACGTGTGGTAGACCATGTTGTAGCATTATTCACATCACGATATGTGGTGCTAATGAGTATATGCTGCGTGTATTGTTTGGGAAATATGAGTTCTGTTGCCCATTGTGTATGATGAAGGCTGTCATTTTTGTGCCTGTGGCTCTACTTGTCTACTGTGAGGCACACTAACTCGCATGCACGAGACATGACATATCTCAAACGCCTTAAGGCTACGGCTAATGGTCGTTTTAAAATACACGGTAGAAAGACCATGCCACTGATCCAAACATGCTGACTCTCTATTCGTGAGTATTTAGATCAAATGCTCAATTTTGAACCCCCGCCACAAACAATTAAACAAAACAGTACAAAAGATACAGTCATGTATGATCTTGCTATATGACTTCTGCACATGTGCAGAGCCAAGGAAGTGTCCTCAGTTCCCGCCAATAGTCATTTTTTTTGTTTGGCCCATTGCAAACTGCTGTGTTTTCTCACCTCCCTGACGTTTCAATGTTTGGATGGCGTCAAACACTGAATCAATGACAAGAAACATGAAATACATGTAACATCAGCAACATGATCAGAAATGATGCAGATGTGATTTAATTCTGGACCATGATTTCCGAATTATTTCGTGTAAATTAGAATCACCCAATTTCGCGTCCATTGTAACAGCCTAGTTGCCACGTTCGAACTTTGGTTCAAAAGTTCTGACTTGAGCTCAGCTTTAGAGACGGCGCTCACACCCCTAATTGTTCCCTAGTACCGCACCCGCGGTTGTTTTACCAGTTACCACACTCGCAAGGGGTGTTGGTTACTACCCCGAACTATAATGCCCACTACATCACTTCGTCGTTTCGGGGACCTCAGACAATAGGTTAGGGAAGGAGCTAGCGGACGCGACTCGTTTATTTAGTTCAAATGTCCATTTATTCCGCGAATGTAGATACAGATAATTGCCTTTATCTTTTTTGGAGTAATGTTTAACACAATCAACATCTTATGCTATGCCCCTGCTGAGTGTTGTTTAGGGTCATATAGTGTTCGTAGACCTTTTTCGGCACGAAAAAAATATTTTTTATTCACTGGGCTAGCTTAAGGATATATAAATGAGTTCTAATTGAACATTTGTTTTAAAAAATGTTCAGCTCATTTTCTTCTAGACCTGGCATTTTTTTTTTTGTTTCTGAAATTTGTGCATCCGAATTTTTCGAACTATGAAAACGTTTAACGTTTTCTCAGTTTGTTTTATCAAAAAGCAAAGCAGTGACAAACCATCCCCGGTGCTTGACCTGCACCAGCTGTGCCGCACACAAACTTGTGGCGATTGTGTAAAATGGGATGAGAAACGTTAGGCTAGGGATCAACCATTTATTTGGGGTTTAGAAGTTAGATCCTAATATGCCCATATTATCCCCCCAATCATGAATGTCATCATAGATCTCCTTCCATTCCAGGAGGCTTGATAGAAGATTCAATGAGGCATAAATCCACTACATCTGAAGTTCTTCCATCCACGTTTGTTTCCAAGAAGGTTGTTTCGGTTGAGAGACAGCTGGTATCGATGGTGCTTATGAATAATAAATCGTCCTAGGGAGCTTTGGGGACAAGACTTACTGACGCTTAGACTGAAGCCAGTTCCCAGGGAGGGAGACATCCTTCGTAGGGATGGCTGTGGTAAAGCTCAGTACGGTTGTACAAGCTGGAGAGAAACTGTTCTCCCCCACTGATTCGCTTGCTCTGCCTTCAGGTGGGTCGTCCGGAATAAACACAAGTACATTAATCACTACGTCGACAACAACTTTCCATCCTGAGGAACCACATTATTATTGTTCCTTACTAGACTCAGGATCATCATCGACGTCGGGGACACTTGCCGAGTAGACAGTCCGACCACAGAATTGATCGTTCGTCTCCTGGCTGTCGCATCATTTCGATCACAGAAGTGGAGGTTTTTCATGCATCGACACCCATTAATTTTCACATCATCGTTCACGCAAACGTCATTTTTTAGACTCACCACATAGATCATTGTTCAGGCATCACAATCGACCTCTACGGCCTGATTCCGAATTGGATCAAGCTTAGACATGATTTAGCATGCATTCATGCAAACGAAATGCGCCCTCGGGGAAATATTATTCTTTAAGTCGGCTTCTCGTCCATTGATTTTTGAATCGGATCACTCGAATAACAGAGAAAATGTTTCATCACGCTCTCGTCGAGAGACACCCGGTGACGATAACGGTCCACCTTTCTCAAAGCAACACATGGAAGCGATGCATTTCATCCGTCAGTTCTTTAATTTATCCACCAAGGGCCTCATGAGAATATGTTAAGTGGTCTAGTCTCATTCGGAAAGGAAGCAAAAAATTCTCCTTTTCTCTCATCCCAGGCAGAAAGGATATATCAGCTCACTCCATTTCCAGATCGAGTCAGTATACTACAGTTAAAACTAAAAGTCCTGTCACTAAATGCGCACAAACAGCACGTCGATCTACGCGTTAATCTACGCGTCATGATCATAGCAAGGCCATCAAATTCTGTACATATGGCCATTGCACAAGCAATGTTTCAGACAATGGACCTCCGGGTTGCCCGGAGGTCTATTGGCAGAAACATTGCCTGTGTTTGTTATAAGTAATCAGGAGAACCTGTCGTGCTTTGGATGCCATTCGATATGGCAATTGCGCGCAATTCCTACGCGCAATTGGGCCCAGATAAGCGCACGGTTCGTTACAGGACTTCTAGTTTTAACTGTATCAGTATCGCTTATAATAATTTATTCGATCGGAATAGTAGGATCATCGTAATTTCATCCTACTATCTCTATCGAATAAATTATTAACGGAGATTAATTAAGTTGTATAACTTGTTCTCCAATCCTTTTGCTATGTAATGGCAAATACAATATGTCCAAAGCAATAGAATTTAGGCCCATGAGGTTAGAGTGTTATTTTCCTCTTGTGCATATGCAAATTTTATTGCTTTATCAGACATCATGCAGGTCGCTTACTGGGCGTAGCCTTCTACATTTACTACTTTCTACCTACGAACTTGAAATATGTGACAGGTGATCTAAGATTCCTAGGTCCTCTATCTACTTCTCGGTATGCTATTTACATAGATATCAAATTTTTGCAATGCGACGCTTGGCATTTTTGGTGTCCTACCTCTTTGTTTTACACATTATCCCTGGTAAAACAGAGGCGATGGAAGGTGGGGGTGTTCTCGCTTACAGTAGAATAGCTTTAGAGTGAAAAGCCTGCGAGTTTCTCTCTCAGCCTGTTGTCGACCACACTCGATGCTACGTTTGGTGTGTTGTATATCTGTAAATAGTTTTAGAAGTCATGAGCTCATTTCATACAATAAGACACGATTGGTAATATTGACATGAATCGCCTGACGTGACTTCGGGACGCATTTACATTTTGGTTCTCGTAACCTAAATTACAGCATCTGGGATATTCTATGGTCTGATAAGAGGTATCTAGTCTTACTCCGGTATTGAACTCTTGTTTCCTTGTGGGTATTGCACCCAACAATGAGATTTAACTATCATTCTCGGATGCGAATAAATGCACACATTACCTACCCCAACGTTCTTGTGGGGATTCCTTCTGTTGGGAGTAAGGCATAGCCTGTTTGTTCTTGCTTTTTTCCCTCTCAGTCCTGGGTTGACCCTCCGTCCTATTATCTATTCAACTTCTCTGAGCCAGTGGTGTGGTGGATAAATAACGAAATTTTCTAATAACTTCTGTATTTATCACACCTATCAGTGGTCCAGACAAGAAGTGCTCTGTCGTGAGTTATTAACCTACACCTCCCCGCACAGAAAATCTGTATGGAGGCACATAAAGACTCTATCTTATAGTTGTTTTGGCTTTATGGTGTTGGGGTGGGGGTTCAGAATGATGTGTTTGGATTGAATTCTCGCTAATAAAGTGTCCGTATGTCTTAGCCAGTGGTACATATGATAAATATATAAATTATTAGAAATTTCAATTCTATTTGTGGCTCAGCAAATCGTGTGTATCTGTTTAAGTAGTTACGTCTATTGAATTAAATGGTGATTATTTATCTCGGAGACTGAATAACACGTACAGTGGGGGGGGGGGGATAAGAAAACGTGAACGTCACTTTGTTTGGTGGTCTTGCATTTCTATACACTAAGCCGTTTTCCTATTTTTGTCTGTATGATGTGTGTGTGTGTGGGGGGGGGGAGGGGAGGGGGTATGATAAGTTCACCTCTTTGTGCCTAAGGATGCCTTGATTTTTATAGTTTTCAATATATTTCAAGACATCAGTGACATACGAACTCAATCATTTCCGAACTTTGTTATTCTTTTTTTCAGAGTCATGGCTGCAAGTTTCTCGAAACCGACATACGCTAGGAAAATTTTTCCATGTTTCGACGAACCAGGAATTAAAGCCACTTTTGATGTAACTTTGGAGATAGGAAATAGTTCATATACAACTTTGACGGCCATGGATCAAGTTAACAGAGAAGCAAGGTAGTGGAACATAAAGAAGAAATATCCTAGTATCAATGTGCCGATTTATTTCAACCCCACGACCCTCTCCGCTTCGTAGAATTAGAACAACTGGCCAGGTAGCTGCGACGGACGGACGGGCGGACGGGGTTCTCGTTGAGTTGGTCATCTTTCTCTGACAAGTAAAATGCGTTAGAAAAGTTATTGTATAATTCATATTTTGGTTCTAATGACGGTCAACAACATCCTGTATGTTCGAAGATCTCTCCAGAGATAAACTCTTTAACCAGTAAGTCTAGAACGATACTCGCCAAAAAACTCTTTCTTCAATAGTTAAAGGTTTTTTATTACTATTATTTCTAAAATATAATTTATAACACCTCATTGGAACGCGTTCGTTTCAATATAAATTCCTCAACACTGAACACAGGAACTGTGTCGGTCTGAAGAATATATTTTATAGCAAAATTTATTTATTTATTTATTTATTTATTTATTTTTTTATTTATTTATTTATTGGTTTTAGTTTTAGTTTTTATTGTCTACAATATTTTATTTTCATTTGTGTTTTTTTGTAACTAAAATACTAAAAAAGAGTCAGGTTACATTGAATTAAAATATCGAACGTTGAGTCTTGGACACACAGGGCGATGCATGGCTAATATGTTTACATTTAAAATCAGATTCCATTTGGTACTAAAATCTTTCATTTGGCACCCCAAAAAATCATTTTTACAGGACAAAAATTATTCTTGGCGTCAAAGAACCCCCAAAATGGTGAATCTATTCTATTTATTTATTTATTTATTTATTTATATATACTTTTTTTGGGGGGGGGTGGGGTGGGGGTGGGTGGCTGGTATCAGTAATAATTTAATAATACAGCCTAACAGGACCTTAAAATAAAATTATTGCTGATTCTCCATATCGTTTGGTTGTGTATCGTGTCATCTTGTCAAGATTGACACCATTTTCACAACGCCAATAATTATGCATAGCGGAAGAATGGTTAAATATGAGGTAATAAGGATTGTTTTAAGGAAAGAAATGACGAAAAAAACAATAAAATATAAATGCAAATGTTTGTTACAAGCGCTGACTGGTTATGGCTGTTATGTTTGGTAGATGGGTTGACATTGCGTTATTCAAATAATGAAGAGGTGCGCGGCGGTTCAGTAGGTAGAGATGCAGGCTACAAACCGAGAGGTTCTCGGTTCGATTCCGACCCACGGCATCCGCCTTGTGTCTTTGGGCAAGACACTTAATCCCAGTTGCCCACATGTGGGTACGGTAGCGTTGTCTATTAACGCGTACTTCACGTCGATAGTGCACTTGTCTTCAACCAATGCCAACCCTGCTTGCTTGCGTGGAGTTAGTACTTTGGGAAGTATGACAGTTACTCGCCGTTGCTCTGTGGTTTTCTCCGGGTACTCCGGCTTTTCCCACTCGTAAAACTGTCCGACACGAGGTGACCCTGGCTGTCGAAAGTGTCATTATACCCCCCAAAATAAATAAATAAATAAATAAATACAAGGAATTACAACAATTTTTAATGGAAGAAACTATTTCCTCAATTGAAATTCTTTTGTATAAGAACAATTATCATTCGAACCAGAATGTTGAATTGTCTGGTCTCTTGACATTTTACCCAACATGAAAAGCAGACTACACTTGAAAATAAAATTTTCAAATAACTATTTTTTTCTGTCTCAAAAACATAGGTTATGACCCCTCATTGGAACGAGCTTGACGAGCTCGTTCCAATGAGTGATCAAAACCTATGATTTTAAGATAAAAATTGATAATGTAACGAAAATTATTTTGCGATTTTTGTGAACAGCGCGAGCCGGATTTGGCCGTTACGTTGGGTAAATGGTTAAAATTGTACATGTTGCGCCTTCTCACAGACGAAAGCATTGCCAGTATCAGCTGGAGTATTATATTCAGCGGCGAATCGTTTGTTTGGGCGCGTCAAGAATTAAGGCAGAATATTCAAGAATAGAGGCAAAGCAATTTCGGGAGCGAAAGCTATTCAGATTCTTGTTCTATCATTTGGTCTCGAGTACAGGAGTTCAGATGACAGAACAAGAGTTCGAGAAGATACGCTTTGTATGATTTATGAACAGCTCGACGATTACAAAATTTCTGAATCATCGCGACTCGAATATCGAATTCTCCGGACGATCTCGAATCGAATGAAATTTCGAATATTCGCAGTTCTCCAAGCTGCCTGACTATCTGAAACGGATCCATGGTGACAGCAACAAAAACGATAAAAAAACAGAACGCGATGTGTGTTTGAATCTGTGTGTGTTATGGTAGAGCCGTTTCTTGGTATACATACTCTGAAGGTACCTCTTTTGGAAATTAGCGGTTTATTTACAATTTTTAGAATAAAATGAATATTCCGGTATATTTGGAATGAACTAGCCTACGAACAATCGTACTTCCGATTAGAACTTTGAATAGTGACATTCGCGGAGACTCCCAGCACAAAGTGGCTTAACACTGAAACAGCAGCTAATATATACAAATGGTGATTATATAACATGCGGCGTGGCATATTAGAACAGTTGACATATGCTAACAAAATTATCGGATAAAGAGTTTATGAATAACGGAAAAAAATAATTAATCAGACAGAGGCCATTACTGGCGTATTACGAATTTGTAAAATTGTTTCAGAAAAAAGCCTTTGTTAACGATGGATAGGTTAAACGTGTTTGAAAAGCCGATTTCGATCTGATTGAGAGATAAAGTTAGTTTTGTTGTGAAATTGGCACTCGGGCTGTTGTGGAATCTCCCAACTAACTGTTAAAAGTCACTGCCATAGTGTTTTACGAAACGAAGTGGAATGGCGAAGTCACATTCATAGGCTTGAACGAAATATGACTACACCATTCCAACGAATTATATAAAACGCCCACCGATTTAAACACACGTCGCGTTCTAAGTTTATTACACATCATTGTACATTAAAATTCCTTTAAATAAACAAATTTTAATTCCGATGTTTAAACTCAAAGGTGAGGAGTCCTTTATTTTTGTTCGCAGCAGAACTGATCAAATGGATCGATAAAAAATCAAAACAACCCTTATTGAACCAGTCTAAATTACTTATTTCCTAATGGACGTGAAATTCATATCGCTGTTTCTCTTCGGCTGGTATTCATTCACGCCTAACCATTTGTTGGCCATTACTGATGGTAAAAATATAAGTACAAATTTGAGCGGATTTGCAAAACAGCTGAGAGAAACACAGACGATCGATACTGGTAAAACGAAATTTGGACACTTTTCGAAGCATAACTAATGACTCGACGATAAAGGAACTAGTCGAAACGGTGCGGGGGCGGGGGGGGGGGGGGGGTCTCTGCTTGTACATCACCAGTTAAATACAGTCACATTTATGTCATAGAGGCGATTCCGTTAAATGCAAGAGTTTAAAGTTTAATGGATGTTTACTTCATCATTGTCAACAACTTGTTTGATTTTATACCATTTCTTCGCCACCATGTAGCCTTAGCTGTTGATGCGGCGTTAAGCACCAATAAATAATTAAATACCTTCAGAGACATGTAAATTCTTCTCTTCCGGAGAACATTGTCTGTCTTGTTCTGCAACTATTTCAGTTGCTGGGGTTCTAAACCCAATTGGGTGAAGTCGGACTTGGTTCTCTCCCAGGAATTTACTATCTTGAGTTTGAAATTCATCCCACCTTCGATCACAGTTCGTGTTCCTCCTGCAAACGCCAGGATTCTCAGTTATGATTTTTTCTTCTCGTCTCTTTTGCGTCCACTTCTCCCATCGGCATGGGTCACAGCCAGGTTTTTACCTCATTTCACGCGACACGTATTTCCATCTAGACTAGTTTAAGGCTTAATTTTATCGTACATGATTTATATATATGGAAGAACATGGCGATTTTTCAGTTTTAGCAGCTTGTAGTTTTTATCTTAGCCATTGCCTCCGTTGGACCATTAAGTGAGCTTCTCGCACTGATTATTGAACCTTAGTTTGGCCCCAGTGCACAATACAAGTCAAAATGAGCTGTGGGATATCTGCTATAAACTATTTATCTTTCTCTTCCTACACTGATAAGACCAGAATCTGACATCATTTTCTAGTATACTTAGTTTAGGGCAGTTATGCTACGACTTATTTTGACTTGTACTGTTCGTAACATAATCGGTTTACTACAAACACTACTTTGCTGGCTAAGAACCAAGTAGATGGTGTAGCACCTATATCTTCTCGTACTAGGACCTTACCTCCAGAAGATTAATCCGAGAAGAGACCAGTGTTGTTTCCTGTTAAAGCAACTCAGACCTATGTTTGAAGAACTAGATCCATTTGGAAGGATAGAGGCCTATTTTACCTTTCCCTCGTTCCGGGAACAAAAATGATCTCTCCCCCATTCTATTTCCCGCTGGATTCAATTTGCTATATGCATGACTTGCGTACATCTTACTCCAGCGGACAGGGGTCTAACAATATCACATCGTATGGGGGTTAGGGCGCTTCACTTCATGGGTTTTCAAAGTGTCATTCTAACCTGTTTTGTCTTCAGGTTGTTATGCTGGTATATGTTTCTATTTTGAAAGACAAAGTTTATTCACCCCAACCCCAAGTGTGTAATTTAAGTGTGTGGCATTTAACATCGGTGGACTCGAGGTGGCGCTTGCATCGAAACGCTCTGGTTAGGGGAAAGTAACCCGAGTTGTCTGCTTGTTTTCGGGACACCTTGTCCACTAAGCTTCATTGTTCGACTAAATGTCATGTATCAGAGCATGTTATCGAATGATTGTGTCATTGATCCACAAAGATCTCGGTATAGTATTCAAGAGGTTCGACTATGCGTGGTTAATTTCTAGGACTCTTCTCTCCAAGATTGTTTTGAGTGAAAAGCTCGCATTGGTTTATTGTGCATGTGTAAACTTATTAGCATTTGGTTAGAATATTGTATATAAATAATTGTACCATGTTCACCTATATTACTACCTGTGAACATATATATAGAGGATATGGAATTAGTGTTTTTTATATAATATTTATGAAACGAGTCTAAGAATTTTCCGTTTGGGCGAGCCTCTTGCGAGCCCACACTAAATAGGACAGTTAACGTAAATTCACCCTACTGAAATTATGCAAATGTCTCCCAGTTGTATTTTGTTTAGCCAATCAAATTTCCCAGTTTTGAAATTGACCAATGAAATCTCCCAACTCTAATTATGCAAATTATGAAAATGTGGCCCAGTTTTATTTTGTTCAGCCAATCAAATTGTCTAGTTTTGAAAATGACTAATGAAGTTGACAGAAGGCTTTATTTATCACTGATTAATATGAAAACAAAATATCAAATGTTTTAAAGTGAACAAAACGGACGAGTCATATGATAAATGTATGTATTAGCTGTTGTGAGAAACCCGCATGTTAAATTTTAGCTTTTACCCCCACTGCCAATGTATAGCTTCTCCTGCGCCGAAAACGCAATTTGCTGACTTCGATACATCCACACTTCGCGAAGTGTCATTCTAACATACATTTTGCGGTACTATCTACTACGCGCAATGACTTTTTAAGTTTAAAATATCTACAATTAATATTGGAAATAAAATTTAAGAATTTTTTATCATAATTTGACTGTGAAAGCTGGGTAAATTCCATGAAGTTTGTCGATGTAGCTTTCTGTCAAACGGACATTGGGTGACTGTTTTAGACAATTCATTGAACTCGTGGTTATGTACGCAATGCACATGTGTTCCCTGATTGGCCCGGTCTGGCTCAAAATTGTCATTTTTTCACCTTGATGGCTTCTAGGGGATATTTCTCCTAGAGAACATAATAAAGTGCTCATTTTCAAGAGGAACCGGATCTTTGGAGAGGCACTTCTGTTACTTTGGTAAGTATATTAAGAAATACAATTTGGTTATTTCGTGATCAGATATTTTTTCAAGTTCTGCCTTCTAAGATTACCAAACAATGTTTGGTATCAAACCACATGTCGAGGGAATGTTTGGGCCGATTACGTCCACAAAGCCGAGTATGTATGTTACGTCGGCGAGACGATAGTGTCCGCAGCATATAATTCGAGAGTATTTGGGTGCGTAACCAATCTCTGCTCTGTCTGTTTACACTATTGGCTTGTGTGTGACGAAAGGCGTCGGCTGATGGTCTGTCTTGGACACAATCGACTCTCAGTTTGTGTACGTACTCGGCATGTAGACACAATTGAAGTTGCCGACTTTTTCGGTCAATCGCGCACTGCAAGCCATATTCATTTATTTATTTATTTATTTATTTATTTATTTATTTATTTATTTATTTATTTATTTATTAATTTATTTATTTATTTATTTTATTTTTGCTTTTATTATCTATATGTTTATTATTAGTTAAGTTTTTTTGTAACTAAAATACTTAGAAGCCAGACATCATAAATTAACAATAATCGACCCGACAATGACGACGAAGAGGATGTATAGGCCTATTTGTCAAAGAAGGCATTGGATTTAAAATTCGACATGACCTCTCTGTCTTCATTCCTCATGTTTTGGAGTCGCTCTTTATTGAAATAAAAACATCTAGAAGAATAGTGGCAGTCATATACAGACCCAATAGCCCCTCCCCCTCCCTCCCCCAAAAGCGGATATCGACCACTTTTCGTCAAGGGTGAATGAAATAACCGACAAACTGAACCATGAAAATAAACTGTCATACATTATGGAGGACTTCAATATCGACCTTTTAAAAATGGGAATTCATGGATAAACTGAAAAAATATATTAACCTAATGTTTAGTCAGGGATTTTTAACAGTCATTACCAAAACCACGAGAGTGACTCGTCACTCTGCAATGATTACTTATCATATATATAGAGAGTAATCAATTTGTTTTGAGCGTTACGGTAAATAATTCATCGAGAGACGGGACGTGAGTAAATCACGAGTGCGAAGCCCGAGTGATTTACGAAACAGTCCCGTCTCGAGATGAATTATTTACCGTTACGCTCAAAACAAATTCATTACTCTCTTTATTACATGACATTTGGAATAAAGAGGTCTTTTACTATAATAATTCAACCCAAACGATTGTCAGATATAATTCAATTTAGTGTAAACACGGAAACATTTCTATAATTAGCAGGAAGGAAATACGAAATAGTCCTGTCTCGAGGCGAACTATATACCGTAACTTGCCGTAAGAATCGGTCACTCTCTTTAGTAAATGACATTTTAGACCAAAACGTTTTTCATTAAAGATAATTCAACACAAAATATTCGCAAATGCAACTCTGAAATACTTCTGAAATTAGCGCGTATGAATACATCACTTTCTGTGTCAAATCTTCGATTGGAAATGGCCCAGTTTTATTTTTGTGACTTTCGTTCGATATTTTACTATTTTATGTGGCGTTCCAGTCGCATTTGGGGAATGGCATTCAGCCATAAGATAAAACATTTCTATTTGGATTTTGTCAACTGTGCTAGCGAACCTGTTCATAGAGGAATGAACGGATTTTTAAAAATATTCAGAAGGAAAGTTGATTTTAATTAACTGGAAAACAAAACATCAACAAATCGGTGGGGGTGTGGCTTATATACGTCAGTCGTTCCAAAGTTACTATTCAAGTGACATAATTCACTCGTGACATTACCACTTTTTAATCAGCATTAAATTCAATGCAAAACGAATTGAGGAATGTAATAATTTCTGATAATATACTTTCTACGTCGGCCGGTATAGTATTGACCGACGTCTCAGACCACTTTGGCATATTTTATTTAGAAAATAACCCCGTGAAAGACGATGAAACGAATATTCGTATAACATGGAAAACAACCCCGGAAAGTATTGAATATTTTAAATAGCTCTTAGAAGAGCATGATTTATTAAATGTTACTGGATAAAACTGCCCTAGTTCGAACTACAGTAATTTCATTGTTACTTATCTCGATGCCTTTGAAAATGTTTTTCTCATGACGCAAGTCCGACAGACGGAAACAAATTATTAAGCGCCAACCCTGGATGTCAAGAGGTCTGATCATTTCATCTGACACTAAAAAGACATTTTATTTTAAAAAGTTGCATTGTCCCAATGAGAGAAATATCCAAAATTATGAAAACTATAGAATAATATTAAATAGAGTAACAAAACAATGAAAAGCAATTTACTACAAAAGGATTCTTGAGGAAAATAAACACATGCGTAAATCCTGGGAGATTTTGAAAAGAAGTATCAATAAATCCTAATGTACAAAAAAACTGCCCTCCTTTGTTATTCAAATTGATAACGAAATTAGCGACCCTCACGAAATAGCTAAACAATTTAGCATTTTCTTCGCGGGTGTAGGCGAATGAACTAGTCAGCAAATACCTAAGCCGAATAAACGTTTTCTCGATTACTTGAAGAGACATTTTCCAAATAACTTTTTCATGGGTCATACTACAACCCACGAAATAACCAATTTAGTAAATTCCATGAAACCCAAAATGAGCGAAGATTGTGATAGCATTAACTCGTTCCTACTTAACCCTTTATCTGACATGAAACGCAGACGTCACTTGCAAAATATTTTCTTCAATAACTCATTTTTTTTCATTTTATGTCTTCAAAACATAGGTTGCGACCCCTCAGTGGAACGAGCTCGACGAGCTCGTTCCAATGAGGGGTCATAACCTATGTTTTTGAGACAAAAAATGAAAAAGTCATCAAAATTAATTGGCGATTTTTGAGAATAGCGCCGGCCGGTTTTGGACGTTACGTTGGGTAAAGGGTTAAACATACCATAAACCTCATTGCAGCAGTAGCTCATATTGTAAATACTTCGTTTGTACAAGGTACTGTTCCTCATACAATGAAGACTGCGAAAGTAATACCCATATTTAAATCTGAAACGAGCATTCGTTCACTAATTAGAGTCCGATAAGTATTTTACCAACATTTTCTAAAATCCTAGAGGAACTAGTCGCCGTTAGACTAATTAAATTCCCAAATAGATTTGCCATAATGTATCATTATCAGTTCGGCTACAGAGAAAAACATTCCACCATTCACCCCGTACTACATTCGTTTTTTCACTACATAGCTGATGAAAACAATAAATAAACTTACTAAGGACAGTACATTAGCAGTACTCCGCGACCTCTCGAAAGCGTTTGATAGAATAACCTTTGATGTCTTACTAAATAAACTAGAATGTTACGAAATTAGAGGAATAACAGACGACTGGTTTTAAAGCTATCTCTCGGACAGACAACTATATGTCATCTACGGAGACCAAAAATCAAACTTACTTAACATCAAACGTTGTATACCACAGGGTTCGGTGTTAGGTCCCTTTCTGTTCCTGTAATATATCAAAGATTTGCGTTACTCAACTGAACTTAATATTTTGTCTTTTGCCGACGACACCACTGTATACCCTTTGGTCCCAAACGTTGACAGAGTAGCAATTGATACAAATACTTAATTAGAGAAAATATTCGAATGGGTGTTCAGTAAATCGGTTAGCAGTCAGCGCTAATAAACAAATTTCATTGTAATGAGTCTAGCGCAAAGCAAAGAAATCCACAATCATGTTATTATAAACAGTCAAATTATGAATAGAGTGAGCTCCGATAAAGATGAGTCACTGAAGTTCTTGGGAATAAATCCGGATGATACATTATTCATCAAATCTCATATTTCGCAGCTTCTTGCCAAAATTGCGCGCGTGCGAATTACCCACTTAGTAAGGTCAATTCTATTCTGCCGC
Organism: Pictodentalium vernedei; assembly: GCA_031216915.1. Lineage (NCBI taxonomy): Eukaryota > Metazoa > Mollusca > Scaphopoda > Dentaliida > Dentaliidae > Pictodentalium > Pictodentalium vernedei. Next base: position 142,838,131 of record CM062294.1, on the reverse strand, counting down.
ACAATGCCATGAAGACACTTTATTATGCAATGGCCCACAGTCAATTTCTTGTATGGAATCCATGCATGGGGTAATTCGAAATTGACTAATAAACTCCCATTGGTGCAGAAACGATCGTGAGAATTATTAACAATAAATTTAATGCACATACAGACCTCTTATTCTATGAGGAGAAGATTTTGAAAGTATTTGTTTAAACTGCTGCACCCTTTTACTTTGTGTACACATTTCGCATTGGGGTAACTTACCAGTCTCTTTCAATGCTTTCTTCGAGACTGTAGATCAACAAACTAACAGATGTACCAGACAATCCAGACTGCTTTACATACGCAGAACAAGAACAAAACTTTTAGCCGATCTCCCGTCATACTTATACGCCACAATATGGAATGAACTTAATCATGAAGTACGGATATTCACTAGTAGAAGTATGTTTTAAAAAAAGATTAATTTCTATGTTCATATCATCCTATTCCCAGACGATAGAGTGTGATAACCCGTACTGCCCGGACTGTGCTATATAATTGCAACAAAGCTATTGTACTAATTTTACTTTGGGCGCTTATCGTCGCCTGAGTGCTAGAATGTCCTATGTCCCCTATAGGACATGGGACATTCTTGCATTCAGGCGACGTTATGTAACCCATATTTATATTTATTTTTGCTGATCTGGGGGCCTCATCTAACATACATCCTGTTTTGAGCAACTATCACTATGCTGAGCAAAACGGTAGCTCGCCGCTTCACCGCTTTAGTAATTTATTCCCAACATAGTATGATGTGGTACGGTATGGCATGGTACGGTACGATATGGTATGGTATAGTATAAGATAGTAAGAGTTAGTACAGTATAGTGTACTATATTGTAGTATAGTAATGTGGTGTAATGTACAATAGTGTAGTAATGACATAGTATCGTATAGTTTCGTGAGATATAATTTAGTTCGGTATAACACATTATGGTATAGTATAGTATAGTGTGGGTGGTGTGCTACAGTTCTGTATGGTACGGTACGGTATGGTATGGTATGGTATGGTATGGTATGGTATGGTATGGTATGGTATGGCATGGTATGGTATGGTGTGGGATGGGATGGTATGGGTATGGTATGGTATGGTATGGTATGGTATGGTATGATATCGAATCGTATCGTATGGTGCGGTACGGTACAGTATTGTACGATACGGTACGTTACTGTACGGTGCGGTGTTGTGCTGTGCTGTATGGTACGGTGTTGTGCTGTATGGTACGGTGCTGTACCGCATGGTACTGTGCCGTGCTGTACTGTGCTGTATTGTACTGTACGGAACGGAACGGTATTGTATCGTTATTCTTAAAATTATTCCTAGTCTGTATTACATTCTTTCTTTTTGTTCAGCGAGTTGGTCAAAGCATGCATGTGACTTGCAATTACCATCAAGATCTACCTTGCATTCATCCTGCATTTGCCCTGCATTTATCTTGCATGGCGCTCCCATATATCCGGAGTCGTCCATACAGCGTTTACAATTAACCACTTATCAGTATTCTGTTCTGCATTAATGTCGCACATATTGTTTCTCTTTGTTCTTGAAGGAATACCAATACCAGTTAGACAGCCAATCTGGCTTTGGTATCCCCTTGCGGTATACATTTTACTTTTTACCAGAATAATTATTCATATGCATTGTATTGTTTGCTTTTGTGTACTGCTGAATAAAGTTATCTACCTAAATAAAAATATCGTACTTTGAGTGCAACATGGTTCTATCTGTAATGAGATGGCCCCTTGTTGCACTCAAATGAGGATGCATTGTTGATGTAATTGTTTCATTTATTTATTTATTTTTTTATTTATTTTCTATTTTTTCCTCACAGATCTGATGGATTTTTTGGAGACGTCTTCAATACTACTCATCCGATGTCTACCTATAACCTCGGGTTTGCGGTGGTTTTATTTGAAACTATAACGACAATAGTCGCAAGTGGAGGCAAAGTGAGTAACATAAGAAAGTACTTGTAAGAAATATTTTCAGTTTTTCCTGAGGGAATTTTTTAAGCGTATTTTGAATTGAAACACAAAATTATCTACTCATGATAAACATGTCTTGTTTTGAAAACTGTACTTCAATCAATTAGATCTTCAGAAATCTCGTTCCCCTTAATCCAGAAAACACACATTTTATATTAGTAATGTTAATAGCAAACAGGGAAATTTATTAACAAGTCATGTTCAGCCCAACGAAGATATTTTAACTTGTTCCGGTTTCGAGGGTTGAGTCACTTAAGAATAACTTGAGAATCAAGAAAACGTCGCTCCGAAAGATATAAATGCTAAGCGCGATGAATGAAATCAACAAGGTATGGCACTGCTTTTACCTCACAGTACGTTGGTATTAACGTGTGACATAACTCCACCCTCGTGCGCACAACACCACAAACACACACACAAGTGGTTTAGGCGTTGGACTCCTGATTGCCAGGCGGTGCTGCTGAGGGTTCGAATCCCGGTGGGTGATCAGAAATCAACATTCAAAATTCTTCTAAAACATGATTGTGTCATTTGAAAAAACAAACACACACACACACACACACCCTCACACACACAGTCTTGTCTTCCCTACATACCGAGGTACCCCATTGTTTGCCCTTTGTGTGGACTAACGGTTTCTACCTTGTTTTGCCGGTACAGTTCTGGGAAAACAACCGAGGAAAGTGAAGGACGTTAACGTGATACCAAAAATTGAGGACGCGAAGTTTGATGTTGCTCAGGATTTAATCCATTGGACCACGAGAACCGCCAATATTATGTACGATCACTGGTTGAACCACCTAAATTTAATCTAAGTAAAGGCAAAGGTAACAGCCGCCTAACAGATGTGGGATTAGGAACTAATGTGGTTAACCTGTCTGGCACCAATGACCTAACAACCCAAGAGAAATCTCTTTTAGATCGCGGTTCAACTTTTGTACCAGCACCAAAGCCTAAAACTGATAACCAAACAAATTTACCATCATACAACTGTAATTTTCTTAGGCAAATGAAATTAGCCGACCGCTTTAGAAACTCCAGCGGTCGGAAACTTCCTTTTACAGAATCATCTGGTTGGTCACCTCTAGATAGTGAAGTAGATCCCGAAATTATTGAGGCTAGCAAACGAATCATCAAAAAGGTGTTCAGCATGAACATACTCTCCGATAAAGACAATTTTACAGCTGGTGAACGGAGAGCCCTCACGAAACTTCGGAAAAATAAGAAATTAGTAATTAAACCAGCCGACAAAGGTGGGTCGGTAGTTGTTCTATCTCGGGATAATTATATAAAGGAAGCCATGAGACAACTCAGCAATACTAAACATTATAAGAAAATAGATTCACTTATTTGGCCTAGTAATATCGAAAAATTCAATAAGATCTTAAAATTTCTCCTCGACGAAGGTCACATTACCAAAAAACAATTGAAATATTTAACAGCTAAGCTCAGTGCTCAAACAAGACAATTTTATATCCTACCAAAGATCCACAAGGACCGTTCTTCATGGACGGATGACTTAACTCCACCCGGGAGGCCAATTGTATCAGATTGTAATTCGGAATCTTATGCGATCTCGGAATTAATTGATTATCATCTGAAACCTATACCAAATAGACATCCGAGCTATCTAAAAAATACACAGGATTTCCTGTCAAAAATTTCGAAATTGAAAATATCGAAAAATGCAATTCTGGCTACTTTGGATATCGACAGTATGTATACGAACATTGATATTGATAAAGGTGTTAAATCAGTTAAAAATGCATTTGAAAAATATCCGGATGCGAAACGCCCGGATGAAGAAATTTTGGATCTTTTAGAGCTGAGCTTAAAAGGTAATGACTTTCAATTCAATGGAGAATATTTTCTACAAATAATGGGTTGTCCTATGGGTAAAAGATTCAGTTCTAATGTTGCAAGCATTTATGAAGCGGAATGGGAGGAAAATGCCTTAAGCAAATGTGCAAAGCATCCTCTCGTATATCTCAGATATTTAGATGACATTTTTATTATTTGGGAACATTCAAAAGAAGATTTTGATGAATTTTTAGAAATTTTGAACAATCACGATCCAAATATTAAATTGAAAGCTACTTTCAGTGAAAATTCTGTTGATTTTCTCGATGTGACCGTGTATAAAGGCAAGCAATTCCAGGCGTCCGGTCATTTAGATTATAAAGTGTATTTTAAACCAACTGATTCACATCAATTGTTGCACACAAAATCATTTCATCCTCAACATACATTTAAAGGTATCATCAAATCACAACTCATTCGTTTCCACCGCAATTCAAGTGATAAGGTAAATTTCAATGAGGCTTGTTCTACTCTATTTCGCGCCCTCAGATCGAGAGGGTACTCGCTGCGCCTCTTGCGTAGCCTGAAATCCCAAACCCTGAAAAAGCTCGAAAATCCAGCTGAAACTACCGATTTCGAACCACTGAAGATTGAACACAACAGACCGTTGCAGAATGGTAGTGGCGCGGTATTTAATTGCAAAAAGCCTCGTTGTAGATTGCATACTTTTATGCCTGATCAGAAAGAGGAATTTTCCTCTGATCAAACGAAAAATCATTATCAGATCCGTAACCCCCTCCATTGTGATTCACCAAACATTATTTACCTTATCACTTGTAAGCGATGTCGGAAACAGTATGTTGGTCAAAGTCAAAATCCTTTTCGAGAACGTGCTACTAGACACAAACAGGATATAAAACATAATGCTGATGCCCCAGTAGCACAACATTTTAACCTTCCTGGCCATTCTTTGGACGATTTCGAAATCCATCCTATTGAACAACCACCAATTAAAGACACATTAGAAGAAACGGATGAATTTAGAAAAAAACGTGAAGCTTTTTGGATCAATACGCTTCAAACCCTCTGGCCATTTGGTATGAACATATCAGAGGGCGAATGCGAAAGGAGGTCCATCATTCCTTTCACTTTAACGTACAACAGAATGAATATCGAAATAGCAAAAATGTTAAAAGATGAATTCAATTTTACCAATGCTAAATTAAATGAACCTTTGAATCTTCGACCTGTCATCGCCTATAAGAAAAACAAAAGCTTGCGTAACATCCTTGTAAGGACTAAATTAGAGCCCATCAATGAATAACATCAATTATTGCCAGTCAGTTTAACCAGTTCTTAAGCTCATCACTTAGTTTAAATCAAATTTGGTGTAATTTTTTGTCATGTTTGAAACCCATCTGGGTTCAGTAAATGAAAACAATTTTTCGGCGGCATATTAAAAGAAAAAAACGTTTCAGTATGAAATGTCTGTGCCAGTGCGATTTTTTAACCTCAAACACACACACATCTTTGTCTACCCCACACACCGAGGTACCCCACTGTTTGTCCTGAATTTCAA